>CM022705.1:7026541-7626541 GCA_012295165.1 Asparagus setaceus
AATGAAGGCACAAATCTCAAAGATAGCATTAATGTGTAGCACAAATCTTAAAGAATAATGAAGGGATAAAAGTTTGGTGGACAAGTGCTCATATCCACTTAAGTTTATAGGAGCTTACTCTATATATATATATATATATATATATATATATATATATATATAACACAAATCTCAAAGCAAAATCAAGGGATAAAAGTTGGTGAGCAACTACTTAAGTTTATTCTAGCTTTACTCTATATGCATGTGTGATATTTATATATGTATATACATGTATATATGTGTGAATGTGTGTGTGTGTGTGTATATATATATATATATATATATATATATATATATATATATATATATATATATATATATATATAGCAAGGCTCTATAAACTTAAGTTGATATGGAGGAGTGTCCACTAACTTTTATATCCATTGATCTTGTCTTGAGATCAGTGAAATCAAGATGCACACAAATCTCAAAGTGGGTTTTATATCTTTCACGGATCTCAAGGCAACATCAATGGATAGAAAAGTTAGTGGATGACTATTCTATCAACTTAAGTTTATAGAGCTTTCTCTATATATATATATATATAGGAAAAAAGGAATATGAGCCACCTCATTTAGTAAAATGAGCTACACACTAATGTGTATAGTATTTAGGACCACTTAGTGGTCACATCAATTGAAAAGGGTATGATGTTTGTGAGTGGAGCTCATTTTACTAAATGAGCCACCTCATATTCCTTACTCCCATATATATATGTACATATATATGTATATGTATATATATCTGATATATGTACATACATATAGATATATATGTACATATATATGTATATGTATATATATCTGAGATATATGTACATACATATAGATATATATGTACATATATATGTATATGTATATATATATATATAGGGGTTGGTTCCAATGAGAACCCAAATAAATGTGAGAACTAAGAACCCAATATCAACCATCCATGATATAAAATAAAGGCTCAGTTTTGCTAAAATTAAGGTGGCGAATTATAATTAAATAGACATTACAAACTAAAAGGGTAAACAAGTAAAAAGCAAGAGATATAAAAGGAAAAACTGACAAATCTTTAAACAAAACCACCTTTTTCAAAAACTTTTCATATTCTACTAGTTTACAAATCATAGGGTCGCTCAATAATTTTGAGAAATTATCTGCTAAGATTCACGACTAAAGCGGTAAGGTTCTAGGGTTTGACTCAAGCGTGATCGAATCTTTAGGGATTACTAAAACATTCTTGAGAGATTACATTAATAAAATATTCGATTCGTAAACATCATGAGGATTCCGAATATAGAAGGATGATACCGTTAAATGAATTGTAAGAATACTAAAATATTCTTGAGAGATTACGTCAATAAACCATTGATTCTCTAAAATCACTAAGAGATTCGTAACTATAGAAGGATGATTACATTATATGAATTGTAAATATACTAAAACATTCTTGAGAGATTACATCAATAAAACATACGATTCTGAAAATCAATCGAGAGATTTTGTCAATAAAACATTACGATTCTTAAAAACATTACGATTACGTAAATATAACTAAGAGATTACGTAACTATAGAAGAATGATTACGTTAAATGAGTTGTAAAAATACTAAAACATTATTGAGAGATTACGTCAATAAAACATTACGATTCTTTAAATATCACCGAGTGATTACATTGTCTATTAACACCTTGCTATTTTTTAAAAATCTTGTGTTGTGAACTAGTTGATTCTTTAATCTATTCTTTGTGATTCTTTAAGTTAATTAAAGTGATTCTATTTTGTAAACTAGGTGATTCTATTAGATCGTAAATGAGATTCGTAATTTATTAAGAGTACGTAACTATTACGTAATCCATGAAAAGCAATAACACAAAAAAAGAAAGCAAAAAAAATAAGAATGAAAGAAGATGGGAGGGAGACCTCCGCATAAAAAGAAAAAAGAGCGAGAGAACATGTGGGACGCCACCATGAAAATCAAAAATATATAAAATAAAGAAGAAAAGAAGAAGAAACTAAGAGGAGCATGGAGAAAAAGTCATTAATATCTTGATGGGATCCAGATTCCTCTCGTTAGCAAGGTTCATCAACGCCACCCTCGAAGACTCGTTTCAATCGGATAGTGAGCAAGGTTCTAGGGTTTGACTCCGTGGTCGCCGTCGGTCTAAATAAAGCGTAATCAAGAAGGTTATGTTAATTAGGCAAGAAAAACGCCTATAATGTAATCGATTTTATAACTAAAATGACAAGCGTGCCATTTAGTTAACTTTTAAATTTAATGGAGTTTAATCCAACCGTTGATTGGTTAAAGATCTAAGGGCGTGGGTTCTTAGTTCTCATATTTGTATGGAGTTCTCATTTGATCAGGCCCTATATATATATATATATATATATATATATATATATATATATATATATATATATATATATATAGGAAATGTGTTCATAAGGTGACACTTTAGATTCAATCTAAGGTAGCGTCTCTTGATTCATGAATTAGACTATTCCAATTGATGATCCGCTCGTTCATCGTGATCTAAATGTCTCAAAACATCTATAAAATAAAAACATGGTGATTAAATACTTCTAACACATATTTTCATTGTCTCGTTAGTTATATTGTCATAAAACCGTTAATTTTACGATCACTTGATGTTTGAGTAACTACAATCAAATATGGCTAATTTTTATTTGTATACAATCCAAAACATATAAATCAAAATGAACGGGCGGATCGAGTAATTTAATAGCATATAATGTAGTTTTGAAGGCTATCTTAGATTGAATCTAAGGTGACAACTTATGAACACTTTTCCATATATATATATATATATATATATATATATATATATATATATATATATATATATATATCAACGTTATAAATAGAAGCAAATAGTGTCGCTATTATTGAGCTAATAGCGTTAGCGACCCTCTTCATAGCGATATCTCCTAACGGTGACATTTTATGAATATGCTTCGCTTGCAAAAGCGGCTAATAGCGCTCCATAGCGGTGAATAGCGGCGATCGCGGGTGAAATTTGCTTTTTAACCGCTATTTAAAAGCAGTTTCAGGTTTAATTTTTTAAATTAAACCCGACCGGCACCCGCAAAACCCGATGTTTTAAGTAACTACCAATTGTGGTTTTTTGTCTCTTTTGAGTTTCCCCCTCGCGATCCAACTCTAAAAAATCCTATCCCTAAAAAGGTCGCTGCCTCCCATCGCATCCCGTCGCCTCCCGCGACTTTCGGCATCTCCTGCCGCCTCCCATAGCCTCCGACAACTCCCTCAGCGTTCCTCTCTCTGCCACAGCACCTCCTCTCACCTCTTCTCGTTGTGAGCTCCTCCTATTGCGGTCCTCTCACCGCTCACCTCATCTTCTTGAAGACGACAACTCTTTGACTCCTCTAGTCCTTTTTGATATTATATGATAGTTACATGTCTATTTCATATTTAGAATCTCTTTAAATCATCAAATATACATTTTTAGATTTTCTTTTTTTTTAATATTTGTTCATATTAAATTAGATCACTTTTTGACTTTGCGCTTTTTGCCGCAATAGCCCCAAATGGCCTTACGGTGCTTCACCGCTACGCGACGTTATCCGTTATCGATAACCTTTATATATATTCCTTGATGTATTCCTTGATGTGTATCACATGCTAGCATGAATGACAACAAAATCGATGGATAAAAAAGTTAGTGGACAAGAGTTCTTCTCCACTTAAGTTTATTCTAGTTTTATTCCATACATATATTATGTAGTTGAGCTAGGATATTATCACAGTATCCAATATGCGATACTATAGATATGAATTTATAATTTGGATTTTCAAATTGAAAATGTACAATTGAATGTCATGGAATGCAGATGAACTATCTAGGAACTAATCTTAATTGATTTAGATGTGTTCTTAATCATGTATCCCGGGGTACAAAATTATTCGATTTTGTGAAAATTTTGGTACGTTGATTTTGATACCATAAGTTGCGTGGTTAAGATGTCTAAATTATCTGAGATTGTATTTCTATATAATTGATTTGTAGTAGATCACATCTAACAGTGCATATTTTTAGTTCAGTACTTTAGAATAGATATGAAGTGTATGTATTTTGGATACTATTAGTAGTAGTCAAGCTCAGTTGTATGTATGTATGTAAATCTCTCTGTTTGTAATTATGCTCGCATGTCTTGCTACTTAGAAGTTGTGTTGAGTCTGTTGACTCTTTATAGCACTTGGACACTTGACACAGTGTCTCTTGTACATGTAGCACTGCTAATAGCTTAAATTTTGGAATATAGTCGTTACCATTTGTTCATAAATAGTTTCCAGAATCACATTTACTATTACACTTGAAGGCACATTTTGCTAATGGAAAAGGCTGCAAATAATTAAGGTTTAACTAAAGATGGAATTGGAAGTTCCTCGGCTACCCTCATCTTTTTAGTTAAGCATGTGTAAATGTAGTTGTTTTTTTTTCCCTATTAATGACAATTGTAGTTGAGGATTAACTTAGCAGTTAAACTTTTCAAATTTAGAACATATGTGTTGTTACTTTGAAATCTAGTCAACATTTATTATTTTTGTGTGCACGGCCTAGATTATTGTACCAAGTTTTCAGGAGTAAGCCCTTGTCATGAGTCAAGACATTGGTACTTCCGTTCTAAGGCCTACTGCAAGTTTTAACTTCGTTACTTCACAATTTTATCATAATCCATCCATTGGACATTTCATTATCAGGCCTTACAGACAAATAAATGTTTCCATATAGGCGATCACAATTTTATCATCTATCCACCTTTCAGAAAATCATTATGAGGTCTTATAATTACAAATAAATATCTATGTATCATCATGTGGGATGTCTCTTATCTAATATTATTTCTCCATTCACAGGAAGCCCAGAGTAAATTTGATGTTGAAGTCGATCCTGTAGATGCAGTTAATATTGAACCCTCAAATGGTGTAATAAACACCGAAGGATCAACATCACTTCATTTCAAGAGAACTTCCTTCACGCCGGCAACAGGGAGAATAAACTGCAAGGTATTAGTATATCACCCTCTGTTAAAAGATTGTGGGCCCATATTAGAGCTTAGGGACCATTATCCATACCAGGAGACTGTTTTAAGAAGATAAACCTGTCTTCAGAAGCCTTAAATTTTTATTGATAGATTAAAGAAGATATGAGTTTGTGACACATCAAGTAGCCATCATAATAGTACTGTAATTATACTTTGCATACATCATTCCAAGAATCAACCAAAGATATAGATATGTGCATATGTTCACGAAACAAATGCTACATTTATAAGGTAAATATGTGAAAATCTTCCTGCACAACTGCAGCTGCATTACTAATTATTGTGTTTTAATTTGAGGTCACTAGTCACCATGTGTCGGCAACTAATCATTCTCCCATTGATTTGGTTCTTCATTATTGAAACTCAAAAGGTTTATAAAATGTCTTCTGGAAGAATATGTACTTTGCTTCTTAAGTTTGTCTCTAACTTATACATCTACCATATTCGTGAGACAGGGCATGAAACGGCAACCTACACTATAAAATCTTAAAAATCAAGCGTTAGCATCATACAACCTTTGTTTGATATATTTCTGGTTGCATTGCATTCATGGGCTCATAAATACCAGGAGGTTTAAATTAGATTATCTGATAGAGTGGGAGTGAGAGCTATTATTCACAAGAGCTATTTGTGAAATAAGAAAAATTATTAAGAGTTCTAATTGTTATTTTCGCATTTGGTAGGTTTATTACTGCAAGGAGGATGAGGTTTGCCTCTACCAGTCTCTGGCTTTTAATGTATCATTCCAGCAAGGAATACAAGATTCTGAACCGGCAAAAACCTCTCTCACTTATAAGATTACGCCCAAAGTCCCATCAGGTACATCACAGCTTCTCCTAAGCAATTAGATCTTACCAAAGGGTAACATGAATGTGTAAATTGTTCTGTTTCATAAGCATATCTTTGATTAATGCAACTTTTTAATTATTTGATTTGAAAATTCGTTGTGTGGCTATACATTTAGACCCCACCTCTTCTAACCGTTTTGATCTCTTTTGGTGTTTGACGACATGAGCATTATTACAATTTTCTGTTCAGAAAGCAGGCATGCAATTGTTCCTCTTCTACCATTTTGGGTCCACAGCTCGTGTCTATTATGTGCGGGGTCGGTGAGTGGCCCCAAGCTAAGCTGTCTTTTAACTGGCTAGTGGAACTTTGTCTTGAATCCATAGTGCAACTTGAACAGGTCTAATCGCCTTGAAGTTGTTTGAGACCCTAACATTATATAATCCCCAAGAGTGCTCATCATTTGTGTAGCCCCCTAGGTGCCTTGCTACAAGACATATCTCACCTAAAAAGCATTTCTGACCCCCTATCTATTTACATTTTTATGTCATTATAAAACAGGGTCAATTGCGGATTGACTCCTATATTGTCGTCCAATTGCAGATAAACTCCCTTAGTGAAATACATTGACTCTTTCACCCTCAGGGGGTCTATTTTTCAAATACGTGTTTTTCTTTCTCTGAGGGACAAAGAGTCAAAACTTTTCACTCAGTGCGTCTGTCTGCAACAATAGAACTACGTGGTCTATTCGCAATTAGGCGACAATACAGGGGTTTATCTGCGATCAACCCTATAAAACCAGCTTCATGCACAAATTTGTTAGGCTGATTGGGTACAGACATTGTCATGTATCTAAATATAATATAAGTAACACAATCATTTGCTCTGATCCACCATTCTGAGACCTAACACATGTGTACTCGAATAGTCTAAAGATTTTAATAGCAAAGGAGCTCTGATTGTTGGTTACAGGGCTTTAGGTGAAGCTCATGTACTTGTTACAGATTAATATAGTGTTGGCTGTTAGGAAGGGATCAAGTCATCCAACAAATAGGGAATCCATTATCTGTTTTGGGCCCTAATGACCGGCTTTCACATGAGATCAAGCAGTGCTTGCTCTGCTGTATTCCATAATTAGAAAAAAGAAAAAACTCTTATCTAAACTTCTTGGCATTTTCTTATGATTCCATTAAATATTACTTGTTCCTAATGAACCAAGTACATTAGTGAAAAGAGAAGAATATGTTATTAGTTGAACTATTTCAATCATTAGTCGGTATGATTTGTGTGATTTTGCTTCTTGATCAGTAATCAACAGGCATAATAGAGTGATTGATAAGTATATCTCTCTGACAATCCTTATTCAGTTTGGTAGTTGATTATACTCTGGGATAAGAGGAATTACCAAATCTAGAATCTGTTGGGAATATCTTAGGCAGGGAGATGATCTTATACCAGTGGAAGCATGGGGATAAAAAGTTACCTTGAATGGACATTGAAGGAGATTGTAACCCTTTACAGAACAAAGAAATGGATCCAAGAGTGAATGCAATCATATGACAAGACTTGGGATTTGACAGTAGTGGGGCTGAGATCCACAGGTCCATTCTTAGCTTTTATGGAACAATAGGATCATTTCATACTTCTTTCTCCCTTTTAAACTCTATTTTTTTTTTAAAATTTATGCACATACATTAATAACACGAGTTTTGACAGAAATTAGACTCCCCAATCTTAAACACATGGGGTATGTTATGGAGATTTTTTTTAAAAAGACCCTTTTCTAAAAATATTTAGCAAAAACGATATTTTTGCTAAATAATTAGCAAAATCGACATCTTTTTGGCCAGCTCACCAAGGCTGGCCAAAAAGAGGTCGATTTTGCAAAATTTGGTATTGAAAACACACGAGACTACTAGTCCCGTATGTTTAGCATTAGCTAATCACCTCCTAAGCATAGCCTAGAAAACACACGGGACTAGTAGTCCCATGTGTTTTCTACGCAGTCATTTCATGTACACGGGATTGTTAAAGTTTATATAAGCATTAGGGATCATGCTAATTAAAAGGGGGAAAAATTCATCCTCCTCCTCCTCACCACAACCACCATCATCATCCTTGCCTCCATTAGTGAAGTCGCATTCAAAGGGTGGGGAAAAAGGGAAGGAGGAGAGGAGGGAGAGTGTGGGAAAGTTCTTGTGGAGGGCGTGGACGCTATTGCCCACCACGGTGGGATGGCGGCAGCGGGGACAGGAGAGGGTGGTGTCGGCCGAGACCGAGAACATGCGGGTCAGGCGGGCCTTGCAGAATCCGTGGCCGCAGTTGAGCAGCAAAGGGATCCTCTCATTCTCGTCATACCTAGTGTGGCAAACTGAGCAGCAAGGCACCTTCATACTCCTACTCCTACTGGATCTTCTTCTCACTCGATGGATCAATCAATCTCACCTACAACTGGAATCAATTCCTCATCAATTTGCTGCTGCTGTTGTAAGAAGAATTTTTTTTAGGGCTTTATGTTTCGGAAGAGACCAGATAGACCTCAGCTGTCTACTTCTCTCTCTTGGCTTTCTCTTCTTTTACCTTTTCTATGATCACACTACGGAGGAGGAAGGAGGAGGAAGGATTGAGTTTGGGCATGACTGCGCAGAAAACACACGAGTCTACTAGTCTCGTGTGTTTTCTGGGTTGTGCTTAGAAGGTGTTTTCAAGACACGGGAGTAGTAGTCCCGTGTGTTTTTAAGACCAAATTTTGCAAAATTGACCTCTTTTTGGCCAGTCTTGGTGGCTGGTGAGCTGGCCAAAAAGAGGTCGATTTTACTAATTATTTAGTAAAAAAATCGTTTTTGCTAAATATTTTTTAAAAATGGTCTTTTTAAAAAAAATTCTCGGGTATGTTATTCATCTGGGCTAGACTTTGCTCTTGAGTTCACATTTCAGAGGTACCATGTGTATTAAATAAATAGCTAACTAAACAAGCTATAAGAAAAAGATGTTTGACAAATGTCAGAGTCTGGGTTTGAAATCTTGTGCTCAAAAGGAAATTATCCACTCCTACACCATGTGTCTGAAGGACTGATGATTAGGGTAATTGCCTCTATCGTACCATGTGTCACTATCTTAGTATTAATTACTCCAAATTATTAAAGGAATAGGTTGCTCTATGTAGGTTGGGTCCAGTGAAGAGCATTTCCTTGAAAACTTTGGAGCATCATGTGCCATATAAAACCCTTTTGATTTGACTCTCCATATGGCAGTGCCTCTGTTGGATGTTATGTTTAAGCTTGTTCTGCTTTTGTTTTCCAGTAAATATTGTTATGGCAATTGGCAAAGTGATAAAGATAGATCAACAAGTTTTTGGTTAATTTCTCTTAACCCTCCTGAACTTTGGGGTGTTTTGCGCATAACTCGCTTGAACTTGTCTCGCTTAACCCCTCAAAGTAACACAATCAACTTTGAGGTCTCACATCCCAAGTACATGATGGAAAAGGACGAAAACGCTCCCCACATAATATTAAAAGTTACCCATTTTTGGGAAAGAACACTTTGGTCATTTCCCTCTTAATTGAGAGAACTTCTAGTGACACTCGCCAAATGCAATAGTCGCTCTCACTCGCCGTGTACGAGGGACACGTGTCCCTAACTATAACTCCAAACCCAAACCTAACCCAACCCATCCCCGTTTAGTTCTCCGCAAGTGTCCAAGGACATCCGCGACTGTCCTTAAGACTTTTTCCCGTAATTAATAATTAACGCCACGCGTCCGTGGAGAAAACTTGAAATTCCAGGGTGGTGATGTGAGACACCAAAACTTTAGGGGGTTAAATAGAATAAACAATGTGCAAGGAGGTTATGTGCTCTTTCCAAAGTTCAGGGGGCTTAAGTGAAATGATCAGTTTTCCCTCTGTTTAACTAAAAAAAGTCCAGATTTATTTGGTTGCTTGTTGCTTGATTGCTCTGTTGAGGCTTAGTGTACTGACATTAGAAAGGACAGTTTAACTTTCAGGCTCTCTAACTGTAGAAGGAAATATAGCAAAATGCAGATAGGCCTCCCATGTCTTTGTGTTGTCTCTTGTGAGCAATGTGGAAGAATGGTCTCCACTAATTTGAGAGAAGAAGAGGCCAAAATATTGGAGGTGCATTATAAAAAAAGATGGCTATGTTGGAATGAGAGAAAAGCTCTAGGCACAATTATACAATTGAAAAGCAAGAAACATAATTATGCAAGCAAGAGGACAGATGAAGAGGAGATAAGAGAACGGCCACATGGTTTGCATATATTTATTCATTTGTTTATTATTAGTTTTATATCCACACTTACTGATCATCACTTTGAATAAACAAGAAACAGAAATATCCATGTCCCCACTCAACCAATTTATTTAAAGACCATGCTCGAGGAGTAGAGAAATGACATTGTTCCAAGTCATCTAGAATATTTCCCAGAAAAAGAAAAAAAATAAAACATTGAAGATAATATAGTTTGGAAACTTTGGGTTTGTGAAGAATGATCTAACTATAATGTCTATGGTAATACTGGCAGTGAACACCTCAGTAGGTCCCTAGTTTGATCTAGTCCGTCTAATCTAGAATGTGAGAATGGAAGGTGGGATCTACACATCCGGGGTTTCCTTTGTAAGGATCTGGGATCAAACTTGGGCTTTGGCCTAGGAATCCCTCGTATCAAAGACAATGCAGAGGATTTATTGCTTTCTTAGTTTAATTTTTGTTTTCCAACATTCAAAAATTTCATCAGTTCTTTCCAAGGACTGCCACTACTTCAAATTGTTGGTTTAAAGAGCTTTTACCTATCTTTTCCCTTTTTCTTTCTTTTTCCCATTTGGTTATAACCCTAAAGTTTCAAAACATTGATGAGATATGATGACTGTTCATGTGCATCCCACATGCTCACTAGTCAGCAACCATCAGACACAAACCTGAAGAAACTATGAGAAAATCCGTCATTATTAACCGTATTTATACCATCGTTTTAACTATTTTCCCTAGTTGACAGAGGCTATGATTGTACGATTCTCCGGAAAGGGGTAATATCACAGCTTTGAAGAATAATCTTTTGTTTTTCCTCAAAAGAAATCTTTTGTTTTCCTTTCATTTGCTTTTTTCTTTTTCTTTTCTTTTTCTTTTTTTTTTGGTTTTTTTGTACATATACTACCCCTTAAATCATGCTTGTTTGCAAACTGACGGTTGTCTTCAAATCTCAAAATTGGCAAAAGTACTGCATAAATCATCAACTTTGGAGAAAAATTGTCTTTTAAATCATCAACTTTGTTAATAAGACTTATGTCGATGATTTGTTGAGTTCGATGATATTTTTTCCAGAGATGATATTAGGCGATAGTTTGCAAATAATTAGATTTAGGGATAGTTTGCAAATATGCATGAGGGTATACATGCAAAAACCCGTCTTTTTGGCGGACTCATCAGATAGAGGTGCACCCAAAAGTAGCACCCATCATTTGTACAGGGCTTGATATGAGCCCAACGAAGTGGGGCCCAAAGTACTTTGAGCCTGAGGCATGGAAATCCACCACAAGATAGTCACATGAAAAAGTTCCCAATGAAAGTAAGCATACGGTTCCACTTTGAAATCAATTTTACAAATTTACCCCGATCTATTTCACAAAATGACAATGTAAATCCCTCTTCCGGACATAAACTGCAAAGCTCCTGAACGTGTTGTCATTTTCTTCCTCATTTTTATTCCTTTTATCTCTCACAATATATATACTGTTCGCATCTTCTGGTAATTACCTGGCTTTGTCATCAATTTATCTGAAGGACAGGTGAAATGGTCTTGGGACATTTTGGAAAATGGCATTCAAGTACTTTTCTACGGGTTTTATTTGTTTCATAATGTGATTTTTAAATATGTGTACTCTAAGATTTGTAGCTTAGGGTGTGTTTGTTTCATTTCCAAAAGAGTAGGAAATATTTTCTAGTAGTTAAAAACCTATTTCCACCCATTTCCATGATTTTCTAGGACTTAATTTTTTTTGTTTGTTTTAACATGGAAATATAGGGAGGAAATGTTTTCCATCCCATTCCTTGTTTGGTGCAAAAACCAAAAATTAAAAATCAATTGAGATGTAAATCTCTCTCTCGTTATTTAATTATTACATTTTACCAACTCCCCATAACATCCATTATTTTAATATTAAAAAATCACATTTCCAACCTTTCTTACTCCAATTCCTCACTTTTTGAGAGGAATTGTTTTCCTTGCAAAAACCCTTGTTTTCTACACTTTTAGGAAAATTTTTCTTAAAATTGTTTTGTGAACCAAACACATGACTTGGAAAACCGTGGAAATTTTTTTTGCAATTCTGACAATGTCAGAGGGTTTCATCGGTTTTCCAAGGGTCTTCAACCAAAACAAACACGCCCTTAGTGGCTTTCATATCAAATTAAAGGTTACTTCTAAGGTTGAGCGTTTAGGGTTCAAATGCTGGGATCACCATGGTAAGAATTACAGCTCATCTGACAACTTCATTGGTGAAACCTTCTATGATTTTTGCCTCTATTACCCAATGGTTTTAGCCTGTTCTCTATGATAATCATAATAGTTACTGTAATTTGAAAGATGAAACTTTATCTCCTCATATTCTTAAAATATATCTTAAATCAAATGATTTCTATGCTTACATGTGCACACGTGGCATACACCACAGGAGTAGATCTTGTAGCACAAGAAAAATTCTTTAATCTATTCCCTACTCATTACATGTAGTTTATGCCGTATCGGTGCTCATTGTGAATCAAAGGGTGTGTGGCAACCCACTGAAAATGAGTTGCCAAACATGCTATAGGGATTTTTTTAATAGTTTAAAGAGCTAAAAATAAATTAAAGCAAACTAGGTCATTCCTGTTTTTTTGGGGGTTGGGGATGGAATGACGTCTGGGAAGTCCATAATTAAGAAAATTAAAGCCTACAATATGATTGGTTAATGTAGTGTTTTACAAGAGTCTCTAAAGCGGTGTAAGATACGCTTCTATGGAAAACAGTTTTTCTAATTAATTAAAGTTCTAGAAAAAAAAAATGTTAGGTATAAACGTGTGTCTCCCAACTCCCCACAACACATGTTGATCAAATTAAGCAAAGCGATAATGTACGCAGCTTGACTAATCAATAATTCCTGAATTTATGAAAATTAATTGATACAGAGAACCTATAGTTATTTGGTCAAGTCAACATATAACCGCAACAAAGACGCAGTACTTTATCCAATTCAGCCTCTCAGATTGAACTTGGACTTGACTTGGTCACAATATTTTTTTTTGAGAAGGACGCAACTTATCAGTATCTTCCTAAAGATTTGAGCAGCCAAAAGATTATTAAGACGCTTGAATCTTCAAGGAAATATCCAATGCTCCTGTAATTAATCCCCACCATTAAGTTAAGCAAAGATAGGCACCACATGTTGTATTAAAGTTCATTTCCAAAATGCTTCAATTAAAGTGGAAAGGGAGCCATCAAAGACATGGCCCCTTCTTTATTTTGTCTTGGTTAGTAAGGCTAAGTAACATGGCCTAGTTCTATTAATGCTCCTACTTTGGAGAACTGAGGGAAGTCACCACTTGTTGTGTTGCATAGAGGGTGTGGCTATTGAAAGAAGGATACCAGTATTGGAATAGTTCATCATGTAAGAGATACTATACATAAACTTTACAACACATATTTTTAAATTTATTACATTTGATCAATTGCATAAGTTTATTTTTCTCCCTCTAACAATAAGGTGAAATATAATCATCTTCTTTTTTTTTTTGAACTAAACCGCCCCTAAAAATTAAGCTACCTCAAACATGCATGTAATCATTTTATTTTTCTCTAATCTCATATTTGTCTAACATTAAGTTGTGTTTTGCTAGGGGTAAAAAAAAAATGTCACGTTACTGTCATCTAAAGGTTCTACGTGAATATCCCACGTTTCTTACTTCCCTCCCATCTACAACCGGTGATCTTATACCCAACGGGAGGTAACCGGATCTGAGACTCCCATGTGCGGCTATCTTTTCCAGTCACCGCGTATACCCAACGATCACGTGGCGGCCCTGCGACTCCCAAAGACAAGTGGATCTCGAAGAAACGAGATTCGCAGTGGCACGATCGTAATAAGCAGACAACAACGGGCGCCTCTCCGACCCTGTCAGCGGTTAAGCTGGGATTTACGTGCTGAGCGTTCGAGGATTTGACTTTCGACTGAAGCAATTAGCGCGGGCATTTCCGTCATTTCGGTCGAGGGGGTGTAATTAGTTTGGGATTAGTGAAGTGCCACGTTGCAGATGAGAGTTATTACCTCCCCCTATTAAAGGCCCTCCCACCCTCTCCTCTTCTCTTCAACAAATCTCTCTCTTCCCTCTCTCTCTCATTAGAAGCTCGACGATCGCCAGCGATCTCCAGAGGTAATCAATTTTGATCGATCATTTTCTGTTTCTTGATCTTAGTTAGAGATAAAAGATTGTTTAGATCTTCGTCGATCTTGATCCAGATTCAACGATTTATTGCAGATACTTTGAGGTTCTAAGATTCTAACCAAAGATTCCACCGATTCGTCGAGAATCTCTACGATTAGATGGCGACTTCGAATCCAGCTCCGGATTCCGCTAATCTCACCGAGGATCGCGATCGCAAGCGGAAGAGGAGTCAAACCCTGAGTAATCCGTCCTCGTCTCGATGGAAGAGCGAGAACGAGCAAAAGCTCTACTCGTCGAAGCTTCTAGAAGCCGTCCGCCGCGTCCGCCGCTCGAATCCGACGGCCGAGGTGCCTCTGCGCAGCCGCCTGGTCCGCGAGGCAGCGTACCGCGCCCTCGCCATCGCCGCCCGCGGCCGCACTCGCTGGTCACGTGCGATCCTCACGAGCCGGGCGCTCAAGCTCAAATCCCGCCGTCCGAACCGAGCCGGTCCGGTTCCGGTTCGATCTCGAGCCCCGAATATCGCCGCTTCGTTCTCTTTGAAGAAACCGCCGGTTCTTCAGCGGAAAGCTAGGGCTTTGGGCCGATTGGTGCCGGGCTGTCGCAAGCTCGAGCTGTCGACGATTCTGGAAGAGACGATCGATTTCATCCCGGCGCTCGAGATGCACGTCCGGGCGATGACCCAGCTGGTCCAGATCTTATCGGGTCAAGGCGCGGATCGAACCGGATCTCCGTAACTCCACCGGATCCGATTTCATCGGCTCTCCGTTTTCCTTTTTTTTTTCACCTATTTTTGCGAGTTTAAAATTCTTGTATTTTATTGTAAATCCTTTTTTTCTCTCTCTCTCTCTCGGGAACGGTGAACACTAGGCAGTGGCATTTTCGTAAATAATCTCGTCTTTAGTGGTTTATTACCAGTCACATGCGACCGAGCGAGGCGCACATGCAGTCACGAACTCCACTGGGCCCTCGTCGGCTAGTCCAGCTGGCCACGTGGTCCTCAGTGGCAGTTCAGTAAATAAGGTAGAATGTCGTAAAACTTCAGATAAGTTCTGAAATGAGTAGGGGCATTTTGGGAATGTTTGCGATTGTAGGGCGGCTTACTGATGAACGCTGTGCACTGTTTTTAGTGCTTTGTATATTGGTGTTGTCACATGGGAGCGAGGCGCACATGCAGTCGTGCACTGTATTCGCGCTTGGAGAAAGCGCTTGGGCCCTGATGGCAGTAAATAAGTTATAGAAATTAGTAAGGGTATTTTGGGGATGTTGTAGTTATAGTGGAGGCTTATTATAGATTCACATGCGTCCTTTTCCTTGGGGGGTAAAAATGGGAATAATGAGGAAAACAATTCCGGCGATGAGCTGGCAGGGGGGGATGAGACTTGAGAGCCCAAGAAGGGAGGGGGAACATGGAGAAGACGACAAAAGAGGGTCTGTACGGATGCTGGGGGTTTGACAGGCTGGCCAAGGGACCGTACGATGGGGGAGTGTTAATGAACGGTGGATGAGATGGGGAGCGTGAAGTTTGGAGTCCGGGTGGCGGATGCTGCGGCCTTTATGTGGGGGGATTGTGACATGAGCCATGTGTGTATCGAAGGACATTTTTGATTTGCTTGGGATGTTTTTTTAGCTCGTGGGAAGGCCATGTGACAGGCTCAGGGTCTTGCATCGGGTCCGAAACCAAAAAATCTATGTCAGATTCACTGTTTGTTTTGGAAAATCCAGAGCGGATTCCTCCTTTGTTTGCCAATAAAAAGGATGTGTTGCGATAGGAGTATTTTTAGAATAACAAAATGATTTCGTAGCATAATTTTCATTCTAAATGATGATTTTAAAAGATGTGCATCACTTGTCAGAACACCTCACCATATGGGATGATCCGAGCCATGCAGAGTTGTGAGATAGCGAAACTGTCCCTTTATTTCACATCTTTTAGCTTGAAACACCTTGTATAGTGCGAACGTTCTGATAAGATTTACACCTCTATTAAGAATAATTTTCAATTTGAGCATGATAATAACTCTCATGTTCTTGGCTTGTCGTTTGCAACTATCATTTGGGGTATAAAAACATATAATCTACATGGCGTTTGAATTTTGAATGTAGTTAGAACGACATGGGATTTTAACTACTTCTATCCAAACGCGCTAAGAGTTATCTGGTGTATTTTGTTTAAAAACTCAGTTTTAAGTCATCTATAGAAAGTCTTATTCGGAGAACTTAGAATATGAGATGTTAATATTAATGCTTGGGGTATTATTATAGTAAATATACATTGTAACACATGGGGTATTATTATAGTAAATATACATTGTAACACATACTCGCATTCTCCTTTCTCCTAGTATGGTTTTCTACAGAGAATCGCCTTTTAGAAATTACTTCCCAATATTAGCTATCACCATTTAGATCCCTCGTGCTGAAATTTTGATAATGTAATATGACTTCTTCAAGTACAATCATGGGATAGTATCTAAAACTTTGAATTTTTTTCTTTTCCAAATTTGATTTACATCACACATTTCCAGATTATGGTTGATTGCTCGTTTCCTTTGGGGACACCCTTCGTAGTCCGCATCTCGAATAAGTGAGAAGCCGCAGAACGCCTAATAACTGTAAATCGGGTTTAAGCATATCATAGATACGGATCCTTAGCCTTTTGAGCGAAGGCTCCAAGCTCCAAACACTAGGCCACCTACGCGGGGAAGGGGACAATTCACAAACAACGGTTGAATCGTGGAAGATCAACTTCAAATCTAAAAGTTCTTTTCACTTTCTTCTTGTTGAGCTTAATGAGCCAAACGTATGGTTCCTAGCAATGCTACCCCGTATATGTGTTTGTTTGTTTGTGCTTCCATTATTGGGTTAATGCACTGTCAATGATGGAAACATGTCGGAGACGAAGCACGATCCTCCCCCTCGTGAGCTGCATCACTACCCTTTGCATTGCCCACGCCTTTGGTGGATTCTCATCCACAGAACTTTAGATACATATATCATGCGTGTGCACTTGCCATCTATAAGAGGCAAAAATATCAAGTGCACTATGGGGCACAACTAATCCCACTCTTAATACACGAACACAGGTATTGGCTACTTTTGTGATAGTATTCAGGCAGCAAAACTTGGATGACTTGATGATGATATATAATATGGAGCAGAACGTCGCAAGAAAACTTCGATGACAATTATTGACACATGATTGATTATGTCATACACCACAGTTATAGTAGGGACAATAGGATGGCTTAATCATGCACGTTCAAGTCCTAATCACACGATGACAGATATAATTGGGACAATCCAATATGAATTGTATTGTCACGTAGATACTGATTGGAGAGAAAAAAAAAGAGAGACCACATATTTGGTCTTGGATTAACTACTTAGCAATTGGCTTAGGCCATAGGCATATATCCTAACAACTATAGACCGGAGTCACTCCGCTCTCTCCTGAAAAGGATTAATGATATTGCTTACTTCATGGTTAAATTGTCACGTTATAGCTTGCAATTTTATAAACGCAAAGGTTGGCATCATAGTGACAAGTGGGGAAAATGAAGAAAGAGAAAGGCAGAAATTAACAAACTTAATCAATCATGTGCACGTGTAATACATAGTATACTATGTCATTTTATATCTTGCAAGCAATGAATTTTGAAACGCTTATATTTTTTTAAGGGTAAATTACACTAAACCCCAAGAACTTTTACAGTTTTGCAGAAAACCCCAACAGCTTTTAAAATCGCACTGAGCCTCTAATAACTTTTGTAGAAGACCCCCAATCTCTTTTGATAAATTACACTAAACCACAATACTTTCAAAATTCCCTTTCATATTGTTTTTTTGTTTTAATTCATTGGGGATATTTGTGAAATGCAGAAACGTATTGGGGGTATTCAGCAAAATGCAAAAGTTATTGGGGAGTTAGAGCAATTTTGAAAGTTTCTGGGGGTTTACTACAAAACGCTGAAAGTTCTACCCTTTTTTTAACTACGGTACACTATGTTGATGTTGGCTCGTATAGCCTACACGGCAAGCAATATGGAAAGCAAATTTCAAGTTTTGTTGAATATTCTTAATTATATTCTTTCCCAATAATAACATATGCGTTTTCTGATAAACATATGAGTAGCTTTACGTGCAAGCTTTAGATATTAGAACGTTGCCGGCCGTAAAACGTTGATAAAGTAGAAGGTTAACAAAGTCTTATTATTTGTCAAAAGGTTTAGGCAAAGATGGTGAGAGTAAACTAAATTAACAATATTGTCTTATTTGTGGTCTAATTTGATTTGCATACGCTTCTATACAGAGATAATTAATATTATAAAGTTAATGGTATTATAGCCTTCTATTCTATGTGCATCCACTGGCCTGCCTAGTTACTGTCATGAAAGTCTTGTCTTGCCTTTGATATAAAAGAGGGTGCATGAAATTGCACATTTTGACTTTTGTTGTTGCAGTAAGATAATAAATGTAGTGGGGCCCGTGGGGGTGCTATTCATTGGTTGCGTAAAGGGTTTTAGTGTGGGCCAGACCGGTTCGGGCCCGTGGCCTGGCCCGCCGGGCTCAAGGCCGGGGCGGATCCGACCCGGGCCCGCTCGGGTCAGAGTGGGCCGTGCCCATTTCTCTCGTCCCGGGTCTGGGACTGGACCCGGCCCGACCCGTGACCCGCCTAGGGGTGGTAGGGTCGGTAGAACCATGACCACAATTCGTGGAGTCGGCAATGGGTTTTAAATTTTTTCTTTTTAAATTTTAATTTATAAACTACATTAACTTTGTATTTGTATCTATTAAATTATATTTAAATTATTTCTTTTCTATTTTACTCTTTGTTTAATATATATATATATATATATATATATATATATATATATATATATATATATATATATATATATATATATATATATATATATATATATATATATATATATATATATATATATATATATATATATATATATATATATATATATATATATATAAATGTAGTGGGGCCCGTGGGGTGCTATTCATTGGTTGCGTAAAGGGTTTTAGTGTGGGCCAGACCGGTTCGGGCCCGGGTGGCGGATGCTGCGGCCTTTATGTGGGGGATTGTGACATGAGCCATGTGTGTATCGAAGGACATTTTTGATTTGCTTGGGATGTTTTTTTAGCTCGTGGGAAGGCCATGTGACAGGCTCAGGGTCTTGCATCCGGTCCGAAACCAAAAAACTCTATGTCAGATTCACTGTTTGTTTTGGAAAATCCAGAGCGGATTCCTCCTTTGTTTGCCAATAAAAAGGATGTGTTGCGATAGGAGTATTTTTAGAATAACAAAATGATTTCGTAGCATAATTTTCATTCTAAATGATGATGATGTGCATCACTTGTCAGAACACCTCACCATATGGGATGATCCGAGCCATGCAGAGTCGTGAGATAGCGAAACTGTCCCTTTATTTCACATCTTTTAGCTTGAAACACCTTGTATAGTGCGAACGTTCTGATAAGATTTACACCTCTATTAAGAATAATTTTCAATTTGAGCATGATAATAACTCTCATGTTCTTGGCTTGTCGTTTGCAACTATCATTTGGGGTATAAAAACATATAATCTACATGGGGTTTGAATTTTGAATGTAGTTAGAACGACATGGGATTTTAACTACTTCTATCCAAACGCGCTAAGAGTTATCTGGTGTATTTTGTTTAAAAACTCAGTTTTAAGTCATCTATAGAAAGTCTTATTCGGAGAACTTAGAATATGAGATGTTAATATTAATGCTTGGGGTATTATTATAGTAAATATACATTGTAACACATGGGGTATTATTATAGTAAATATACATTGTAACACATACTGCATTCTTCTTTCTCCTAGTATGGTTTTCTACAGAGAATCGCCTTTTAGAAATTACTTCCCAATATTAGCTATCACCATTTAGATCCCTCGTGCTGAAATTTTGATAATGTAATATGACTTCTTCAAGTACAATCATGGGATAGTATCTAAAACTTTGAATTTTTTTTCTTTTCCAAATTTGATTTACATCACACATTTCCAGATTATGGTTGATTGCTCGTTTCCTTTGGGGACACCCTTTCGTAGTCCAGACTCAGGTGAATAGCGCAAGTGTTGCAATGCCTAATAACTAGAAATTGGGTTTAAGCATATCATAGATACGGATCCTTAGCCTTTTGAGCCAAGGCTCCAAGCTCCAAACACTAGGCCACCTACGCGGGGAAGGGGACAATTCACAAACAACGGTTGAATCGTGGAAGATCAACTTCAAATCTAAAAGTTCTTTTCACTTTCTTCTTGTTGAGCTTAATGAGCCAAACGTATGGTTCCTAGCAATGCTACCCCGTATATGTGTTTGTTTGTTTGTGCTTCCATTATTGGGTTAATGCACTGTCACTGATGGAAACATGTCGGAGACGAAGCACGATCCTCCCCCTCGTGGGCTGCATCACTACCCTTTGCATTGCCCACGCCTTTGGTCGATTCTCATCCACAGAACTTTAGATACATATATCATGCGTGTGCACTTGCCATCTATAAGAGGCAAAAATATCAAGTGCATTATGGGGCACAACTAATCCCACTCTTAATACAAGAACACAGGTATTGGCTACTTGTGTGATAGTATTCAGGCAGCAAAACTTGGATGACTTGATGATGATAATATGGAGCAGAACGTCGCAAGCAAACTTCGATGACAATTATTGACACATGATCGATTATGTCATACACCACACTTATAGTAGGGACAATAGGATGGCTTAATCATGCACGTTCAAGTCCTAATCACACGATGACAGATATAATTGGGACAATCCAATATGAATTGTATTGTCACGTAGATACTGATTGGAGAGAAAAAAAAAGAGAGACCACATATTTGGTCTTGGATTAACTACTTAGCAATTGGCTTAGGCCATAGGCATATATCCTAACAACTATAGACCGGAGTCACTCCGCTCTCTCCTGAAAAGGATTAATGATATTGCTTACTTCATGGTTAAATTGTCACGTTATAGCTTGCAATTTTATAAACGCAAAGGTTGGCATCATAGTGACAAGTGGGGAAAATGAAGAAAGAGAAAGGCAGAAATTAACAAACTTAATCAATCATGTGCACGTGTAATACATAGTATACTATGTCATTTTATATCTTGCAAGCAAAGAATTTTGAAACGCTTATATTTTTTTAAGGGTAAATTACACTAAACCCCCAAGAACTTTTAGAGTTTTGCAGAAAACCCCAACAACTTTTAAAATCGAACTGAACCTCTAATAACTTTTGTAGAAGACCCCCAATCTCTTTTGATAAATTACACTAAACCACAATACTTTCAAAATTCCCTTTCATATTGTTTTTTTGTTCTAATTCATTGGGGATATTTGTGAAATGCAGAAACGTATTGGGGGTATTCAGCAAAATGCAAAAGTTATTGGGGAGTTAGAGCAATTTTGAAAGTTTCTGGGGGTTTACTACAAAACGCTGAAAGTTCCACCCTTTTTTTAACTACGGTACACTATGTTGATGTTGGCTCGTATAGCCTACACGGCAAGCAATATGGAAAGCAAATTTCAAGTTTTGTTGAATATTCTTAATTATATTCTTTCCCAATAATAACATATGCGTTTTCTGATAAACATATGAGTAGCTTTACGTGCAAGCTTTAGATATTAGAACGTTGCCGGCCGTAAAACGTTGATAAAGTAGAAGGTTAACAAAGTCTTATTATTTGTCAAAAGGTTTAGGCAAAGATGGTGAGAGTAAACTAAATTAACAATATTGTCTTATTTGTGGTCTAATTTGATTTGCATACGCTTCTATACAGAGATAATTAATATTATAAAGTTAATGGTATTATAGCCTTCTATTCTATGTGCATCCACTGGCCTGCCTAGTTACTGTCATGAAAGTCTTGTCTTGCCTTTGATATAAAAAGAGGGGTGCATGAAATTGCACATTTTGACTTTTTTGTTGTTGCAGTAAGATAATAAATGTAGTGGGGCCCGTGGGGGTGCTATTCATTGGTTGCGTAAAGGGTTTTAGTGTGGGCCAGACCGGTTCGGGCCCGTTGCCCGGCCCGCCGGGCTCAAGGCCGGGCGGATCCGACCCGGCCCGCTCGGGTCAGAGTGGGCCGTGCCCATTTCTCTCGTCCCGGTGGACTGGGCCGGCCCGACCGTTGCGCCCCAGGGGTGGAAGTGGGTCGGCCAGCCCGACACCGTGGTGGTTGCCCGATGGGTTTTAAATTTTTTCTTTTTAAATTTTAATTTATAAACTACATTAACTTTGTATTTGTATCTATTAAATTATATTTAAATTATTTCTTTTCTATTTTACTCTTTGTTTAATATATATATATATATATATATATATATATATATATATATATATATATATATATATATATATATATATATATATATATATATATAGAAGCGAAATTTCATGAGCTTAAGTTCGTAATGAATAGTGGTAAACTTTTCTAACCACTCATCTTTGGGATCAGTGAAGATATAAAGGCACTTTGAGATTTGTGCATCACAAATCTGGCAAATAGTGGATAAAAAAGTGCTTGTATGTCATATAACAAGTTAATAGAAGCACTATTTATATATATATATATATATATATATATATATATATATATATATATATATATATATATATATATATATATATATATATATATATATATATATATATAAATGTAGTGGGGCAGGTGGGGTGCTATTCATTGGTTGCGTAAAGGGTTTTAGTGTGGGCCAGACCGGTTCGGGCCCGTGACCCGGCCCGCCGGGTTCAAGGCCGGGGCGGGTCCGACCCGGGCCCGCCCGGGTCAGAGTGGGCCGTGCCCATTTCTCTCGTCCCGGGTCTGGGACTGGACCCGGCCCGACCCGTGACCCGCCTAGGGGTGGTAGGTTAAATTGTCACGTTATAGCTTGCAATTTTATAAACGCAAAGGTTGGCATCATAGTGACAAGTGGGAAAATGAAGAAAGAGAAAGGCAGAAATTAACAAACTTAATCAATCATGTGCACGTGTAATACATAGTATACTATGTCATTTTATATCTTGCAAGCAAAGAATTTTGAAACGCTTATATTTTTTAAGGGTAAATTACACTAAACCCCAAGAACTTTTAGAGTTTTGCAGAAAACCCCAACAACTTTTAAAATCGAACTGAACCTCTAATAACTTTTGTAGAAGACCCCCAATCTCTTTTGATAAATTACACTAAACCACAATACTTTCAAAATTCCCTTTCATATTGTTTTTTTGTTCTAATTCATTGGGGATATTTGTGAAATGCAGAAACGTATTGGGGGTATTCAGCAAAATGCAAAAGTTATTGGGGAGTTAGAGCAATTTTGAAAGTTTCTGGGGTTTACTACAAAACGCTGAAAGTTCCACCCTTTTTAACTACGGTACACTATGTTGATGTTGGCTCGTATAGCCTACACGGCAAGCAATATGGAAAGCAAATTTCAAGTTTTGTTGAATATTCTTAATTATATTCTTTCCCAATAATAACATATGCGTTTTCTGATAAACATATGAGTAGCTTTACGTGCAAGCTTTAGATATTAGAACGTTGCCGGCCGTAAAACGTTGATAAAGTAGAAGGTTAACAAAGTCTTATTATTTGTCAAAAGGTTTAGGCAAAGATGGTGAGAGTAAACTAAATTAACAATATTGTCTTATTTGTGGTCTAATTTGATTTGCATACGCTTCTATACAGAGATAATTAATATTATAAAGTTAATGGTATTATAGCCTTCTATTCTATGTGCATCCACTGGCCTGCCTAGTTACTGTCATGAAAGTCTTGTCTTGCCTTTGATATAAAAAGAGGGGTGCATGAAATTGCACATTTTGACTTTTTTGTTGTTGCAGTAAGATAATAAATGTAGTGGGGCCCGTGGGGGTGCTATTCATTGGTTGCGTAAAGGGTTTTAGTGTGGGCCAGACCGGTTCGGGCCCGTTGCCCGGCCCGCCGGGCTCAAGGCCGGGCGGATCCGACCCGGCCCGCTCGGATCAGAGTGGGCCGTGCCCATTTCTCGTCCCCGGCCCTGACCCGACGACCGGCCCGTGGACCCGCTTAGGGGTAAATGGCCAGCCAATTAATTCCACGGGCCAATGGGTTTTTAAATTTTTTCTTTTTAAATTTTAATTTATAAACTACATTAACTTTGTATTTGATCTATTAAATTATATTTAAATTATTTCTTTTCTATTTTACTCTTTGTTTAATATATATATATATATATATATATATATATATATATATATATATATATATATATATATATATATATATATATTTAACTTAAGTTTCAGTGAACATGGCAACTTTCAACCACCATCTCTGCTTTATCCGTGAAAAGATAGTGCCACTTTGAGATTTTCATCACAAATCTCAAGAAGATGAGTGGATAAAAAGTTGGTGACTATATTCATTATTAACTTAAGCTTCATAAATTCTTCTATATATATATATATATATATATATATATATATATATATATATATATATATATATATATATATATATATATATATATATATATATATATATATAAATGTAGTGGGGCAGGTGGGGTGTAAGATAATAAATGTAGTGGGGCCCGTGGGGTGCTATTCATTGGTTGCGTAAAGGGTTTTAGTGTGGGCCAGACCGGTTCGGGCCCGTTGCCCGGCCCGCCGGGCTCAAGGCCGGGCGGATCCGACCCGGCCCGCTCGGGTCGAGTGGGCCATGCCCATTTCTCTTTCGCTGGATGACCTACCGACCAGGACTGACTTGTGGTAGGCCTGCCTGCTCACGACCCACCTGGGTGGGTCTACCATGGGTTTTAATTTTTTCTTTTTAAATTTTAATTTATAAACTACATTAACTTTGTATTTGTATCTATTAAATTATATTTAAATTATTTTTTTCTATTTTACTCTTTGTTATATATATATATATATATATATATATATATATATATATATATATATATATATATATATATATATATATATATATATATATATACACACACACACACACACACACACACAATAACACATATTGTATAAAGATAAAATATCACAAACACAAAGATATCGTGGTTCGGACTTTGATGGAAGACCTACGTCCACGGAAGTTAATAACTTTCATTTAGTTTAAATTTAAATTATAAATATAAAAGGAAAAACATGTAAAATTTAAATATATATTATATATATATATATATATATATATATATATATATATATATATATATATATATATATATATATATATATATATATATATATATATATATATATATATATAAATGTAGTGGGGCAGGTGGGTGCTGTAAGATAATAAATGTAGTGGGGCAGGTGGGGTGCTATTCATTGGTTGCGTAAAGGGTTTTAGTGAGGACGCCGCTCAAGGCAGGCGGGTCAGGCACCCCGCCCGGTCAGATGGGCCATGCCCATTTCTCTTTCATGCAGGACCTAGTGACCGACCTAGGGTGGTAAGTTATGCGACTCGACCAGCTTAGATGACCTATGGGTTTTTTTTTTTCTTTTTAAATTTTAATTTATAAACTACATTAACTTTGTATTTGTATCTATTAAATTATATTTAAATTATTTTTTTCTATTTTACTCTTTGTTATATATATATATATATATATATATATATATATATATATATATATATATATATATACACACACACACACACACACACACAATAACACATATTGTATAAAGATAAAATATCACAAACACAAAGATATCGTGGTTCGGACTTTGATGGAAGACCTACGTCCACGGAAGTTAATAACTTTCATTTAGTTTAAATTTAAATTATAAATATAAAAGGAAAAACATGTAAAATTTAAATACAGGCTGGGTGGTTGGTGGTAGGGTTACGGTGGGTTGGGTCAAGTTCTCTCATCCGGGTCTGAGCTAGGCCGGCCAGGCCCTGACCGCGTATATCCGCAGTGGTCGGACCCGGCCTATTAGGGTTGGTAGAGTCGTGACCATCTTGGGTTGAAGTAGGGTCGACGTATTGGCGGCGTACTACTGTTTACTAATTTTAATTAAAATAATGATAGGTAGCGCACTACCTTAATGTTACTTCTCTACATAGTGCATTGAGACTCACATGAAATTATTTTTTTACAATTTCATGGGGTCCCAATGCACTATAGAGAGAAAGTGTGTATGGTTGATGGTGTGGTTGGAAGTGTGCCCCTATTAGGACTCTTTTAATTATTGTAATTTGGAGAAACATACGTACGTAGGTTGGTAGAGTTAAGCAATTAAGTGACAACAGTCTTTTTTATGTCATAGAAGTACCATAACCATTACCCATTTGAAATAGTTGATCAAGTACAAAAGTTTACGAACTTTTTGTAACCTTATCCCTTAGAGTCCAATAGGCATACTTCACACACCAATCAATACATACATCTCTCTTTTTATAGTGCATTGGGACCCTATGAAATTGTTAAAAAATAATTTCATGTGGGTCTCAATGCACTATGTAGTAGAGAGTATTGATGATAGTGGTAAGCCTTATCATTAATTTATCCTTATTTCTTTTCTTCATCTTCAACAACTTGATTGTACATTTGATGAAAATATATATTAAAAAAGGACTAAGATTATTCCCTTGAGTATAATACTAAGCAATTTGATAGTCAAGATAAGTATTTCTACAAGAGGATATGAATTCTATTTTCATCATTTGTAAAAAGCACTCTGACGAAAGTTTTTTTTTCCTTCTTCTGATAATTGACCGCAATATCAATCTCGTGAAAGAGTCATTGAATATCCAAATGTTTAGATGAATGTTCAACAAAACTAAAAAATCCTTACTAGAATAATGAATAAACTTGTCATTGTTTCCATTTTTACCGTATGTCAAAGAGGAGCTAAAAAGATCACGCAAAAGGAGAAAGAGCAATAGATGCGGTAACATCGAGAAAATAAAAACTAAGAGAGATAAATACTTTTCAACGAATCAGATACATTATACACATTGTCTAAACTATAAGAATTTTAGATCAGTATATTATATCCTCATCAATCGAATAAATTTGATCCACTGAATACTTTCTCCATTGACGAAGAAATGTGGGCCATAGTGATTATAATGCATGCAGCATGGGGGCTAGAAAGGGCCCCATACGTCAATTAGCGATGGGAAATTACAGAGGCACTGTTTAAGGCGTCCGCATCCCACTTTGATAGACCCAAAACCAAACTAACGAGGGACGTCGGCCTTAAGAACCCTTACACTTGTCACACTCTCAAGGGGTTTCTTGGTTTTCTCCCTAATCACACATTCTCTCTTCTAGGTCATTGTTGGATGAATAATAAATAATATTCTAAGTTGACCGATGAATAGATAATTCAGAAATCTCTACCATTATCAACAGTAAAAAACAGTATACCTAATATGACATCATATTATCCTCTACAATGTTGTATTTTTTTTAAGGGAATGATTTTTATATATGTTAAATCCTCAACGTGCAACTTAGTAAAGTATAGAACTTTTTTTTGTTTTTTGGAAAAGACAAATATCTAAGAAAAGATGCTGATAAGTAATATTTATGATAAACAAAATTAACTACTTTCAGCATGTCACGGGACTTGCTTATCTTCATATAATGATAGTATAAATTTAGCTTTCAAATTAAATAATTTTTTTTGGGTACACCCCAGCGGTTCACCCCCGAGAATCCCAGGGGCTAGTCAGCTGTTCGAGCGTGGAGCACGGAAGGTAAGCTCTGGCTTAGTGGATTTTTAGGCATGAGGAATCGAACCCGGGTTCCCCGGCTTTCCCCCACCCAAGACGCAAGCTGCTAACCACTTGCGCCACCCACGTGGCTTTTTCAAATTAAATAATTTGATGTGAAGAATTGAGATGATATTTGACGACCTCGTAAATTTTTCAGTAGCAAAATTAAAGTGTAGAAACAAATTCATAAAGTCAAGTCACATGGTCAAAATTTCCAAAAAAAGAGTAGTTTCATGCCAAATCAATACAATATAAATGTATTATCAAGCAATATATATTTTACTTATATTTTAAAATTTTTAATATTTACATTAGATATTTTTGTCTCCTTTTTCTTGCAAAATTTCTCTCTCGCATGCTACAATATTCTCCTCTCTTTTGTCCCTTTATGCATCTCTCTCAAACTCTTGGGACCCACAACATAGACCAGCTTTAGAAGGGGGCCAAAACAAACCTAACAAAGCTTCCCTCCATGTTTAGACGATGAAAGCGACAACCAGCACGTGGCCACGTCACCTCCTAAAACGACAACTAAGCAATCCCTCCTTTGCCACATCATCATCCGGACCCCAATCCATGATCCCTCTCACTCGCTTAGGGGTGGGCGTGGGTCGGGCCGGTTCACGCCCGTGATCTGGCCCGCCGGGTTTAAGGTCGGGCCGGGTCAGACCCGGGCCCACCCGGGTCAGAGTGGGCCGGGTTTATTTTTAATCACGGATGGATAGGACCGGGCGGCCACCGACCCACGGGTCGGTGCGACCCATGGGCGAGAAAAATCGGATTATGCCCGGCCAGCCAGTCGCCCAGTCGGTAGGCGGCGGGTCGATAATGGTAGGGTTGATTGGCGTAGCCGATTTCTCTTCGTCGGTGCAGGCTGGACCAACAGGCGTGACAGCGTATATCAGCGAGTCGGGCAGCCCTCGACTCGGGTCGGGGTTCGTGACCCATCTGCGGCCCATGTGACTCGGCCGACCTACCCTACTCGCTCGTGTATTTGTGTTCTCCAAAGGGCAAGCTCAAAGTTGGCTCGGTCTGAAAATCATTAGAAACACTTTTTTGGTTCCATTCCCACTGTGAGATATATATTTATGGATTTGGACATTCTTCGCTATAAAAAATTAATGGAGAGACCGATAAGTAATATTTATGATAAACAAACTTTCAGCAGGTCACGGGACTTGCTTATCTTCATATAATGATAGTATAAATTTAGCTTTCAAATTAAATAATTTTTTTTGGGTACACCCCAGCGGTTCACCCCCGAGAATCCTAGAGGCTAGTCCGCTGTTCGAGCGTGGAGCGCGGAAGGTAAGCTCTGGCCTAGTGGATTTTTAGGCGTGAGGAATTGAACCCGGGTTCCCCGGCTTTCCCCCACCCAAGACGCAAGCCGCTAACCACTTGCGCAACCCACGTGGCTTTTTCAAATTAAATAATTTGATGTGAAGAATTGAGATGATATTTGAGACCTCGTAAATTTTTCAGTAGCAAAATTAAAAGTGTAGAAACAAATTCATAAAGACAAGTCACATGGTCAAAATTTCCAAAAAAAGAGTAGTTTCATGCCAAATCAATACAATATAAATGTATTATCAAGCAATATACATTTTACTTATATTTTAAAATTTTTAATATTTTCATTAGATATTTTTGTCTCCTTTTTCTTGCAAAATTTCTCTCTCGCATGCTACAATATTCTCCTCTCTTTTGTCCCTTTATGCATCTCTCTCAAACTCTTGGGACCCACAACATAGACCAGCTTTAGAAGGGGGCCAAAACAAACCTAGCAAAGCTTCCCTCCATGTTTAGACGATGAAAGCGACAACCAGCACGTGGCCACGTCACCTCCTAAAAACGACAACTAAGCAATCCCTCCTTTGCCACATCATCATTCGGACCCCAACCCATGATCCCTCTCACTCGCTTAGGGGTAGGCGTGGGTCGGGCCGGTTCACGCCCGTGATCTAACCCGCCGGGTTCAAGGCCGGGCTGGATCAGACCCGGGCCCACCCGGGTCAGAATGGGCCGGGTTTATTTTTTTAATCCTGGATCTGGGATAGGACCCGGCCCGGCCCACGACCCACGGGTTGTGGGTCAGGCCAAAAATCGATTAGCGGCAGCCGGGCGGCAGGTCGGGCCGGTAGGCCGTCGATAGTGGGTCGGGTTACGATTGGCAGGGCCGATTTCTCTCGTCCGTGCAGGCTGGACCCAACCGGCCTGACCGCGTATATCATCGGCGGGTCGCATGTGGCCACTCGTCGGGCCCGTCGTGACCATCGCAGGGGTGGTCGGGTCACCATGGTCGACTGGCCGCCCAACCCTACACTCGCTCGTGTATTTGTGTTCTCCAAAAGGGGCAAGCTCAAAGTTGGCTCGGTCTGAAAATCATTAGAAACACTTTTTTGGTTCCATTCCCACTGTGAGATATATATTTATGGATTTGGACATTCTTCGCTATAAAAAATTAATGGAGAGACCGATAAGTAATATTTATGATAAACAAACTTTCAGCAGGTCACGGGACTTGCTTATCTTCATATAATGATAGTATAAATTTAGCTTTCAAATTAAATAATTTTTTTTGGGTACACCCCAGCGGTTCACCCCCGAGAATCCTAGAGGCTAGTCCATTGACGTGGGCCAGCGGAAGGTGCTTCGGCCTAGTGGATTTTAGGCGTGAGGAATTGAACCGGGTTCCCCGGCTTTCCCCCACCCAAGACGCAAGCCGCTAACCACTTGCGCAACCCACGTGGCTTTTTCAAATTAAATAATTTGATGTGAAGAATTGAGATGATATTTGAGACCTCGTAAATTTTTCAGTAGCAAAATTAAAAGTGTAGAAACAAATTCATAAAGACAAGTCACATGGTCAAAATTTCCAAAAAAAGAGTAGTTTCATGCCAAATCAATACAATATAAATGTATTATCAAGCAATATACATTTTACTTATATTTTAAAATTTTAATATTTTCATTAGATATTTTTGTCTCCTTTTTCTTGCAAAATTTCTCTCTCGCATGCTACAATATTCTCCTCTCTTTTGTCCCTTTATGCATCTCTCTCAAACTCTTGGGACCCACAACATAGACCAGCTTTAGAAGGGGGCCAAAACAAACCTAGCAAAGCTTCCCTCCATGTTTAGACGATGAAAGCGACAACTAGCACGTGGCCACGTCACCTCCTAAAAACGACAACTAAGCAATCCCTCCTTTGCCACATCATCATTCGGACCCCAACCCATGATCCCTCTCACTCGCTTAGGGGTAGGCGTGGGTCGGGCCGGTTCACGCCCGTGATCTAACCTGGGGTTCAAGGTTTGGATGGATCCAGGACCCACCCGAGTCGAATGGGCAGGTTTATTTTTAATCACGGATGCGGGATAGGACCGGCGACCCACGACCCACGGGTTGTGGGTCGGCCAATAAAATCGGTCGGCCAGCAGGAGTCGCCAGTCGGGCCGAAGGTCGATAGTGGGTCGGGTTACGATTGGCAGGGCCGATTTCTCGTCCAGTGCGATTTGGACCACCACTGACGTGTGCATTATATCCTGGCCAGTGGATGAGAGGGCCACTCGGGTCGGTAGGGTCGTGACCCATCTTGGGGGTGGTACCAGGCCGCGGATCGACCTGGCCCGCGCCCAACCCTACACTCGCTTGTGTATTTGTGTTCTCCAAAAGGGGCAAGCTCAAAGTTGGCTCGGTCTGAAAATCATTAGAAACACTTTTTTGGTTCCATTCCCACTGTGAGATATATATTTATGGATTTGGATATTCTTCGCTATAAAAAATTAATGGAGAGACCGATAGTTATAATACAAATTATTAATTATTTAAGGGACTGAGATGAATATTTGTAATTCCTTACAAAAGTAGCATTTCTCATATTCTTATGAATTGCACTATTTCTTGTTTTATACTCAATAAAATAAATTACAACCATTCGTTAATTAATCAACGGCTATAAAAAAGCAATGGTCGTGAGGATCCGAATCTAATATTTATATGTGAACGAAACATCTTGTATGAGTTATTGTGGTTGTTTCATTGTAACTGATGAATATAGTTAAAATTGTTATTCAATACTCAGATAATCATTATTGATTAGAAGAGAGTAGTATATAGAGATACAGTTGGATAGTAACTCAAGCGGGTTCATACCCTCTAACCCAATAACTAAATACTATTAAATCTAACACTCCTCCTCAAGCTGGAGTGTAGATACCGATCAGGCCTAGCTTACTACACAAAATAGAGAACACCTTAAAAGATGCGGCCTTTGTGAGAATATCCGCCAATTATTCTGAAGAGGGAGTAAGAGGAGTGCAGATCACCCCCTTTATTACAACATCCCTAATCAAGTGACAAACAATTGCTATGTGATTCGTCTTTTCATGAAAGATAAGATTTTTTGCAATATAGATAGCAGATTGATTATCACAATGTATGGGCATCGGTCCTGGTTGAACAAATATGAGCTCCATCATCAAGTTCTTCAACCACATCTTCTCACAAGTAGTATGTGCCATCACTTTGTACTCGGCCTCTGCAACATCCTGATTCGCATTTCTCCAGGTTACTAGGTTTCCCCAAACAAAAGTGCAATATCCAGTGGTAGACTTCCTTTCTCCCTTGTCTCTAGTATAGCTCGAGTCTGAATAAGCAGAAATTTCCAAATGTCCATGCTTCTTGTACAGTAAGCTCTTTCTAAGAGAACTTTTAATATAGGCAAGAATTCTCGTAACTGCTTTCCAGTGAACCTCTCTAGGCATATGCATGAACTGACTCAAAAGTCTTACAACAAAGGATATATCAGGTCTAGTAACTGTAAGATAGATCAACTTGCCAATCAGCCTCATATATTGCTTGTTGTCCTTAAAAACATTTTTTTTCATCCCATTGCAACCAAGAAGACCAGTCTTCTCTAGAAGATCTAAGGCATATTTCCTTTGTGAGATAAGTAACCCCTATTTCTGATAGGCAACTTTAATTCCAAGAAAGTATTTCAACTTTTCCATATCTTTAATCACAAAATGATGCTTGAGATACTCTTTGGTTTTTGTCAAACCCTTTGTATTACTCATAGTGAGCATGATGGGAAATAAATGATTACCTCCTAAGTTGCAAGTATACAACCTTTATCAAGTTATAGTATAAAAGATTATCGATCCCACGAGGAACGGGAAGTAGGAAGAGTTTTGATCAAGTTTTAGTTCTCAAATTATGCGCGACAATTAGGAGTTTATGTACAAATAAAATGAAAGTGAGAAAATGAAAAGATTAGAGAGTGTATGTGGATTATGTGCAAATAAAAAGGAAATCGAGGAAGAAAATGTGTGTGGAGAGATTAAGAGTGTGATTGTGACAAAGTGCTAATAAATCAAAATGAAAGTGAAAATGAGAGATAGAGAGGAGAGAAAATAAGTACAAAATAAAAGAAAGCAAGATAGAGAGAGAGGGAGACTAAAGGAAAATCAAATCAAGAAGGAAAAATCAAGAAAACAAAATCAAGAACAAAGAGGCAAAATAAGAAAATAAAAGATGGAGAATTCAATTAAAGATATTGAGGAATCTAGAATTGAATCCACTAGCTAATCTCATTTATGAATTCATGAAGTATTCTCTTTTAATCACATTTTACTATAGATTTAATGGGTATCGCCTATCCTACCACTTTTAAGGCAAGCATAGCCTATCCTAAAGTTCATCCAAGTAAAATTAAAACTCATGAGAAAAATAACAACAAGATAGTAATCCTAGAATTCATTAGCATACTCTATCCTACCACTTTTAAGGCAAGCATAGATTATCCAATACTCTTCTATCAATTAGTTCTCTAGTTGATTATCCTAAGCATGATTATTTTAAGCACAAGAGAGTGATTCACAGATATAAGAGAGAAGTTAGACTAGTTTCATGCAAAACTAGATCCCCACAAGAGGTTTAGTTCCACATCATTAGAAAATAAAAGAAAGAAAATAAAGATGAGAGTAAGAGGAGGAGAATGAGAATTCAACTAATTACAAAAGAAAAATAAAAGCAAAGAAAGAAAAGAAAAGAAAATCTAAACTAATAGCAAGGAAAGTAAATCTACTCTATGAATTAAAGACAAGACATGAAAGTAAATTGCAAGGAATTAAATTGCATGAAAGTAAATTGCAAGAAAGTAAATTGCATGAAAGTAAATCTATTCTACAAACAAGAAAATAAAGAAGAGAAAAGAAATAAAGAGAAACCCACAATTCCTAATTCATCTTCATCCTCCTTTGGTCCTTGGAAGAGAAGAGAAAGAAAGAAAGTGAAAAAAAATTATTTATTGTGTAACAAAAGTTATAATTTTGGAAGGTCTCTCAATTAAGAGTGACCCTCCTCTCCAAATGGAGTTTTACAAAATATTTCACACTCAAAACACTCACCTTTCACCCTATTTATAGCCCAACGGAGTTGATGTGAACCATGGATCAAACCTAGCAAAAAGGAAGAGAAATCCACCATTGAATTGTAAACCGATCGGTTACCGATCGGTTAGCTAACTGGTTAGCCAACCGGTTACAACCGTTGGTCAACCGATTGGTTCCCAACCTAATTTGTCTTTTCTTGATTTTTCACAATTTCGATGGAATTTGGTATCTTGGGCCTTTGTTTGTCTTCGATTTGGGCTTCAAATATTGGTAGAAATTTAGAGAATTTGAGTCATTTGGGCTTTTATTCATTATTTCTTTATTAGCCTCGCAAAATAAGATAAAAATGATTATTAGTAATATCGTTATTCATATAACATAGGTAATAAGGGTATAAAATGTAATTAAAATGTGATAATCAAATACCCTCCTAAACTTTTGCTAGTCCTCTAGCAAAGAAAAAAAAGAAAACCTAACTCACTTTCAAGAGAATCGCTATTTAGCACATACAACAAGCCTTTAAACCCTAGGTTACCCTAGTGGACGAGTTGTAGTCTCGTGAGGGTTTGCAGTGAATATACCCACAAAAGGTTTAGTTCCACATCATTAGAAAATAAAAGAAAGAAAATAAAGATGAGAGTAAGAGGAGGAGAATGAGAATTCAACTAATTACAAAAGAAAAATAAAAGCAAAGAAAGAAAAGAAAAGAAAATCTAAACTAATAGCAAGGAAAGTAAATCTACTCTATGAATTAAAGACAAGACATGAAAGTAAATTGCAAGGAATTAAATTGCATGAAAGTAAATTGCAAGAAAGTAAATTGCATGAAAGTAAATCTATTCTACAAACAAGAAAATAAAGAAGAGAAAAGAAATAAAGAGAAACCCACAATTCCTAATTCATCTTCATCCTCCTTTTGGTCCTTGGACAAAGAGAAGAGAAAGGAAATTGAAGGGGTGAAAAATTTTATTTATTGTGTAACAAAAGTTATAATTTTGGAAGGTCTTCTCAATTAAGAGTGACCCTCCTCTCCAAATGGAGTTTTACAAAATATTTCACACTCAAAACACTCACCTTCACCCCTATTTATAGCCCAACGGAGTTGATGTGAACCATTGGATCAAACCTAGCCAAAAGGAAGAGAAATCCACCATTAATTGAATCATTTGTAAACCGTCGGTTGGCGATCGGTTAACCAATTAGTTAGTAGGTTGTAACCGTTAGTCAACCGATTGGTTCCCAACCGAATTTGTCTTTTCTTGATTTTTCTTCACGAATTTCTCTTGGATCAATTTGGTATCTTGGGCCTTTGTTTGTCTTGATTTGGGCTTCAAATATTGGTAGAAATTGAGAGAATTTGAGTCATTTGGGCTTTTATTCATTATTTCTTTATTAGCCGCAAAATAAGATAAAAATGATTATTAGTAATATCGTTATTCATATAACATAGGTAATAAGGGTATAAAATGTAATTAAAATGTGATAATCAAATACCCCACACCTAAACTTTTGCTAGTCCTCTAGCAAAGAAAATAAAAGAAAACCTAACTCACTTTCAGAGGAATGGTTGTATTTAGCACATACAACAAGCCTTTAAACCCTAGGTTACCCTAGTGGACGAGTTGTAGTCTCGTGAGGGTTTGCAGTGAATATACCCACAAAATTCAGTCAACTTGCCAATTTAAAGAAGTTAATAAAATAATTAATTCATTTGATATCTTCAAACATTCCAATTGAAGTTGGTTAATACTCAAAGCGTTTTATCATAACTCCAATGTAATTTTCTTAAGAAAATCCTTTCATTATAGTTATACAAAACCAAGTTTAACTCAAAAATTTAATTTGAAAGTTTTGAAAAGAACATGCTAACTCTTTGTTTTAAACAAACTTCAAGTCTTTAAATCCATTTAATTTTTCAAGAACATATACAAATATAACTATATATAAAAACATGATTAGTATGACAAATTTTTTTTAACTCTTTATTCCTTGGTGGTTTTGTTCTTTTTAATCGGCTTTCTAAGTGACCATTTAGCGAGTTTTGGGCCAATGAATCCCAACCCATTGGGCTTAGGTCATTAAGTATAGAAATACTCCTGGGCTTAATTACTCAGTCCACTTAGGCTTAGTAAAATAGAACCACCAATGATTTTAAGAGAAATTTTTCTTCTTTTGTTAAGTTAGTATAATATATATATGTGTATATGTATATATATTCTGAACAATATTTGGATCAAGACAACTTGAAAAATTATTTTCAACTCTAAGTTAGGCATGCAAAAATTCCATTACTTTAATTAAAAATCTAAGTTAAAACTTAAGTAAAGTATACTACTTGAAAATCATTTCTTAAGAAATTTATTTGGAGTTATCATAAAAGGTAAACTTGAGTATAGAACTAACTAGGGATTAGAAGACTTAAATTCTATCAAATTGATCAATTATTAATCAACTCTATTAAGTTGGCAAGTGACTTTTTTTTTTTTTAAACTACAAACTAAGAAACAAAAGGATTACTAAAAGTAATAAAAACTACTAAAATACTAACTAAAAAAAATACTAAAAAGAAAGCAAAGTGAAAAAGAAATACAACTAAAATTAGACTACTAGTTCCAAAATACCCCACACCTAGACTTTGCATTGTCCTCAAGGCAAATACTACCATAAAGTCCAAAGCATCATAGTATATGAGTACATGCCATAAAAGTCTAATGCTAGAAAAAGAAATACATAAGAACCTCCTCTTTGATCATCATCCCCATCATCGGTCTCTGTAGCCTCCATGTCCTCATCATTGTCCTTGCCAATATCCTCCCCTCCTCTGGTGGCGGTGGTGGTGGTGGGGGTGGGACCTGCTGTGATGGGGGAGGAGAAGGAGGCTGATAAAATGGAGGAGGTGCGATCCCGGACGATCTCGTGTAAGGTGAAGCGATGTAATCCACCGGGATGCAATCCTAGCATGATCCGACTGCTTGGACCTCGAAAAGATGGAATCCGTCTCTAGAGTATAAAGGCGATCACCGAATGTGCAGGGTGTCCACTCGATGGTGCATCATGAGGTGGAGGAGGTGGTGCGGATGGGCCTGGCTGAGCTGGTGCGTGAAGAAGTAGCAGCATCAGACTCCTTTCCTCTGGCAGCAATACTCTTCTTCACGGTGTCAGCAGTCAAAGGGGCTCTGCCTGCCACTAGAGAATCTGTAGAATATACCGGGACACCTCCTGATTCACAAATCCGTGTGATAAGAAAGGGATAGACCAGTTGTACCTTCTGCCTGTACAGCTGGCTCAAGTAGTCCCTAGCACTAGTCGCGGTACCCCCTAGCATCCTAAATATGACGTCAGCTACATTGAAGCGTGACCGGTGCAATCAATCTGATGGGGCGAGGTCGCGGTGGTGATGGTGGAATATGAGGAGCTTGGGTATAAATCGAATTTAAGGAAGAGGTTCAGAAGAATGAACTCTTTCTTAAGTAGACCAGAGTTAAGTATCCCGCCCCTCGGTGCTGTAATAAAGAGATAATCCACCATCTGAGTGAAGCTCTCAGAACCTACCTCTAGCTCAGTATAAGTTCTGACAAAATCTGGGCACCCTCTAGGTGGCTTGGGGAGCTTTAAGATCTTTTGTATGAGTCTCTGTGTGATGGTAATCGAATTCCCCGATAAGAACATGAGTGTGTTTTCATCTCGACCTATCCCACGAGGCATAGAACTCTCGACTATGGTGGTGTTGGCGATTCGGGTTTCCTCACCATAAGGGACTCAATTCCACCATTGATTTTAAGAGAAATTTTTCTTCTTTTGTTAAGTTAGTATAATATATATATGTGTATATGTATATATATTCGAACAATATTTGGATCAAGACAACTTGAAAAATTATTTTCAACTCTAAGTTAGGCATGCAAAAATTCCATTACTTTAATTAAAAATCTAAGTTAAAACTTAAGTAAAGTATACTACTTGAAAATCATTTCTTAAGAAATTTATTTGGAGTTATCATAAAAGGTAAACTTGAGTATAGAACTAACTAGGGATTAGAAGACTTAAATTCTATCAAATTGATCAATTATTAATCAACTCTATTAAGTTGGCAAGTGACTTTTTTTTTTTTTAAACTACAAACTAAGAAACAAAGGGATTACTAAAAGTAATAAAAACTACTAAAATACTAACTAAAAAAAATACTAAAAAGAAAGCAAAGTGAAAAAGAAATACAACTAAAATTAGACTACTAGTTCCAAAATACCCCACACCTAGACTTTGCATTGTCCTCAAGGCAAATACTACCATAAAGTCCAAAGCATCATAGTATATGAGTACATGCCATAAAAGTCTAATGCTAGAAAAAGAAATACATAAGAACCTCCCTCACTGATCATCATCCCCATCATCAGTCTCTGTAGCCTCCATGTCCTCATCATCTCAGGTCACCGCCGCCAATATCCTCCCCTCCTCTACAGCCGGGCGGTGGTGGTGGTGGGGGTGGGACCTGCCGTGATGGGGAGGAGAAGGAGGCGATAAAATGGAGGAGGTGCGATCCCGGACGATCTCGTAAGGTCAAACGATGTAATCCACCGGGATGCAATCCTAGCATGATCCGACTGCTTGGACCTCGAAAAGATGGAATCCCGCCTCTAGAGTATAAAGGCGATCACCGAATGTTCGGGTGTCCACTCGATGGTGCATCATGAGGTGGAGGAGGTGGTGCGGATGGGCCTGGCCGAGCCGCACGGAAGAAGTAGCAACATCGACTCCTTTCCTCTGGCGGCAATACTCTTCTTCACGGTGTCAGCCAAAGGGTCACCCACTAGAGAATCTGTAGAATATCCGGGACACCTCGATTCACAAATGTGTGATAAGAAAGGGATAGACCGGTTGTACCTTCACTGCATACCGCTCAAGTAGTCCCTAGCACTAGTCGCGGTACCCCTAGCATCCTAAATATGACGTCGGCTACATTGAAGCCGAATGCAATCCAATACTGAGGACGAGGTCGAGGTGGTGATGGTGGAATATGAGGAGCTTGGGTATAAATCGAATTTAAGGAAGAGGTTGAAGAATGAACTCTTTCTTAAGTAGACCGAAGTTAAGTATCCCTCTGGTCTGTAATAAAGAGATAATCCACCATCCGAGTGAAGCTCGGAACCTACCTCTAGCTCAAGATAAGTTCGACAAAATCTGGGCACCCTCTAGGTGGCTTGGGGAGCTTTAAGATCTTTTGTATGAGTCTCCGGTGTGATGGTAATCGAATTCCCCGATAAGAACATGGTGTGTTTTCATCGACCTATCCCACGAGGCATAGAACTCTCGACTATGGTGGTGTTGGCCGCCTGTGCTCTCACCATAAGGACTCAATTCCACCATTCGAAAATTTCAATTATGGGGTGGAAATCGAAAAGCTTGTTTGTGTTGAATCCTCTCTCGAAGTGGATCGGTAGAAGCAAAAGAGAGAGAGGATTCTCAGCTTTGTCGCTTAAGCCATTATCTTGAATGACAAGAGAATGATGTTAAATTAGTCAATGAGGTTGTAAATTTGCAAGAATTTTCAAGTTTTTAGGGTTCAATTTGCAAAAATCGGTTTACGGACCAATCGGTTGGCCAACCGATGGCCAATCTGATTGGCCAACCGATTCGCTGAGGCGAATTGATCGGTGGAATTTCTCCCCGATTCTTGTTACAACTTTGTTTCAAATGGATTCAAACTCGTTTATTAACATTCCAGACAAGTTATCTCAACCAATTACACCCAAAAAAATAGAAAATTTCAGAAAATTTGAGAAGTTAGGGTTTCGGGTTTATACCTTCGATTTGGTGAGATTTGGTGAGATTTGGATGATTGGGTCAACATGCTAGTGGTTTGTGTAGAAGCTTTAATCATAGCCTCTAATCCCTTTTCTAAAACACTAAGGCGTTTGTCATGATCAGAACTCGGAGGATTTATTGTTTGATAATGAGGAGGATGCTGGTTTGGAAAATGCAAATTAGATTGTGGAAAATTGTTTGGTGTGTTGAATGGAATTGTGTTTCCCCTAGGAAATTGTTGGTTTGAAGTGGGAGTGATCTTTTGATTTGCAGAGTAGTTATCCTGGTTCCATGCAAAATTAGGATGATTTCTCCATCCCGGATTGTAGGTTGGAGAAAATGGATCATTTCTAGGACGCTGGAATGCAGCGTTCATCTGCTCTAGTGGTTGGGTGTTTCCTAAGAGGGGACATTCCTCTGAAATATGGGTTGAAGAAAGACAATTATGACAACCTGGGGCCGAAACTTGATTGATTTGTGATGGAGCTCGTTCTTTGATTTCCAAGGCTTCTAACCTACGCAGGATTGTAGCCATCTTTACTTCAGAGGCTATGTTTGACTCTAAGGAAAGACCACTAGGTTTAGATTGGGAAGCTGATGACATTCTATCATCACAATGTTCCTTCGCATGGTTTTTAGGATAAACTTTCTAAGAAATCCCAAGCTTCATCGGCATTTTCTTCATGAAATCCCTTGACACATAGATTCTAAAGAAGTTTTGAAGAATAATCCAATCCCTCATAGATAATTTGGCATAGTCGCCATTTTTCTAGACCATGGTGAGGACATTGAATGAGAAGATCCTTAAATTTATCAAAATACTTCCAAAATGGTTCTCCCGGAATAATTTTAAAATTCATGATGCGGTTTCTAAGCTTAACCGTTTGTGGATAGGGAAATTTTTCAGAAAACGGTGACAAATTCACCCCAAGTTGAGATAGAATCGTGGGTAAGCTATCTGACCATTTCTTGGCTTTGTCCTTAAGAGCAAAAGGAATAAATCGAAGCTTGATCGCATCCTCGAGATAAGTCCTTCATTTTAATCATAAGGCAAACTTCTTCAAATTCGAGATAAAATATATCGTCTTGATTCTACTCCTAAGAATTTTGGAAGCATGTTTATGAAATGCGATCGAAGCTCAAAATTAGTTCCATTGACATCGGGAGCTTAATGCAAGAGGGGATTGCATTCCTAGTTGGATAACACACATCTTGAAGAATGGGTGGATTAAGATTAGCCATTTCTTCAAAATTGGTTGAAGCGGTTAAGCGATTGGTATTATCCCTAATCCAAACTTGCATACACCAAAATCAATTCTCTCTTTTTTTATTATAAATTTTTAAGAAAAACACAAGTTAGTTTTTTTTATAAGAAAAAAGAAAACTAAAAGACTAAAAAGATGATGATGAGAAAGGAAAAAATAAGAAAAAAAAACTAACAAAAAAACAAAAAAAAAAAACAAATCAAGGCAATCACTTTTCAATCACCTAACTCTAGGGTTAAGCCTAAACTTGACTTAGACCGACTCTAACCAAAAATTCCCTTAATGAAAAGATCAAAGTTTACTTGGGTAATTAGCCGGTAAGGATAGTACTAGAGGGAGATCAAAGATCAATTAAGTACCTCTTTCATGAGCTTTACGCAACCCTAAACCTTGCCTTAGACACCAATTAATCCAAATAAACTTGGACGGTTCACTTAAGGATTTCTTGTTCCTTAATGAGCTCGAATCCTTAGGGGCCAACGTCTAATAAGTTTTAAAAAGGCTTGGGTTGTGTAGTGAGGAATTAGTGATTTGTGGGCTAAGGAAAGGGTGATGAAATCCCTCACCTTATCTTGATTAATGGGTTTTGCCCTTAAAAATATTTTCAAGTGTGTGCCAAATCAAGATGCTAAATCACTTTGGTGAATTCCTACTATTATATGCAAATGCAACCCTAGGAATTAAAAGCAACTAAAAGGATGTAAAATAAAAATCTTTTCATTTTTTATTATGGTCGACAATCAAAGAAATGAAGTTTATTAGGTCGCACAAGGGTAAAATTTTTTTTTTAAAATTTTTTTTTATCCTAATTGTCTCTAATGTGAATGAACTATCTAAAGGGTGGAATTGAAAATACAAGAAAGAAGAGTTACCCACGCAATCGCTATCCAAAGCCTCGTTGGAGGCAAATCTTCAATCTTGATTCTTCAACTCTTAATCTTCAAGTTCCAAGTTCCTACACAAAAGAAAAACACACAAGTTAAGGAACCAAAATTAATCAAAATCCTACTTATGCACCGTTCCCCGGCAACGGCGCCAAAAACTTGATGGGAAATAAATGATTACCTCCTAAGTTGCAAGTATACAACCTTTATCAAGTTATAGTATAAAAGATTATCGATCCCACGAGGAACGGGAAGTAGGAAGAGTTTTGATCAAGTTTTAGTTCTCAAATTATGCGCGACAATTAGGAGTTTATGTACAAATAAAATGAAAGTGAGAAAATGAAAAGATTAGAGAGTGTATGTGGATTATGTGCAAATAAAAAGGAAATCGAGGAAGAAAATGTGTGTGGAGAGATTAAGAGTGTGATTGTGACAAAGTGCGAATAAATCAAAATGAAAGTGAAAATGGAGAGATAGAGAGTGAGAGAAAATAAGTACAAAATAAAAGAAAGCAAGATAGAGAGGGAGACTAAAGGAAAATCAAATCAAGAAGGAAAAATCAAGAAAACAAAATCAAGAACAAAGAGGCAAAATAAGAAAATAAAAGATGGAGAATTCAATTAAAGATATTGAGGAATCTAGAATTGAATCCACTAGCTAATCTCATTTATGAATTCATGAAGTATTCTCTTTTAATCACATTTTACTATAGATTTAATGGGTATAGCCTATCCTACCACTTTTAAGGCAAGCATAGCCTATCCTAAAGTTCATCCAAGTAAAATTAAAACTCATGAGAAAAATAACAACAAGATAGTAATCCTAGAATTCATTAGCATACTCTATCCTACCACTTTTAAGGCAAGCATAGATTATCCAATACTTCTTCTATCAATTAGTTCTCTAGTTGATTATCCTAAGCATGATTATTTTAAGCACAAGAGAGTGATTCACAAATATAAGAGAGAAGTTAGACTAGTTTCATGCAAAACTAGATCCCCACAAGAGGTTTAGTTCCACATCATTAGAAAATAAAAGAAAGAAAAATAAAGATGAGAGTAAGAGGAGGAGAATGAGAATTCAACTAATTACAAAAGAAAAATAAAAGCAAAGAAAGAAAGAAAGAAAATCTAAACTAATAGCAAGGAAAGTAAATCTACTCTATGAATTAAAGACAAGACATGAAAGTAAAATGCAAGGAATTAAATTGCATGAAAGTAAATTGCAAGGAATTAAATTGCATGAAAGTAAATTGTAAGAAAGTAAATTGCATGAAAGTAAATCTATTCTACAAACAAGAAAATAAAGAAGAGAAAAGAAATAAAAGAGAAACCCACAATTCCTAATTCATCTTCATCCTCCTTTTGGTCATTGGACAAAGAGAAGAGAAAGGAAATTGAAGGGTGAAAAATTTATTTATTGTGTAACAAAAGTTATAATTTTGGAAGGTCTTCTCAATTAAGAGTGACCCTCCTCTCCAAATGGAGTTTTACAAAATATTTCACACTCAAAACACTCAGCCTTCACCTATTTATAGCCCAACGGAGTTGATGTGAACCATTGGATCAAACCTAGCCAAAAGGAAGAGAAATCCACCATTAATTGAATCTGTTGCAAACCGTCGGTTGGCGATCGGTTAATAACCGTTAGCCAACGGTTGGCCAACGATTAGTCAACCGATTGGTTCCCAACCGAATTTGTCTTTTCTTGATTTTTCTTCACGAATTTCTCTTGGATCAATTTGGTATCTTGGGCCTTTGTTTGTCTTCAGATTTGGGCTTCAAATATTGGTAGAAATTCAGAGAATTTGAGTCATTTGGGCTTTTATTCATTATTTCTTTATTAGCCTGCAAAATAAGATAAAAATGATTATTAGTAATATCGTTATTCATATAACATAGGTAATAAGGGTATAAAAATGTAATTAAAATGTGATAATCAGAGCAAACTATCATCAACGTACACAACCCAAATAACTATCCCTGAAGTAGTGCGGCGAATGAATACAGAATGATCTGAATGACACCGCTGAAAACCAACACCAGATATTACTTGGCTGAACTTGTCGAACCAAGCACATGGACTTTGCGTTAGTCCATAGATTGCCTTCTTAAGCTAGTCTCCCTTTGAGCAACATACCCTGGAGGTTGCTCCATATAAACCTCTTCATGAAGATCACCATACAAGAAGACATTCTTCACATCGAGTTGAAATATAGATCACTCTAGATTGACAGAAATAAAGGACAAGATACGAATAGATTTGAGATGAGCAACATGAGAGAAAGTCTCGAAGTAATCAACTCCATATGTCTGAGTAAAGTCTTTAGCGACCAGCCTAGCTTTGTACCTGTCCACAGAATTATTAGGCTGATACTTCATAGTGAAGACCCAGCGACAACCCACAATATCGGCTCCCTGAGGAGCATGAACTGCATCCCAAGTCCCCCGAGAAACTAGTGCACTCAGCTCCTCATCCATAGCCTGCTTCTAGGCAGAAACTAACACTGCTTCCTGATAAGACCTGCATATAGATATAGAAGATAAGGACAGAGTAAACTAGCAAAATGACGGGTTAAGATGATCATAAGAAACAAAATGAGATAGATGATGAGTAGTGGTAGATGGTTAACCTTTTTGAAGAGCATTAGGAATATTAAGATCAGATAGGGCAGAGGATTGCTGATGGTTAGGGCCTTCGGCTGCAGACGGAGGATCGCCTGGAGGCAATGGAGGTGCATGTACTTTTGGTCTTCTAGTGAACACCAGAGTTGGCTTTGATGCAAGTTTTTTGTCAACTTCAGAACTCGACACCGACTGAGTGAGGATATTAGAAGGTGGCGGTACCGGCTGAGGAAGAGGAACAGAAGAAGGTGGCGATCCTGTACACACTGATGAAAAATATAGAACCGACTCATAGAAAGTGATATCTGTAGAAGTAAAATACTTCTGAGATGTTGGATTATAATATCGATATCCCTTTTTTATTCTAGAATATCTTACAAAGACGCATTTAAGAGATCGAGGAGATAGTTTAGCCAGACTAGTACGCATATTTTTAACAAAACATGTACAACCAAAAACTCGAGGAATCATACCAAATATAATTTGGTCAAGGAAAAGACAAGAGAAGGGAATTTGCCCATGAAGAAAGATGATTGCATCCTATTAATCAAATAGCATGCACACAAGATAGCATCATATCATAAATACTTCAGGACATGCATATTAGTCATTAAAGTCCGAGTCACATCTAATATATGTCTATGCTTCCATTTAGCCACACCATTTTGTTGTGAAGTGTGTGAACAAGATATTTGATGAATAATCCTATTAGTGACATAGAATTAAGAAACTTTATTTTTTCATATATTTCAAAGCATTATCAGTACGAAGCACACGAATGAAAGTAGAAAATTGATTTTTAATTTCTTTATGGAAAAGCTCAATTACACCAGCAACTTCAGACCGCTCTTTTAACAAATAAAGCCAAGTCATACGAGAGAACTCATCCACAAAAATAATAAAATACCTAAATATTTTCACAAAAGGAAACCAATATGAACCCAAACATTAGAATGACCTAACTGAAATGTAAAACTACTATGCTTATTGACTCTACTAGGGTAGGAAGCACGATGATGCTTTCCTAACTGACATGACTCACACTCTAGAGATAAAATAGAAGGCTTGATAGGTAATACCTAATGAAGTTTCTGCAATGAGGGATGTCCCAGACGTTGATGCCACTATAGAGGAGTGTCATATAAACCTATAGTAAGACCAAACTGTGGCACACTATCGTCCAAGTAGTACATGCCTCCTCTCTCACGACCCAAACCAATCCTCGTCCCAGCCTGGAGGTCCTAAAAATACAGTAGGAAGGAAAAAGTGTCACTGAGCAGTTATTATTTTTTTAAGCTGGCTAACAGATAATAAGCTGACAAGAAATTTTGGAACATAAAGAATATTTTTAAGAGTCAAGGATGAGGTAGTATGAACTACCCATCACCAAGAACAGGTAAAAAAGTATCTTCAGTAATATGAACAGAAAAAAATTTACTTGAATATTATAGGGAATCGAATTTATCTTTTATACGTGTCATATGGGAAGAAGCTCTTGAATCTAGTACCCAAGGTCTGTTAGAGGAAGCAATGCAAGCATCTATACATGAAGAAAATGCATGAGTAGCTGTATGACTCGTCTGAGAGGATTGGAGCTGAAGTAGTTTGTCAAAATTAGTTTGGGAGATCTGAACCATTTGCGAAGATGTAGCTAGAGCAGGGGTTGGAGTAGTGGCAGGAGTAGGGGCACTAGTAGAAATACCGGAAGAGTCTAAAGTAGTTACATATGCCCACTTCGGTTTCCCATGATTCGCCCAACACCTATCAGAAATATGATTATTCTTGTCACAATGAGTACAATACCGATGAGCATGATCTCCAGTCTGTAGACCACTAATAGATCCATGGCCTCCCCCTGAATCACGACCATGGCCGCATCCTTGACAATGACCATGGCTCCAGTATAAGGCAGACTGCTCAATAGCAGCTGAGGATGGTGTAGTTAGGGATGATGATGACTCAGTCGAGACACGAAGTGCCCTGGAGTATGTGGAGGTCAATGATAGAACTGTTTCCGCCGAGAATGGGTTTCTTTGCAGTTTCCATTTCAAAAAGTTTTAAAAATGAGAACAAATAAAAGATTACACGTGTAACTCTCTCTAATACAAAGAAAATAATCTCACTCTCTTAAAACACACACAGAAGTCACTGCGTAGCGAGCTCCTGCTTGCGTAGGTTCTTTGCCTGTGCCGGGGACGCGTCGTCCGTGGACCACCGAGCAACGATCGTCAAATTAGCGGGGTTGAGTTTGTGTTTCGCGAAGGAAATAAGAACTTAAGCAAATATCTTAACCAAGTAAGATATCTACTCTTCCCAAGATTTAAAGTGAAGCTTAAACTCGAGGAATCTCCAAGTGAAATATTCTTAAACTCTTTCTCTGCTCCTTTTTTAGTCTCTTAATCTTACTCCTCTCTGAATCTCTCCAAGTCCAGCCCCTTGAATTGTGGGTGTAGGAAGCTATTTATAGCCTTTAGGAGGTGTAACTGCTGAAAAGAATACAAGTTATGACCTGCTAGTATTGCATAGTGGGCGCGACACTTTTGGTTTCTCGCCCCATAGTGGGCGCGACACTTTTTGGTGTCTCGCCACAAAACTGTCTCGGCCAAAGACTGTCTCCTGGCTGTTGTAACTGCTCCTCCCCCGATTTAAGGCACGTTTGATGCCCCATTTATACGCTTAGTGGGCGTTTTTCAAGGGTGTAACTACCCACTAATGTAAATGGTCATCTCCACATGTTGAAAAGGTCCAACGGGTCCCACAAATAATGATAAAATACTTGCTTTGTGTTTCAGACACTTTTGGTGTCTCGGCAATGGCCGAGACATCATGATTGTCTCGCATGTGTCAGTTTTATCCCCGTGGTTGATTTCCTTAGATTTCGATGACGTCGTTCTTCAGTATTCTTTTGATTAAATCGCACTTGGGGTTCATCGGTAATTTTCGATGCCTACAAGAACAATATCTCTAGCTAGTATTTGTCCCCTCACCAGAGTCAATAGTGCAGGATCTAATCCAGAAAGAAACTTTGTCACAGCAAGATCCTAGCAATACTCTCTTAGAGTTTTCAAGTCAGGCACAAGAGGCTGGTGAACATCCTGCTCATCTAGAATCCCTCTGAGGGAAGAATAATATGCATGCACTGATCTCTCCCCCTGTTGGAGAGTAATAATTGCTCAAACAGTGCAAAAGCTTAGGAGATATTCTTCTCATTACCATACACCTCCTTCAGGGTAAGCCGAATATCCCTCGTAGTCTTCAAGAATATGACACCTAAGCTAACTTTCTCATCCATACTGTTCAGCAACCAAGTAATCACACAACAGTCATCGGCAATCCAATCAAGCAAGAAGGGTCCTTCTCATCTGGGGGATCCTCGAGAAGGTGCTTCAACTTCTTCTGGGTGGGCACCAACAAAAACATGAAAAGCTTGAGCCCACATGAGGTAGTTGTCTCCAGTTAACTTTATAGTAGTAGCAGTAAGAGTCCTAGGAAATAGATTCTCCATCGTAGGAGAGGCAGCGGTAGTAGCAGTCGAGGTCTTATCATCAGACATAGCAGTAGTAAACAAGTAATCAATAAAAAATAAAGATCATATCAGATCAGTAGACAGAAATTAGCAGTAGGAGCAGTAGACAGAAGCAACATCTATGGTAATTCGGGCTGCAGTATTACACAAAAAGCTGGTAGGCATAGTGAAAAGGGCTTGAATGTGCCCTAGGGTGGTGTCTGGTGATGTTTCAGATCAAGAGCAAGGATCAGATCAAATCTTGAGGGCAAAGTTGGGGAGGACAAACGCAACTACAGTGTCCGAGGGTGACCAGTGTTGCAGGTTCTGAGTGTTGTAGGAAGGGGGAAGGAACTACAATGTCCAAGGGTGACGAGTGTTACAGGATCTAGCAGCGACGAGGACTACGGGAGATCGCTGCTGCTACCCTAGGTGTAGTCAGTAGTGGTCGCTATTGCTACAGGAGCCAGCGACTATGGCTGTTGCTGCAGGAGGCAGTGGTGGCGGTGACAGATGCTTCCTTAGGCGGCGATGGAGCTAGCTGCTGACACCAGAGGCAGCGACGGCTACAGCTGTAGGAGGTGGTGGAGGTGGCTACAGTAAAGGTGAAGAATGTGGAGAAATAAGGTTTAGAGTTTTGTGGATTGGATGGTTAAGATTAGTTTGATACTGAGATGGAGGGCTAGGATTGAGTGGAGGTTAGGTATTCAACTTGGTGCTCTGATACCGTATTATCTAATACTCAGATAATCATTATTGATTAGAAGAGAGTAGTATATAGAGATACAATTGGATAGTAACTCAAGTGGGTTCATACCCTCTAACCCAATAACTAAATACTACTAAATCTAATAGAAACTATAGTTCATGTTTTCAGCATGAGAAGTGTAATAAAATTAACTCGTTCTCATACGAGTAAGACGGCACCGAGATCCTAGAAAGCTATAGGGATAGAAAACATTCTAAAAATGTAATAACCAGGATAATTCTAATTAAGCATATATTCTGAATCCTTTTATGAGGTATAAAATAATTGCAAGATTACTAAAATAGTCTCCCAAAAAAGAAGACCTAATTTAAAACATCGAATAACATGGTGGAAACATATCAGAATAGTGTGGAAACTCGTAGGTGTGGCAAAGACCAGAGGTGGGCATGATAAAGGTAAATTGTGATGGTGGGTGGGAGAAGGAGACAAGAAGATCTACAGCTGGTGTGGTGATACGAGACCATGAGGAAAATTTTTGGCAGCAAGTAGTGTGGTGACGCAAAGGTCCCAATCTTCCATGATGGAGGAGTTGATGGCTTTGAGTGAGGGTGTGAAGTTAACAAGTCAATTGCAATATCGGCGAGTGATTTTTAAGTCCGACTCATCTCAGATGATTAAACTTGTTCAAAGCAATGACGAATCTTTTCACCCCCACCCCGATGGTTGCAGATTTAATTGGGATGACTGTAGATTTGAATGAGTATCGTTTCGCTTGTGTGGCTAGAACCGGAAATAAGGTTGCTCATCATCTGGCACAATGGGCTAGACATAATTTAGTCTTGAACTATTATATCTGGTTGGATGTAATGCCGTGTTTTTTGGCTGATGATGCTTTGTTTGATTTACAAAATTAATAAAATTACTCTACCGTTTCCATCCAAAAAAAAAAAAAAATGAAGACAAAGAAGAAGACGACCTAATTTACTGCTTGGATCTTACCATGCGGATCTCAAAGATAGGTGGCAACCTATTTTAAATGTTGTACTAGTAATAAGAAAACACTACAATTAGAATTTCATGTGACAACAGTTGCACCGGCCACAGTTGCAATAGTCGTACACAAGATCAATTGGCAATGGATTCAAGTGGATCATGAAATTAATCCACATGGGAGAAAAGGGCACTGGCTACAAAATGATGGATAAATAGAGAATAAAGGAGGGTAAAAAAGGGAGGAGATCAAAGGATAAGACTTTTTGTTTCCAAATATGTGGTGTAGACTGTAGTGAGGTTGGCACTTGAATGTTGAAGGTTATAGGGATGATGGAAAAGGTATATGGATGGATGAACTTGAGCGCCCGCACATGTGATATGTTGGCAATCTCTTTAATTGGCCGGCACAATTTGATGTCACATTCTCATGAAAAATAGTGTTTTGCATATCATTCTCACTTCGTACATGCAAACTAAGTTACTATTACACTGTGGCGAGCTCCGGAAAAAAAAAAAAGGAGAATCATGCATGGTTTTTTTTTTGGATGGAGAATCATTTATGTTTAACACACAAAATTAACAAAATTGGAGCAAATTCTACTTTCTTGGATGACAACAGAGATGGAATAGACTAATCTACTTATACCTAATTGACTCAAAAACATAAATCTCATTTAATTAGATCATAAGTCCAATCATAAAAAGCTATTTATCCATCTTACTCATTATCTGATCAATATGAGACTAAATCTCATACATGCCCTTTCCCAAATCAAACCCCACTTAAGCTGAATGGATGTGAGACACACTCTATAGATAGACGATCTCATTCCATATCTATCTCCAAACTCTTGTCCGACACAGGTATATGCAATAATTGCCCAAAAATAATTTGTGATGCTCTGGCATGAAGTTCATAAACAAAGGAAATCTCTCAATTTATATATATACTCCATTTTGTCCATTTAAAAATTTCTTTCTTACCACATGAAGGTTTCTTTGACAATTGCTCAAGACCTTTGCTTAAAATGTATAAAAGAAATTGAAATACTCTTACAACTAGGACAGGGTAACAATATACTTTACCATATAATTTGTTTGGTTTTCAAACAACTTATTGATATCTTTATACAGTAACTCTTATGACTTTGCACCTAACTAAAGAATTTGTTCATCGTATTCCAATAAGATAAAGGAGAAGGATTATGTTAGATAAAATAAGAATAGAATTTAGCTGTATTTTCTAAGAGGAAATGAATTTAGAGAAGCAAGATACTAAATTTGGTAAAAGTCTATAGGGTTATTAGTATCTCCAAGATATGTATCATGTCTCATTCATCCTTTACAAACCTACTTACAAATTTGGGAGGACAAGATGCCATCCACTAGTCTACATCTTGACTTTTGATTTCCATGGAATTGCAAGGGAATTAATAGCTTTTGCTTCTTATAGGGTATCAAGTGGCCCTCCTTATAAAAGACAAGCTACTTATGGATAGATGTTCTCCAGCATGCAACTCATGCCCTAGTTCCCATGGGCCAATATATGCATTGTTAGTCTCTTTTAGAAAAGGAGATATAATTACTGGGGTTAATTGCACATAGACATAGTAGTATCTCACCTTGAAACTTATTATTGTAGTCTGATTTTGGCAGGTAGATTCGCTGGATGAAATTTTTGGCTCTTTATACTCGTATGGACTGGCTAATTTTACCCGCTGCTCATATATGCAAAAATTTCACCTAGGGTAAAGGAGGAAAAAATTCACTTTTGGGGGGGAACGAAGGAAATAAGTTCAACAGTGCAATACTACAAGGGGTCTATGTGCAATTAACCCTAATTATTATTATGTACAATGACTAAGCGATTCATTTATTTCCTTTGAGATGGAAAAGATAGGGAGGGCAAAGTCGTGCAATTTTGGTGAGGATGAACGCTGAGGGGTTAAGCTATCGTGTGTTATATATGAATACTACTATAGGGTTTTTGGAAATTTTTCTCGGTTTAATACTCTTGTTCATGGATGAGCTTTTAACCATTAGTGTCTTCTATCTCTAGCTCATGTATCGATGTGTATGCTGTTTTTGCACATGTGCATCTTAAATGCTAATTATGAAAACACATTTTAAATTTATCATTTTACCTTTTCACCAACTGAGTATGGGACCTACGGACTAACTATTTGGATTTTTGGATAACCCATGACCTTTCTTAAGCTAATCTTATGTACTTTATTTCTCAATTTTAAACATATATGTGATGCATCAAATCACATAATTAATGAGGTGTAACATGTCCTAACGTGGTGAATGCATAGTTATATCTTGCTTGAAAGAAACCCAACAAGAAAAAGACTATAATTAAGAATCTAGATATATAGGTTCTCTCTCTAGCTAGGTAGCTAGCTAGCACTAAAAATTGAATAATTAATGATGACTAATTGACCTATTTATGGATAGAGGAGTAAGTTTAGTCTTTTAGGGCTTGGGAAACTCAGAACATGCAGCCGTCCTAATTATCATTAGAGCCCATAAATTTTGGTTTGGCCATGTGGCTTGGCACCTCAAAGCGCGAGCAACACAACAAGAGCTAGTTCATGGGTGGAGCCCATTGTTAATTAGCTACTTATATACACTAGCTAGTATATATATGTATGAGTTTCATGATAAGGGTACTGTAAAATTTTACATGGATCCTTGATTATAATCGCATGCAAATCTAAAAGTCTCATTTAATTTTAATTTTAATTTTATTTTTTTATCACAATTATCAAAGACCGGGATATATAAATAATTGCTTACTATATATATAGCAAAATTGCTTTTGTAAAATAGTGTCTTTAGGTGATGCCCTAGACGTTACGCAAATCTAAAGAAGGTGCATACTTTCCTCCAAAACAGGTGACTTTAATAAATAAATAAATAAATATATATATATATATATATATATATATATATATATATATATATATATATATATATATATATATATATATATATATATATATATATATATATATATATGGAACAAGACTCTTATAAACTTAAGTTGATATGGAGTAGTGTCCACCAACTTTTATATCCATTGATCTTGCCTTGGGATGTGTGAAATCAAGAGATGTACAAATCTCAAAGATGGGCTTCATATCTTTCACGGATCCCAAGGCAACATCAATGATTAGAAAAGTTGATGAATGGCTATTCCCTATCAACTTAAGTTTATAGGAGCCTTGCTCTATATATTAGTATATTAAGAAAGAAATATGTGTGAGGTGTCAACCCATTTCGATGAACGAGCTATAGATATATAATGAGGTCCATCATGGTAGTCGCATGGAAAGATTAGACTCCGCCGATTCTTCTTCTAGCTAGGTAACTAATTTTACTAAATGAGTTGACTCATCACTCTCTCATGTTGGTCATAAGTCATGCACAATTTTCAAAGTAAAATATCATTCTTACAATAGCTGTATGCTAATTGTCCTTCACACTTCTTGAGCACTCAATAATGACTCTCCTGTAACACATGTCACCAACTTCTACCTATAGTTATAGCATAACTAGGTCTTAATATTCAATAATCTCTCTCTCTCTCTCTCTCTCTCTCTCCATCCTCTTATTTAATTAATCTTGAAACTCTCACCAACGATTCTCACCTCAAGCCATGTTCTCTGGCGCCGGACACGTTCAAACATAGAGAGAAGCAAATGGTAGCCACCTCACAAAATAATTGTTTTTAGGGGCGGTACTACAGGGAACAACCCCCAATCCTTATCCCAACATTAAGATACAATGCTTCCTACCTCCTTGTTACCATTAATATATATGGACAAGGGTACACTTAGCTTAATTATGTTTTAATTAACTAGGGTACCTTAGGGTTTCGCATGGGGAAACAAAAGGCTTAGTGGCTTCCAAGTTCATCCATCAAGTAAGGTAGGGGTTGGTTTTTTTTTTTTTGGGGTGGGTGGTTGGTTTTTCTCAATCATAATCGTCGGATAAAAATGACTGATTAACATCGCATCCCTCATGATTTACACTCATTTTGACTTATTACTCAAGTCAAATCATAATTTTTCATTAAATAATAGATAGTTATCATCGAGAAATTAATCTCTCCATTTTCCCAATATTATCTATATAATTAGTGTAGCAAGAGAAGGAAGCACCCTTGAATCAATACAGTAAAGTTGTGACCTTCTTACTTTACACTAGTTCAAATGTAGACGATTCTTGATGCTCTAACTTTCTTGAGAGGAGACCCTTTTATTGAGAAATTGATCCACCCATTACTCTCTTATTCTCCGAATAGTTAGCCTAACAAGGAGAGAAACCACCCTTGGATCAATACAGTAAAGTTAACTATTCTGTTTCGAATTAAATATTCAAAGATAGACAGTTCTTGATGTTCTAACTATCTCCAGAGGGGACACTTTTACATGTAGGAATGAGCTGGCTTGGGGAGGTTAATGACTGTGGGGACAGCAAAACCACTGAATGCATTGCATTTTGAGGAAGGCAGGGAATAATCCAGGGTGGTTTGATGAGAGAAAGGGATGGGAATAGTGGAATAGGGATGGAGATCATATAGTTCAACAGTAGGCTTAGTTAATAAAGGTATCATGTGAGTCCATGTGCACATAACATGAGTTAGAAGAGAACATGCATGCATGACTACTCCCAACTCCCTCTATATAACTCCCATACACAAAAGCTTTACAAATTGTAACAAGTTAAACAGCACAAATCCACAACTTGTACATTCAAGAAAGCTATAAGTAAGAGTGCAACATCCCCAAAACCCTAAACCAACCAAGAACACAAAAGTTTGAAGGTAGAAGCCTATTTATGGTCCTAGAGTCGAACATGCACGTGCATTGCACTCCACGGGCAATGAAGAGGCTTACAATAAGGAGGATACATAAGAGGAGGAGGATGGCAATTCTAGAAGATTGTTCTAGGCCGAGGGAGGGTATTGAGAGGAGGATATGCGAGCTAAGGAGGCTAGTCCCATCGAGGGGGTCTGTTATTGAGCCCGAAGGATTGTTCAGAGAGGCAGCCGAGTATATTGCATTCTTGAAGATGAAGCTGGAGGTAATGAAGGTGCTAGTTAAGGTGTTGCCGGAGGATTTTTGATTATTTAAGAAGAGGGGAGTTAATGAGTGATGATTTTGTTTAATAGGATTGTGTTTAGGAACGTTGCTATATATGAAAATTGTATTTACCATTATATGGTGTCAATTTCTTAGCTGTTTCTACTTTTGTTACCATCTTCATTTTTAGCGAGAGAAGAATCTTGTATCCCTTTTCATAAAAGAGGATTAAATCCATTATCTAAAATACTAAAGGCAGGAGTTGCGATGGATGGTTCCGACTAGATAATGAAATTGAGAATATTTGATATATGTAGGATATGTATATTGTATTATTGTACGTAGAATATGTCAAGAGGGGTCTAGCGCAATATATACGAAACCTAAAAGGAAGAAATATAGAAAAATTTAAATATATATATATAGAGCCTATTAACCTAGAATATTCGTGGAGGGTTATGATTCTCTAATCATAATTATGACAATCATTATGATGTTCTATGGTTCTCTTCAATTCACTAAGAATCATTGATTAGAATATTATGAAATCAATTGTAAAATTCTTCTAACAAAAATGATTATTATTACATTAATTGAAGTACTCAACCTTCATGTTGGGAGGCTTGATACTTCAACCACTCTAGTTTTCATTATTATCTGAATAGATATTTTAGCTATAATGAGGTTGTTCCCTTATCATTCTAAATCATTATAAAGTACATAAAATAATTAATCACGTATAAATAATCTTCAAGATAGAAAATTCGACTAAAATGATTCAAGCCCCTATGTGCAAAATTGAATATCTTTGTATAAATTTACTAGAAAGTTTCTGTTCAGAAAAAGCAATATAAACTTTGATTATTTCCTTCTCTTATTGGTTTTCGTTATTTGTCTATCATACGAGAAAGAAGTTTTTAATGTTTTGAATGCTCTTCATTAATCAAACTTCAACAGTTCAACTTTCTTAGCACCAATCAGTAGTTTACAATTTATCCCACAAAAAAAAAAAAAAAGGTTTACAAAATATTACCAAAATTAATTAGCTTGCCCTTTGGGCTTTCACGTATTTAAGTCAAGCTTAGCCCAGAGATGGGGATTGAGAAAAAGCATATAATAGGCCCATAATGGTATTGCATTGTTATTGGATGAGAAACGAGCAAAACCAAAGAGAGAGTTTTTATTGTTAACTTGTCATAAGTTGACTCTGAAATAAAAGGAAAAATAAAGAATTGTGCAATTTCTGAGCAAACAAGAGATCGAATATCATGCATTTTCACATTTAAGTAACAAAGCACTTCAACATTTTTGCCATCACAATTGCCTACATTCATGAGTAAACGGTGATCCAGGCCAAAGTTGGGCTCAGCTAGGGCCGAAGCTTATGGTTCTTTTTTTAAGTATTATTTATTTCATATTTTACAAATATTTTAATAAGATAGGTTTCACTAAACTAAACTCTCCAAACTACTCCTCAACTATTACACTGTCCCTTTTTTTACTAATATTTAGCAACAGGATTTCAATTAGGGGCTATTTTCTGCAAAAGGCGAGAGAATCTAAAGGAAAATTACTGCAATTGGTCCTTGTGGGCTGAACTCTTTTCTAAATGAGAGAACGATGTTGGCCCACTAAAAGTGATGCAATTGTGGCCCATTCATTCATTCGGAGTGCACCCCTAAAGCAAACTCGCTTCTTACTTCACACGTATCATTTTCTTCTATAGAGACTAAATCTGGATGCATATACTTTTTTAGATATTATTTTGATACTATAATATACTAGATTATATTTTTTTGTTGGTTTGATAAGGGAACTTTCCCACGATTCTTCGAACCATGGTTTGACCCTCAGGCATGGTTAAGAGCACTCACGGATATTCAAGAAAATTAAATTCCTGTGGGTGCTTTCCAGGAGAGTCGAACCTGAGACCTTGAAGTGCTACTCATAGACAGCTTACCAACTCAGCTAAACTCTCTTGGGTGGATTAATTTTTTTAACAGTGATGCACAATTCCCCTCCCTCCCCAATACACGAGGGAAAAAAACTTCTAAGTAATAAGTTGATTATTATCTAGTACAATTATGGTCCAAATTAGTCATTGTTTATTTCTTTCAAGTGAAAATCAAGAGTTATAGTGCATGAAAACTGTAAATTTTGATATATAGATAATTAATTTACATTCTTTAAAAACAAATCAAAAGTAGCAATAATCATGGGTAACTCATGAAAATTGCAAATTTTAATGAACATACAATAAATTTGCATTCATTCAACAAAAGAAAATTGATGAAATCTTTAGGTTATAGCTCATGAAAATCATGAATTTTGATGTATACATAATAAATTTGCATTCATTTGAAATGAGCAAAATGTATAAAATCGTGAGTTATTGCTCATGAAAATCGCAAATTCTAATGTACACATAATAAATTTACATTTGTTTTAAATGAACAAGAGTTTACGAAAATTGTGGGTTATAGCTCATAAAATCAAAAATTTTAATGTATAGATAGTTAATTTATATATTTCAAAATGAACAAAAAATGACGAAAATGTGGGTTATAGCTCATTCACTACAACAAAAGTTATAAATTATGATACATTTTTTGTCTCTACGTGACACATTTTTGTGTCGCACAAATAGAGCGTGACACATACCAAAAGTGTGGTTAGAGCATGTGTGGAGAGCGTCTTTCTACACATGTGAGAATGTGTCACAAAACTCGTGACACATATATGTGTCTAGACCATAAAAATATAAAGAGTATCATCATTCAACACTATAATTTTTCAGAAGGTCACCCATCCTATGATTAATCTCACCAAAGCACACTTAACTATGAAGTTTTAAGCTTACATACTATCATAAATGTTTAATCATCAACATAATTAAAATCTAAGATTTATTATTTAAGCCCACTAATAGATCATCTCACAATCCATGTTGGACTATTAGCCTTTTTAATTATATTTAATTGTATATCTAATGCATAAATATGTGTTGTGATTTGATACACTTTTATTTGTGTCACTATTGTTTAATTCTTTACAAATAAAATGATACTTTTATATGTGTCATAAAATAAGTGTGGACACATATAATTTTTGTTGTAGTGATTAAATTCATGAATTTTGATGAACATATAATAAAATTGTACTTATTTGAAACTACAAAATAAACAAAATCGTAGGTTATAGCCCATGAAAATTATAAATTTTGATGTATAGATAATTAATTTACATTCATTGAAAATAAATTAAAATTGATACTAATCAAGGGTTATAACTCATGAACATTGCAAATTTTGATGTACACACAATAAACTTGCATTTGTTAAAAAGGCTAAAATTCATGAATTTTAATGTACACATAATAAATTTGCATTCATTTGATATGAGCAAAAATTAAAAAATCCTAAATTATAGGCTGTGAAAAAGTAAATTTTGATGTACACATAATAAAATATTGCATTCGTTTGAAAGAAATGAAAATTGACAAAAATCGTGGATTGTAGCTATGAAAATCATGAAATTTGATCTATATTCAAAATAAACCAAAATTGACTAAAATCATGGGTTATAACTCATAAAATCATGAACTTTGATGTGCATAATAAATTTATATTCGTTCAAAATGAATAAAATTGACAAAAATTATGGGTTATGTTGCTCATGAAAATAATAAATTTTGATGTACATACAATAAATTTGTATTTGTTCAAAACGAACCAAAATTGACAAACATCATGGGTTCTGACTCATGAATCACAAATTTTAATGTACACATAAAAATTTAAAGTTATTTGAAATAAATACAAATTATAACAAATCATGGGTTATAGCTCATGAAAAGTGTGAATTTTAATGTACACATAATAAATTTGCATTCGTTTGAAATGAATAAATATTGACAAAAATCGTTGGTTGTATCCCATAAACTTCACGAATTTTTATGTATAAACAATGAATTAACATTCACTCGAAATGAATAAAATTTGTTAAAAATCATATGTTATAGCTCTTGAAAATTACAAATTTAAATGTATACATAAATAATTTGTAGAACTTCAAAATGAATAAAAATTATAACAAACCGTGGGTTATAGCTCATGAAAATCATAAAATTTAAGGTACATAGAATAAATTTTCATTCATTTAAAAAATTGTTAAAAATAGTGGGTTATAGCTCATGAAAATCGCAAATTGTGATGTATGGGCAATTAATTTACATTCGATTGAAATGAACTAAAATTAAAACAAAAATCATGTGGTAGCCTATGAAAACTATTGGCAAATAATGTCATGGAGTCCAAAATTCAAGATTTCATTAGCTATATAACCCACAATTGTGACCATTTTCAGTTGTTTTGATTCAGTGACAAATAATTTCATGGAGGCTAAAAATCATGATTTCATGAGTTATAACCCATGATTTTGTCCCTTTTTTTGTTGTTTCTACCGTTAGAAAATAATTTCATAGAGTATAAAATTCATGATTTTATGAGCTATAACGCATGATTTTTGGTCATTTTTAGTTATTTCGAGCCATTAGCAAATAATTTTACGGAGCCAAAATTATCGTTTTTATGAGATGTAACTCATGATTTTTAGTCATTTTTAGTCGTTCCAATCCATTGACAAATAATTTCGCGGAAGCTAAAGTTTAAATTTTCATGAGTGAACACATGATTTTTGGTCATTTTTAGTCATTTTGAGCCATTGACAAATAATTTCGTGGAGACCAAAATTCACGATTTAATGAGCTATAACCCATGATTTGTGGCCATTTTTAGTGATTTTGATATAATGACAAATATTTCATGGAGGCTAAAATTCACAATTTCATTATCTTATAACCCACAATTTTTGGTCATTGTTCGCGAGAAAATTTGAGAAAATGTAAGATCGGAGTTATTCTCTCTAACTGACTTAGAAAAAGAATGAATACAATCTCTCAAAGTAATCCCTCTCTAACTGACTTAGACAAAGAAATTATAAAATTCCTCGATCGGTTGTCCGATTTATAAAAGAAGGAAAGATCAACGGAGATCCTACCATTTGTTTAACCTGGGTTCTTCACGGTAGCGATGTGAGCTTGAATCTTGTATCCCGTTGACTATCCGAACGTCTCGATTCGTGAAACAACGTCGAAAGGAACTCGCAAAGCAAGTTTGAAACTCTAACGAGTTCGAGAACTTTACTTAGAAAGAGCTCCCTCCGAGAAGAGTTGATCTGCCAAGCCAAAGTCTCCAAAAGCCAAGGTTGAATGCTCCAAAAGCCTCCTTGATCGATCCAAGAAGTCTCCTTCACTCTTTTTTCTCTGTGAAAGTCGAAGACGCAGAAGAAGTCCCCCCTTCAGCCGTTCTTTCAGCTATTTATAGGAGTTTAAGGGGTGTAATTGACCCCTTAAATCTCTCCTCAAATCGTGCAAAACGGTTTTGAAACCGTTTCCAACGTGTTTGAATAGGTCAAACACGAGGTCCGCGTTCTGAAAATGACCTCTGCGTTTTGAACTTGGAAACGCAGTGGTGAGCCTTGCGTTTTGAGCTTGAAAACGCGGAGGTGACCCTCGCGTCTTGACTTAAAACGCAGAGGTGAGCCTTGCATTTTGAGCTTGAAAATGCAGAGGTGACCCTCGCGTCTTGACTTAAAACGCTGTAGTGAAAACGCGGAGGTGACCCTCGCATCTTGACTTAGAACGCTATAGTGAAAACGCGGAGGTGAGCCTTGCGTTTTGACTTAGAACGCGGAGGTGAGCCTTGTGTCTTGACTTAGAACGCTATAGTGAAAACGCGGAGGTGAGCCTTGCGTTTTGACTTAGAACGCCATGGTGAGAACGCGGAGGTGAGCTCTGCGTTCATTTTTGACAGCCTACAGAACCCCCTCCAAAGTTTTCGAAAGTTTGCGGTTGACTGGAACGAGCTTTCGAAACACTTTGGATATCTTCTTTGTTTGATTCTGAGAAGGTATTGCTCCTCATCTTAAAAGAAATTACGTTCAGCTTTTGTCCACGCTAGTCATTACAAGGATGAACGCGTGGCTGACTCTTGCGTCTTTAAGTTGAGACGCGGTGTTGGCTTTCGCATTTTGGAGTTGAGACGCGGGGCTGACCCTCACATTTTCAACTAAGCCTTTTAGACTTTTTTAAGGTGCCAAAAGTATAATGTTAACTTGACATGCCTTTCATACTTGTGGTTTGAACAAGATTTTGAGGACCTATCGCTCTATTGATGAGAGTCGATAAGTTTAGGTTTTGTCGGGGGATAAAATATGAAACCTGTGATTTGAACAAGGTTTCAGGCCTGTGATGTTAACAAGACTTACATGGCTTGTGGTATGAACAAGGCTTTAGGCTTGTGATGTGAACAAGGCTTTGAGCTTGTGGTGTGAACAAGGCTTTAGGCATGTGGTGTTAACAAGGCTTTGGGACTTATCATCCTATTGAGGAGGATTGATAAGTTGATTGCGATAAGATGATAAGTCCTATTGGGGAGGATTGATAAGTTGATTGCGATTTAAATAAATTTGAGGACTTATCATCCTATTGAGGAGGATTGATAAGTTGATTGCGATTTAAGCAGATTTGAGGACCTATCATCCAATTGAGGAGGATTGATAAGTTGATTGCGATTTACACAAATTTGAGGACTTATCGTCCTATTGAGGAGGATTGATAAGCTGATTGTCAGAGGTGTGAGGTTAACGTGACGAGGATACGTTACGATCGGAGCAACTTTGAGGACTTATCGCTCTATTGAAGAGAGCCGATAAGTTGATTGTCAAAGATGTGAGGTTAACATGACAAGGATATGTTGCAATTGGAGCAACTTTGAGGACTTACCGCTCTATTGAAGAGAGTCGATAAGTTGATTGTCAGAGGTGTGAGGTTAACATGACAAGGATATGTTGCGATCGGAGCAACTTTGAGGACTTATCGCTCTCTGAAGAGAATCGATAAGTTGATTGTCGAGGTGTGAGGTTAACATGACAAGGATATGTTGCGATCGGAGCAACTTTGAGGACTTATCGCTCTACTGAAGAGAATCGATAAGTTGATTGTCAGAGGTGTGAGGTTAACATGACAAGGATATGTTGCGATCGGAGCAACTTTGAGGACTTATCGCTCTACTGAAGAGAGTCGATAAGTTGATTGTCAGAAGAGTTCGCCTTGCTAATAACGAGACGAGCTAATCTTAACTTTGTGGGGAGGTTAATCGTCAGATGTGTAACGTTAACTAGACAATGCTTTGTGAATTTCGTGGTTGACAGAGGTATTCTATGACAACTCAGAAGATTTATTACTCATAATCTAACGAACAACCCCCAGTCTTGAACAAGTGCAAGGGAGAAAAGGGGTAGGCAGGGCATATCGCCAAATGGGCCACTATCCGTCAAGTCGTTCATTGACATTGGAGTATAACGACTATGACCAGAACAGAGGCACATCACCTGGCAGGCCGCTATTTGAAGAGTTTGGTGGGGGAATTTGGAGGAAATGGACTATCAGAGGTAACTGTTAACATGATAGCTTTGCGGACCTGCCATCCTATTGAAGAGGATTATTTTCAGTGTCCGTAGTATCTTCTCCTTCTGGCTGAGAAGATTGGGCTTGGTCCCATTGCTCGCTTTCTTCTTCAGCTTTGATTCTGGCAATAATTTTTTGAGCCTATTCACCTTGAGAGATTAACTGTCCAGGAACGGTATTCTGCAACTCCCATTCGGGCTAGGAGTTTCGTTTGTAAGTTGTATCGACAGGCTTCCACCAGTGCATATTGCGTCATACCTGTCGGGCATCGAAGAGCCACGCTTCGGAACCTCTTGACAAAGGCTTTGATGGAATCTCCCTTCTTTTGCTTAGTGGCAAGAAGGGTATAGACAGAGACTTCAGTGTCGTCTTCAAAAAATCTTGATAGGAAGAGTTTCTCTAGATCTGTCCATTTCTAAATACATCCTGCGGGCAGTTTCATAAACCATTCAAAGGCAACTCCTTTGAGGGTGCCAATGAACAAGCGAGTTAGTATGGCGTCGTTTGATATCACATTCCCAGTCTGTGACTTGAAATGATAGATATGTTCATTCGGTGACCCCTTGCCGTCAAAAGCTTGTAGTGTCGGGGCCTCGAATTTTGGAGGATAAGGAGCTGCGTCCCATTCAGCGGGATAAGGCCAAACAACTCTCTCGTTCTGTAACTCCCTTCTGTTAGCAATAGCGTTAAGACGAGCTTTAAATTCATCCATTTTGGCCGACTGAGGATTTTGTTCATTCCCAGCCCTCTTTTCTTCTTCAGATGAAGATTCTATGCGATGAGCTTCTTGATCGGAGATTTCATCTATTTTTCTTTTCCGCTTTGAAGATTGACCCCTCCTTCGTGATGATTCTGGTTGAGGTATTAGCTAGACATCTGAAATTGAGCTCTATCCGCAATAATTTGGGCCATCATATCTCGAAGTTGATCGATGGACTCTTGTTGTGATCGCAGGGTCTCTCGCATGGCTTCCTGTTGCGACCGCATATTTTCTTGCATCACAGCCTGATACTCTTCGAGCCTCTTCTTGAGATCTTCAGTATTCTCCGTCATATAGACAGTGCTCTCATGCTCCACGAAAGAACTGGAAGATTGGAATCTGCAATGGCCAAGTGCTCATCGTCAGGTCTTATCCCTTTAGCTAGCATCTGATAATCGACAGGAGGTATAACTCCCTTTCGTGTTCGGGTGTGTTGATAAATTCCTTCAAATTTATCCGAGATTTCTCTAATATTTGGAGAACGATTGGTACCCGATTCATCCAAACTGGAGGCTGGTAACTTTTCCCTGCTAACCATATTGACGGTAACTCCAGGGTATTCATCCTCTGAAGCGACATTCATTGGTGGGTTGAATACCGATGAAATGGTTATGCATGAGCAACATTGGCATCTCGAGGGAGACCGTAGAAATCAATCATTCGCATTGGCATGAATGAATGATTTGTTGTATCGGTCTTTCTCTCGATAGAAACTCTCTCAAATCTGTTGCAGAGACTCGAGAAGAGTTACTCACTACTCGTGAGGTTTGAACTGGAACCCCCAGTCTATGATTGGACAGGACTAGCTCTTGTTGAATCTGGATCTTGTTGAGATGCCTTGAGTTCGTAGACTTCTTAGGTGCACTTTTTAATCTAGTTGCGCCAGTATTGAGGTCTCCGGCGCGGTCGGTAATCGAGGGAGGCTCGGGGAGGCGCCCCAGAGAGCCGAAGTGGGCGATCCCCGTGGAAGCGCCCGGCTCCACCGGTACACATCAGGTTCTGTATTGGGTTTCTTTACTTGAGCCCAATATTACCGTTTGAAGCTCATGTCGGTTGCCCTGAACTCGACTTGACACATCGCGCCAGAAACGCGAGGGTCGTGTTCCGTTTGATCAACTCGGACTTGAGGTCCGCGTTCTATTGGTGAAACGCGCCCTTGAGGGCTGCGTTTTGTTGAAGGAACGCAGCCTTGAGAGCTGCGTTCTCTTTGTGAAACGCAGCCTTGAGGGCTGCGTTTTATTGAAGGAACGCAGCCTTAAGAGCTGCGTTCTCTTTGAAACACAGCCTTGAGGGCTGTGTTTTGTTTGATTAACGCTGACGTGAGGTCCGCATTTTTTTGAGGGCTTCTAACTCGATTGACGAGTTCGGTTAGAGCCGAGCCTTCTCCTTTAGAGAGGGGACTGTATGAACAGTTCAACCCCTAGGGGAGACACTCCTTTAGCGAGTCGATCATGGATGGAGCTTTAGTCTTTTTGGAGACTTTACGGATCTTGCGCATAGCCTTGGGGCTAAGGGATCCGAAGGAGAGTGCCTCCTCGTACTTGGCTTGGTCAAACTCTAAGGCAAGAATTTCGACTGTTGTTCCTGCGAGCTTGACGTCGGATTGCGCCACCACTTCTTCTTCGGTGAAGCTAGTCCCTAGCGGAGTCGCCATCTTTTGTTCGCGAGAAAATTTGAGAAAATGTAAGATCAGAGTTATTCTCTCTAACTGACTTAGAAAAAGAATGAATACAATCTCTCAAAGTAATCCCTCTCTAACTGACTTAGACAAAGAAATTATAAAATTCCTCGATCGGTTGCTCGATTTACAAAAGAAGGAAAGATCAACGGAGATCCTTCCCTTTGTTTAACCTGAGTTCTTCATGGTAGCGATGAGAGCTTGAATCTTGTATCTTGTTGACTATCCGAACATCTCGATTCGTGGAACAACGTCGAAAGGAACTCGCAAAGCAAGTTTGGAACTCTAACGAGTTTGAGAACTTTACTTAGAAAGAGCTCCCTCCGAGAAGAGTTGATCTGCCATGCCAAAGTCTCCAAAAGTCAAGGTTGAATGCTCCAAAAGCCTCCTTGATCGATCCAAGAAATCTCCTTCACTCTCTTTTCTCTGTGGAAGTCGAAGACTCAGAAGAAGTCCCCCCTTCAGCTGTTCTTCCAGCTATTTATAGGAGTTTAAGGGGTGTAACTGACCCCTTAAATCTCTCCTCAAATCGTGCAAAACGGTTTTGGAACCGTTTCCAACGTGTTTGAATAGGTCAAACACGAGGTCCGCGTTCTGAAAATGACCTCTGCGTTTTGGACTTGAAAACGTAGTGGTGAGTCTTGCGTTTTGAGCTTGAAAACGCGGAGGTGACCCTCGCGTCTTTACTTAAAACGCAGATGTGAGCCTTGCGTTTTGAGCTTGAAAACGCGGAGGTGACCCTCGCGTCTTGACTTAGAACGCTATAGTGAAAACGCGGAGGTGAGCCTTGCGTTCTGACTTAAAGCGCGGAGGTGAGCCTTGCGTCTTGACTTAGAACGCTATAGTGAAAATACGGAGGTGAGCCTTGCGTTTTGATTTAGAACACGGAGGTGAGCCTTGCGTCTTGACTTAGAACGCTATAGTGAAAACGCGAAGGTGAGCCTTGCGCTTTGACTTAGAACGCTATAGTGAAAAAGCGGAGGTGAGCCTTGCGTTTTGACTTAGAACGCTATAGTGAAAACGCGGAGGTGAGCCTTGCGTTTTGACTTAGAACGCTATAGTGAAAAGCGGAGGTGAGCCTTGCGTCTTGACTTAGAACGCTATAGTGAAAACGCGAAGGTGAGCCTTGCGCTTTGACTTAGAACGCTATAGTGAAAAAGCGGAGGTGAGCCTTGCGTTTTGACTTAGAACGTCATGGTGAGAACGCGAAGGTGAGCTCTGCGTTCATTTTTGACAGCCTACAGTCATTTTTTAGTTATTTTGAGCCATTGATAAATAAGTTCGCAGAGGCCAAAATTCATGATTTCCTGAGCTATAACGCATGATTTTGGCCATTTTTAGTCATTTCTAATCATTGGCAAATAATTTCACGAAGTCTAAAATTCAGGGTTTCATGTTCTACCCAAAATTTATGGCCATTTTTTTGTTCTTTCTACCCATTAGCAAATAATTTCACTTAGTCCAAAATTCATAATTTCATGAGCTATAATCCATGATTTTTGGCAATTTTAGCTGTTCGGAGCCATTGTCAAGTAATTTCACGGAGTCCAAAATTTACGATTTCATGAGCTATAACCCATGATTTTTGGTTATTTTTAGTTATTCGAGCCATTGAAAAAAATTTCGTAGAGTCTAAAATTCACAATTTCATGAGCTTCAACCCACAAAATTTTGCCATTTAAAGTTGTTTCGAGCCATTGGCAAGTAATTTCACAGAGGCTAAAATTCACATTTTCGTGAGCTATAACCCATGATTTTTGGCGATTTTTAGTCATTTTTACCCAATGACAAATAATTTCACCAAGGCCAAAAAGCACAATTTTAAGAGCAATAACCCACGATTTCTGGCAAATTTTAGTTGTTTCGAGCCATTAGCAAATACTTTCGCAAAAGCTAAAATTCACAATTTCATGAGCTATAACCCATGATTTATAGCCATTTTTAGTCATTCTGACCCATTGACAAATAATTTCAAGGAGGCTAAAATCACGATTTCATAAGCCATAACCCACGATTTTTGGATATTTTCAGTCATTTTAAGCCATTAGCAAATAAATTTACAGAGGCCAAAATTCTCAATTTCTTGAGCTATAACCCATGGTTATTGGCCATTTTTAGTCGTTTCGACTCAATGGCAAATAATTTCACAGAGTCTAAAATTCAAGATTTCATGCACTATAATTTTGGCAATTTTTTTATTGTCTCTACCCATTAGAAAATAATTTCCCGACATCAAATATTCACAATTTTATGAGCTATATCCTACGATTTTTGGCCATTTTTAGTTGTTCTGAGTCATTAACAAGTAATTTTACCGAGGCCAAAATTCACGATTTCATGAGCTATAACCCATTATTTTTGGCCATTTTTAGTCATTCCAAGCCATTATCACATAATTTCTTACAGCTCAAACTTCACAATTTTATTAGCTATAACCCATGATTTTTGATTATTTTTAGTCATCCCGACCCATTGGTAAATAATTTATTAGAGGCTAAAATTCTCGTTTACATGAACTATAACCCATGATTTTTGGCTATTTTAGTCATTCCAAGCCATTGGCAAATAATTTCAAGGAGGCTAAAATTCACGATTTCATGAGCTATAACCCACGATTTACGGCTATTTTAGTCATTCCAAGCCATTGGCAAATAATTTTGCAGAGATTAAAATTCATAATTTTATGAGCTATAACCCATGATTTATAGCCATTTTTAGTCATTCCGACCCATTGGCAAATAATTTCACTCAGTTGAAAATTCATAAAATCATGAGCTATAAACCACGATTTTTGGTCATTTTAGTCATTCCAAGCCATTGGCAAATAATTTCACGAAGTCTAAAATTCACAATTTCATGAGCTATAACCCATTATTTTTGGCCATTTTTATTAGGTCTACCCTTTGAAAAATAATTTAAAGGAGTCTAAAATTTATGTAAAGGAGCCTAAAAGCTATGATTTCATGAGCTATAACCCATGATTTTTGGCCTTTTTAGTTGTTCGAGTCATTAACAAGTAATTTTACCGAGGCCAAAATTCATGATTTCATGAGCTATAATCTATGATTTTTGATCATTTTTAATCATTCTGACCCATTGATAAATAATTTCGCGGAGGCCAAAATTCACGATTTTAAGAGCTATGACCCACGATTTCTGGCCATTTTTAGTCGTTCCGAGCCATAAGCAAATAATTTTTAGGAGACAAAATTCATGATTTCTTGACCTCACCCATGATATATGGCCATTTTAGTCATTTTGAGCTATTGGCAAATAATTTTCCGGAGACTAAATTCACGATTTCATAGGATGTAACCAATGATTTTTGACCATTTTTAGACATTTTGAGCTATTGGTAAATAATTTCGCGGAGGCTAAAATTCACGATTTTCTGAGATATAACTCATGAATTTTAGTTATTTTTAATAATTTTTACTTATTAGCAAATTATTTAGCGGAGTCCAAAATTTCAGATTTTTATTAGTTATAACCCACGATTTGTTATCATTATTTATTGTTTCTACCCATTAGAAAATAATTTCGCGGAGTCCAAAATTCACAATTTCATGAGCTATAACCCACGATTTCCAGCTATTTTTAGTTGTTCTGAGCCTTTGTCAAATAATTTTACAGAGGCCAAATTCACAATTTCATGAGCTATAACCTATGATTTATAGCCATTTTTAGTCGTTCTGACCCATTGACAAATAATTTAATGTAGTCCAAAATTTATGAGATCATGAGCTATAAATCACGATTTTTGGTGATTTTTAATCGTTCCAGGCCATTGGAAAGTAATTTCACAGAGATCAAAATTCATAATTTCATGAGATATAACTCATGATTTCGCCATTTTTTGTTGTCCCTATCCTTTAGAAAATATATTCATGAAGTCTAAAATTCATGATTTCATATAACTCACAAATTTTGGCCATTATTTGTCATTCAGAGCCATAAGCAAATAATTTTTAGGAGACAAAATTCATGATTTCTTGACCTCACCCATGATATATGGCCATTTTAGTCATTTTGAGCTATTGGCAAATAATTTTCCGGAGACTAAATTCACGATTTCATAGGATGTAACCAATGATTTTTGACCATTTTAGACATTTTGAGCTATTGGTAAATAATTTATTAGAGGCTAAAATTCACGATTTTCTGAGATATAACTCATGAATTTTAGTTATTTTTAATAATTTTACTTATTAGCAAATTATTTAGCGGAGTCCAAAATTTCAGATTTTTATTAGTTATAACCCACGATTTGTTATCATTATTTATTGTTTCTACCCATTAGAAAATAATTTCCGACATCAAATATTCACAATTTTATGAGCTATAACCCACGATTTACGGCTATTTTTAGTTGTTACGAGCCTTTGTCAAATAATTTTACAGAGGCCAAAATTCACAATTTCATGAGCTATAACCTATGATTTATAGCCATTTTTAGTCGTTCTGACCCATTGACAAATAATTTAATGTAGTCCAAAATTTATGAGATCATGAGCTATAAATCACGATTTTTGGTGATTTTTAATCGTTCCAGGCCATTGGAAAGTAATTTCACAGAGATCAAAATTCATAATTTCATGAGATATAACTCATGATTTCTGGCCATTTTTTGTTGTCCCTATCCTTTAGAAAATATATTCATGAAGTCTAAAATTCATGATTTCATATAACTCACAAATTTTGGCCATTATTTGTCATTCAGAGCCATAAGCAAATAATTTTGTGGAGGCCAAAGCTTACATTTTCATGAGCGATAACCCATAATTTTTAACCATTTTTAGTAGTTCTGACCCATTGGCAAATAATTTCTGAGGCCAAAATTCAAGATTTAATGAGCTATAACCTATGATTTATAGCCATTTTAGTCATTTCTAATCATTGGCAAATAATTTTATGAAGGCTAAAATTCATAATTTTATGAGCTATAACCCATGATTTTTGGCTATTTTAGTCATTCGACCCATTGGCAAATAATTTTGTGGAGGCCAAAGCTTACATTTTCATGAGCGATAACCCATAATTTTTAACCATTTTTAGTAGTTCTGACCCATTGGCAAATAATTTCTCGGAGGCCAAAATTCAAGATTTAATGAGCTATAGCCTATGATTTTTAGCCATTTTTAGTCGTTTCTTACCACTGACAAATAATTTTATGAAGGCTAAAATTCATAATTTTATGAGCTATAACCTAGAATTTCTGGCTATATTTAGTCATTCTGAGCCATTAGCAAATAATTTTATGGAGTCCAAAACTTACAATTTCATGAGCTATAACCCACAAGTTTTTACCATTTTTAGTTGTTCCAAGCTATTGGCAAGTAATTTCATGGAAACCAAAATTCGTGTTTTCATGAGCTATAATCCATAATTTTTAGCAATTTTTAACCGTTTCTACCTAGTGGTAAATAATTTCACGAAGGCCAAAATTCACACTTTTAGGAGCTATAACCCATAATTTTTGGCAAAATTTAGTCATTTTGAGCCATTGCATATAATTTCACAAAAGTCAAAATACACAATTTCATGAGCTATAACCCATGATTTATGGCTATTTTTAGTCGTTCCGACCTATTTACAAATAATTTCGCTGAGGCTAAAATTCATAATTTTGTTAGCTATAATCCATAATTTTTGGCCATTTTCAGTCATTTTGAGCCATTGGCATATAATTTTACAGAGGCAAAAATTCTTGATTACCTGATCTGTAACCCATGATTTTTGGCCATTTTTAGTCATTTCTACTTATTGGCAACTAATTTCATAGAGTCTAAAATTAAGGATTTCAATACCTATAACCAACGATTTGTGGCCATTTTTTGTTGTCACTACCCATTTGAAAATAATTTCACAGTTGGTACGAGCCATTGGCAAGTAATTTCACGGAGTCCAAAATTCACGATTTGATGAGCTATCACCCATGATTTTTGGCCATTTTAGTCGTTCCAATCCATTAGCACATAATTTCACGGATGCAAAAATTCATGATTTCATTAGCTATAATCCATGATTTTTGATCATTTTAATCATTCGACCCATTGATAAATAATTTCTGGAGGCCAAATTCATGATTTCATGAGCTATAACCTATGATTTATAGCCATTTTAGTCATTTTACCCAATGACAAATAGTTTCACGCAGGCTAAAATTTATGATTTCATGAGTTATAACCCACGATTTCTGGCTATTTTTAGTCATTCCAAGCCATTGGCAAATAATTTTGCAGAGATTAAAATTCATAATTTTATGAGCTATAACCCATGATTTATAGCCATTTTTAGTCATTCCGACCCATTGGCAAATAATTTCACTCAGTTGAAAATTCATAAAATCATGAGCTATAAACCACGATTTTTGGTCATTTTTAGTCGTTCCGAGCCCTTGGCAAGTAATTTCACGAAGGCCAAAATTCACGATTTCATAAGCTGTAACCCAATATTTTTGGCCATTTTTTATTAGGTCTACCCTTTGAAAAATAATTTAAAGGAGTCTAAAATTTATGTAAAGGAGCCTAAAAGCTATGATTTCATGAGCTATAACCCATGATTTTTGGCCTTTTTTAGTTGTTCTGAGCCATTTACAAATAATTTTGCGGAGGCCAAATTCATGTTTTTATGAGCTATAATCTATGATTTTTGATCATTTTTAATCATTCTGACCCATTGATAAATAATTTCGCGGAGGCCAAAATTCACGATTTCATGAGCTATAACCCATTATTTTTGGCCATTTTTAGTCATTCCAAGCCATTATCACATAATTTCTTACAGCTCAAACTTCACAATTTTATTAGCTATAACCCATGATTTTTGATTATTTTTAGTCATCCCGACCCATTGGTAAATAATTTATTAGAGGCTAAAATTCTCGTTTACATGAACTATAACCCATGATTTTTGGCTATTTTTAGTCATTTCAACCCAGAAGTAAATAATTTCACGCAGGCTAGAATTCATGATTTCATGAGTTATAACCCACGATTTCTGGCTATTTTTAGTCATTCCAAGCCATTGGCAAATAATTTTCAGAGATTAAAATTCATAATTTTATGAGCTATAACCCATGATTTCTAACTATTTTAGTCATTCCGAGCCATTGGCAAATAATTTCAGGGAAACCAAAATTCACGATTTTGAGCTATTACCCATGATTTGTGGATATTTTTAGGCATTCCGACCCATTGACAAATAACTTCATAGAGGCTAAAATTCATGATTTCTGAGTTAACCCATGATTTTTGGCCATTTTTAGTTGTTTTGAGTCATTGGCGAATAATTTTGTGGAGACCAAAATTTATGATTTCCAAAGCTATAACGCATGATTTTTTAGCAATTTTTAGTCATTTCTACTTATTGACAAATAATTTCATGGAGTCCAAAATTTAAAATTTAATTAGCTTTAACCCATGATTTGTGGCCATGTTTGTTGTTTCTATCCATTACAAATTTTTTTTGCAGAGTCCAAAATTCATAATTTTATGAGCTATAACCAACATTTTTTTTGATAATTTTTAGTTGCTTGGAGCTTTTAGCAAATTATTGCACGGAGGTCAAAATTCACGATTTAAGTAGCTATAACCCATGATTTTTGATCATTTTTAGTCGTTCTAACCCATTGGCAAATAATTTCTCAGAGTCCAAAATTCATGTTTTCATAAGCTACCCACGGTTTTTAGCCATTTTTAGTCGTTTCTACCAAGGGCAAATAATTTCATGAAGGTCAAAATTCATAATTTCATGAGCTATATAACCCATGAATTCTGGCAATTTTTAGTCATTCTGAGCCATTGGAAGATGATATCGTGGAGTCCAAAATTTACAATTATATTCGCTATAAGCCGCGATTTTTGGCCATATTTAGTTGTTTTGAGCCATTGGCAAGTAATTTTAGGGAGGCTAAAATTCAAGTTTTCACGAGTTATAACCCATAATTTTTGGCAATTTTTTAGTTGATTCTTCCTAGTGGTAAAATCATGAAGGCCAAAATTCACAGTTTCATGAGCTATAACCTATGATTTTTGGCAAATTTTAGTCATTCGAGCCATTGGCAAGTAATTTTAGGGAGGCTAAAATTCATAATTTCATGAGCTATAACACATGATTTATGGTCATTTTAGTCGCTCTAACCCATTGATAAATAATTTCATGGAGGCTAAAATTCACGATTTCATGAGTTATAACCCACGATTTACGGCTATTTTTAGTCGTTTCTACCAAGGGCAAATAATTTCATGAAGGTCAAAATTCATAATTTCATGAGCTATATAACCCCATGAATTCGGCAATTTTAGTCATTCGAGCCATTGGAAGATGATATCGTGGAGTCCAAAATTTACAATTATATTCGCTATAAGCGCGATTTTGGCCATATTTAGTTGTTTTGAGCCATTGGCAAGTAATTTTAGGGAGGCTAAAATTCATAATTTCATGAGCTATAACCCATAATTTTTGGCAATTTTTAGTTGATTCTTCCTAGTGGTAAATAATTTCATGAAGGTCAAAATTCACGATTTCATGAGCTATAACCTATGATTTTTGGCAAATTTTAGTCATTCGAGCCATTGGAAGATGATATCGTGGAGTCCAAAATTTACAATTATATTCGCTATAAGCGCGATTTTGGCCATATTTAGTTGTTTTGAGCCATTGGCAAGTAATTTTAGGGAGGCTAAAATTCAAGTTTTCACGAGTTATAACCCATAATTTTTGGCAATTTTTTAGTTGATTCTTCCTAGTGGTAAAATCATGAAGGCCAAAATTCACAGTTTCATGAGCTATAACCTATGATTTTTGGCAAATTTTAGTCATTCTGAGCTATTGGTATGTAATTTTGGAGAGACCAAAATAGAAAATTTCATGAGCTATAACACATGATTTATGGTCATTTTTAGTCGCTCTAACCCATTGATAAATAATTTCACAGGGGCTAAAATTCACGATTTCATGAGTTATAATCCATGATTTTTGACCATTCTGAGTCATTTTGAGCCATTGGAAAATAATTTGGCAGAGACCAAAATTCATAATTTCTTGAGCTATGACCCATGATTATTGCACCTTTTTTGTCGTTTCTATTCATTGCCAAATAATTTGACGAAGTCCAAAATTCAGGATTTCCTGAGCTATAATCAATGACTTGTGGCCATGTTTTGTAGTTTCTACCCATTAGAATATAATTTCACAGCGTCAAATATTCACAATTTTATGAGCTATATCCCACATTTTTGGCTATTTTTAGTTGCTCCGAGCCATTAGCAAGTAATTTTATAGAGTCCAAACTTCATGATTTCATGAGCTATAATTCACAATTTTCTGATCATTTTTAGTCTTTTCGAGCCATTAGCACATAATTCGAGGAGGTCAAAATTTATAATTTTATTAGCTATAACACATGATTTTTGATCATTTTTAGTCATCCTGATCCATTGGTAAATAATTTCTCGGAGGTTAAAATTCACATTTACATGAGCTATAACCCATGATTTTTGGCCATTGTTTGTTATTTCCAACCAGTGGCAAATAAATTCACGCAGGCCAAAATTCATGATTTCATGAGTTATAACCCACAATTTCTGGTTGTTTTTAGTCGTTCCTAGCCATTGGCAAATAATTTCGTAGAGACCAAAATTCACAATTTCATGAGCCATAACCCATAGTTTATGGCCATTTTTTTTATCATTCCGACCCATTGACAAATTAGTTCATGCAGTACAAAGTTCACGAGATCATGAGCTACAAAATACGATTTTTGGTCATTTTTAGTCATTCCAAGCTATTGGCATGTAATTTCACGGAGGCTAAAGTTCTCAATTTCATGAGCTATAACTCATGATTTCTAGCCATTTTTTATTTCTCCACCCTTTGGAAAATAATTTCATGGAGTCTAAAATTCATGATTTCAGGAGCTATAACCCATGATTTTTAGCCATTTTTTATCGTTAAGATCCATTAGCAAATAATTTTGCGGATGCCAAATTCATATTTTCATGAGCTGTAACCCATAATTTTTAACCATTTTTAGTCATTCTGACCATTGATAAATAACTTTGCAGAGACCAAAATTCAAGGTTTCATGAGCTATAACCGGCGATTTCTTGCTATTTTTAATTGTTCTGAGGCGTTGACAAATAATTTCGGGAAGACCAAAATTCATGATTCTATGAGTTATAACCCAAGATTTGTGGCCATTTTAGTCGTTCTGACCATTTGACAAATAATTTCACGGAGGCTAAAATTCACGCTTTCATGAGCTATAACCCATGATTTTTGGCCATTTTTAGTCATTTGGAGCCATTGGCAAATAATTTCGGGGAAGCTAAAAATTCACGATTTCCTTAGCTATAACCCATAATTTTTAGAAAATTTTAGTAATTTCTACTTATTGGCAAATAATTTCACGGAGTCTATAATTTTGGAGTTCAATAGCTATAACCCATGACTTGTAGCCATTTTTTTTATTTCTACCCATTATAAAATAATTTTGCAGGGTCCAAAATTCATAATTTCATGAGCTATAACCCATAATTTTTAGTTGTTCGGAGCCATTGGTAAGTAATTTTACGGAGTCCAAAATTCATAATTTAATGAGCTGTAACCCACGATTTTTAACCATTTTTAGCGGTTCCGAGCCATTGACAAATAATTTCTTGAAGGCTAAAATTCATGATTTCATGAGCTATAACTTATAATTTTGAGCTATTTTTAGTCATTCTGACCCATTGGCAAATAATTTCTCAAAAGCTAAAATTCACAATTTTATGAGCTATAACCCACGATTTTTAACCATTTTAGTCATTTCTACTTATTGACAAATAATTTCATGAAGGTCAAAATTCATGATTTTATGAGCTATAACATACGATTTTTGGCCATTTTAGTCATTGAGCCATTGGAAAATAATTTCATGGAGTCCAAAATTCACAATTTCATGGGCTATAACCCCATGATTTATGGTTATTTTTAGTTATTCTGATCCATTGACTAATATTTTCGCATAGTCCAAAATTCATGAGATCATGAGCTATAAACCACAAATTTTGATTATTTTTAGCTGTTCCCAGCCATTGGCAAGTAATTTCATAGAGGTCAAAATTCATGATTTCATGAGCGATAACCCATGATTTCTGGCCATTTTTGTTGTCTCTATCCTTTGGAAAATAATTTTATGTGAGTCCAAAATTCATGATTTTATGAGCTATAACATACGATTTTTTGGCCATTTTTAGTTGTTCGAGCCATTGACAAATAATTTCTTGAAGGCTAAAATTCATGATTTCATGAGCTATAACTTATAATTTTGAGCTATTTTTAGTCATTCTGACCCATTGGCAAATAATTTCTCAAAAGCTAAAATTCACAATTTTATGAGCTATAACCCACGAGATTTGGCCATTTTTATTCCTTTCTACCCAGTTTAAAATAATTTTATGAAGACCAAAATTTATGATTTTAAGAGCTATAATCATGATTTCTGGCTATTTTTAGTCCTAGTGAGCTATTGGCAAATAATTTCACAGAGACCAAATTTCACAATTTCATGAGCTATTACCCATGATGGCCATTTTTAGTCGTTTCGATCCATTGACAAATAATTTCATGGAGGCAAAAATTCTCGATTTCATGAGCCCTCGATTTTTGGCCATTTTCAGTTAGTTCGAGCCATAAGCAAATAATGTCAAGGAGGTAAAAGTTTACAATTTCATGAGATATAATTTATGATTTGTAGTCATTTTGACCCATTGGTAAATAATTTCATGGAGGCCAAAATTCAGGATTTCAAAAGCTACAACCTACATTTTTTGACCATTTATAGCCGTTCTAAGCCTTTTGTAAATAATTTCATGCAGGCTAAAATTCACGATTTGAGTTATAACAAATGATTTCTAGCCATCGTTTGGAGCCATTGGCAAATAATTTTGTTGAGGCCAAAATTCACAATTTTGTTAGCTATAACCATTGATTTTTTCAAAAATTTAGTTGTTTCTACTTATTGTCAAATAATTATATGGAGTTCGAATTTAGGAGTTCATTAGCAATAACCCACGATTTTTAACCATTTTAGTCATTTCTACTTATTGGCAAATAATTTCGTAGAGTCCACAATGCACAATTTCATGAGTTATAACCCATGAATTTAGGCAATTTTTAGTTGTTCGGAGCCATTGGCAAGTTATTTCATGGAGTCTAAAATTCACAATTTTTAGAGCTATAACCCTTGATTTTTGGTCATTTTTAGTAGTTCCGAGCCATTGACAAATAATTTTATAGAGGCCAAAGTCATGATACCTATGAATTTTGATTATTTTTAGTCGTTTTGACCCATCGGCAAATAATTTCTCGAAGGCTAAAATTCACAATTTTATGAGCTATAACCCATGAGTAGTGGCCATTTTTAGTCTCTTCCTACATAGTGGTAAATAATTTCACCAAGACCAAAATTCATGATTTCATGAGCTATAACCCACAATTTCTAGCTATTTTTAGTCCTTTCGAGCCATTGGTAAATAATTTTACAGATGCTAAAATTCACAATTTCATGAGCTATTACCCATTGTGGCCATTTTTAGTCGATCTCATGGAGGTAACAATTCACGATTTCATGAGCCATAATTTTTGGTTATTTTTAGTCAGTTTGAGCCATTAGCAAATAATATCGAGAAGGTAAAAATAAATAATTTCATGAGATATAACTTATGATTTTTAGTTGTTTTATTCCATTGGTAAATAATTTCGTGGAGGTCATAATTCAGGATTTCAAGAGCTATACCCCATGATTTTTGACCATTTTTAGCCGTTCTGAGGCATTTGCAAATAATTTCATAGAGGTCAAAATTCACAATTTTATGAGCTATAACACATGATTTCTGGTCATTTTAGTCATTGAAGCCATGGGCAAATAATTTCACTGAGGCTAAAATTCATGATTTCATGAGCTATAACCCATAATTTTGTGGCTATTTTTAGTCGTTTTGACCCATCGGCAAATAATTTCATGCAGGCTAAAATTCACAATTTCATGAGCTATAACTCATGCTTTTGGTTATTTTTACTTATTTCTACTCATTAGAAAATAATTTTATAGCCTCGTCTACCCTTTTTTGATGTTTCTACCCATTGAAAAATAATTTCGTGAAGTCCAAAATTCACTATTTTATGAGCTATAACCCACGATTTTTAACCATTTTAGTCATTCGACCCATTGACAAATAATTTCAAGGAGTTCAAAATTCACAATTTCATGATCTATAAACCCATAATTTTTAACCATGTTTAGTTGTTCGAGCCATTGGCAAGTAATTTTATAGAGTCCAAACTTCATGATTTCATGAGTTATAATCCATGATTTTTGATCATTTTAGTCTTTTCGAGCCATTAGCAAATAATTTCGTGAATGCCAAAATTCATGATTTCATTAGCTATCACACATGATTTCTAGCCATCGTTTGGAGCCATTGGCAAATAATTTTGTTGAGGCCAAAATTCACAATTTTGTTAGCTATAACCATTGATTTTTTCAAAAATTTAGTTGTTTCTACTTATTGTCAAATAATTATATGGAGTTCGAAATTTAGGAGTTCATTAGCAATAACCCACGACTTGTAGCCATTTTTTTGTTATTTCTACCCATTAGAAAATAATTTCGCAGAGTCCACAATGCACAATTTCATGAGTTATAACCCATGAATTTAGGCAATTTTTAGTTGTTCGGAGCCATTGGCAAGTTATTTCATGGAGTCTAAAATTCACAATTTTTAGAGCTATAACCCTTGATTTTTGGTCATTTTTAGTAGTTCCGAGCCATTGACAAATAATTTTATAGAGGCCAAAGTCATGATACCTATGAATTTTGATTATTTTTAGTCGTTTTGACCCATCGGCAAATAATTTCGAAGGCTAAAATTCACAATTTTATGAGCTATAACCCATGAGTAGTGGCCATTTTTAGTCTCTTCCTACATAGTGGTAAATAATTTCACCAAGACCAAAATTCATGATTTCATGAGCTATAACCCACAATTTCTAGCTATTTTTAGTCATTCGAGCCATTGGTAAATAATTTCTGAGGTTAAAATTCACATTTACATGAGCTATAACCCATGATTTTTGGCCATTTTAGTCGATCTCATGGAGGTAACAATTCCGCGATTTCATGAGCCATAATTTTTGGTTATTTTTAGTCGTTTTGACCCATCGGCAAATAATTTCATGAAGGTCAAAATTCATAATTTCATGAGATATAACTTATGATTTTTAGTTGTTTTATTCCATTGGTAAATAATTTCGTGGAGGTCATAATTCAGATTTCAAGAGCTATACCCCATGATTTTTGACCATTTATAGCCGTTCTAAGCCTTTTGTAAATAATTTCATGGAGGCCAAAATTCACAATTTTATGAGCTATAACACATGATTTCTGGTCATTTTAGTCATTGAAGCCATGGGCAAATAATTTCACTGAGGCTAAAATTCATGATTTCATGAGCTATAACCCATAATTTTGTGGCTATTTTTAGTCGTTTTGACCCATCGGCAAATAATTTCATGGAGGCTAAAATTCACAATTTAAGTGAGCTATAACTCATGCTTTTGGTTATTTTTACTTATTTCTACTCATTAGAAAATAATTTTATAGCCTCGTCTACCCTTTTTGATGTTTCTACCCATTGAAAAATAATTTCGTGAAGTCCAAAATTCACTATTTTATGAGCTATAACCCACGATTTTTTGCCACTTTTACTTATTCCGAGCCATTGACAAATAATTTCAAGGAGTTCAAAATTCACAATTTCATGATCTATAAACCCATAATTTTTAACCATGTTTAGTTGTTCGAGCCATTAGCAAGTAATTTTATGGAGGCCAAAATTCACAATTTCATGAGTTATAACCCATGATTTTTGGCCATTTTAGTCGTTTCGATCCATTGACAAATAATTTCGTGAATGCCAAAATTCATGATTTCATTAGCTATCACACATGATTTCTAGCCATCGTTTGGAGCCATTGGCAAATAATTTTGTTGAGGCCAAAATTCATGATTTTGTGAGCTTTAACTAACAAAATTTGGCCAATTTTAGTCATGATGAGCCATTGGAAAATAATTTTATGAAGACCAAAATTCATGATTTCATAAGCTATAACCTATAATTTTTGCTGCTCATTGGCAAATAATTTCATAGAGTTTGAATTTTAGGATTTCATGAGAAATAAACCACGATTTAAAGTCAATTAATGTTGTTTCTAATAATTGGAAAATAATTTTGCTTAGTCCAAAATTCCCAATTTCATGAGCTATAAGTGACTTTTTGGCCATTTTAGTTAGTCCAAGCCATTGTCAAGTAGTTTCACTGAGTCCAAAATTCACTATTTTATGAGCTATAACCCACGATTTTTTGCCACTTTTACTTATTCCGAGCCATTGACAAATAATTTCAAGGAGTTCAAAATTCACAATTTCATGATCTATAAACCCATAATTTTTAACCATGTTTAGTTGCTCGAGCCATTAGCAAGTAATTTTATGGAGGCCAAAATTCATGGTTTCATGAGCTATAACCTACAATTTTGACCATTTTAGTTTTTTCTACACATTGTGAGATAATTTCGTGAATGCCAAAATTCATGATTTCATTAGCTATCACACATGATTTCTAGCCATCTTCAGTCGTTCTGAGCCATTGATAAATAATTTCGCTGAGGCCAAAAGTCATGATTTTGTGAGCTTTAACTAACAAAATTTGGCCAATTTTAGTCATGATGAGCCATTGGAAAATAATTTATGAAGACCAAAATTCATGATTTCATAAGCTATAACCTATAATTTTTGCTGCTCATTGGCAAATAATTTCATAGAGTTTGAATTTTAGGATTTCATGAGAAATAAACCACGATTTAAAGTCAATTAATGTTGTTTCTAATAATTGGAAAATAATTTTGCTTAGTCCAAAATTCCCAATTTCATGAGCTATAAGTGACTTTTTTTGGCCATTTTTAGTTAGTCCAAGCCATTGTCAAGTAGTTTCACGGAGTCCAAAATTCGCGATTTTATTGGCTATAACCCATGATTTCTAGCAATTTTTATTATTTCTACCCTTTGGAAAATAATTTTATGGAGGCCAAAATTCATGATTTCATGAGCTATATAACCCATGATTTTTAGCCATTTTAGTTAGTCTAAGCCATTAGCAAATAATTTTATGGAGGCCAAAATTCATGGTTTCATGAGCTATAACTCATTATTTTTGATCATTTTTAGCGTTCTGACCCATTAAAAAATAATTTTGAGGAGGCTAAAATTCACGTTTTCATGAGCTATAACCTACAATTTTTGACCATTTTGGATCGATTCAAACCATTGAGAAATAATTTTGGGGATACCAAAATTCAAGATTTCATGAGTTATAACCCATGTTATGTCCCCATTTTTAGTCGTTCTGACCCATTGGCAAATAATTACATGAACGTTAAAATTCATGATTTCATAAACTATAACTCGAGATTTTCTGCCCATTTTTAGTCATTTTGAACCAATGACAAATAATTACGTGGAGGCCAAAATTCATGATAAATTGAGCTATAACCCATGATTTTTGCCCATTTTAATCATTTCTACTCATTTGCAAATAATTTCACAGAGTCCAAAATTTAGGATTTTATCAGTTATAAACGACGATTTTATGGCCATTTTTTGTTATTTCTACCCATTAGAAACAAATTTCACAGAGTTCGAAATTCATAATTTCATGAGCTATAACCCACGAGTTTTGGCAATTTTTAGTTGTTCGGAGCTATTGGTATGTAATTTTATGAAGTCCAAAATTCATGATTTCATTAGCTATCACACATGATTTCTGGTCATTTTAGTAGTTCCGAGCCATTGACAAATAATTTCATAGAGGTCAAAATTCATGATTTACTTAGCTATAACTTATGATTTTTGACCATTTTTAGTCGTTCTGACCCATTGGTATATAATTTCTTGGAGGCCAAAATTAATGTTTTCATGGGCTGTAATCCATGATTTTTGATAATTTTTAATTATTTTTAGCTAGTGGCAAATAATTTCACGAAGGCCAAAATTCATGATTTCATGAGCTATAACTTGCGATTTCTGGCTATTTTTAGTCAGTCCGAGCCATTGGGAAATAACTTCGATGAGGTCAAAATTCACAATTTCATGAGCTATATCCAATGATTGATTGTCATTTTTAGTAGTTCTGACCCATTGACAAATAATTTCATGGAGGTAAAAATTCACGATTTCAAGAGCTATACCCCATGATTTTTGACCATTTTTAGCCGTTCTGAGGCATTTGCAAATAATTTCATAGAGGTCAAAATTCACAATTTTATGAGCTATAACACATGATTTCTGGTCATTTTTAGTCATTCGAAGCCATGGGCAAATAATTTCGCATGGGCTACAATTCATGATTACATGAGCTTTAACCCATAATTTTGTGGCTATTTTTAGTCGTTATGAGCCACTGACAAATAATTTTGCAGGGGGTAAAATTCACAATTTCGTGAGCTATAACTCATGCTTTTTGGTTATTTTTACTTATTTCTACTCATTAGAAAATAATTTTATAGCCTCGTCTACCCTTTTTTTGATGTTTCTACCCATTGAAAAATAATTTCGTGAAGTCCAAAATTCACTATTTTATGAGCTATAACCCACAATTTCTAGCTATTTTTAGTCGTTTTGACCCATCGGCAAATAATTTCATGGAGGTAAAAATTAGAATTTCAAGAGCTATAACCCATAATTTTTGACCATTTTTAGTCATTCCGAGCCATTGGCAAATAATTTAATGTAGACCAAAATTCACGATTTCATGAGCTATAACACATGATTTCTAGCCATATTTAGTCATTGAAGCCATGGGCAAATAATTTCACGAAGGCCAAAATTCATGGTTTCATGAGCTATAACTCATGCTTTTGGTTATTTTTAGTCATTTTGAACCAATGACAAATAATTACGTGGAGGCCAAAATTCATGATTTTGTGAGCTCTAACATATGCTTTTTGGTTATTTTTAGTCATTTCTACTTATTGGCAAATAATTTTGCATCCTCATCTAGCCTCTTCTTTGTTGTTTCTATCCATAGGAGCATAATTTCACGGATTCCAAAATTCACAATTATATGAGTTATAAACATGAAATTTTTTTTGCCATTTTTACTCATTCCGAGCCATTGGCAAATAGTTTCGTGGAGTCCCAAATTCATGATTTTATGAGCTATAACCCATAATTTTTGGTCATTTTTAGTTGTTCCGTGCTATTGGCAAGTAAGTTTACAGAGGCAAAATTTATGATTTCATGTGCTATAACCCATGATTTTGGACTATTTTTTTCATCTTGGCCCATTAGCAAATAATTTCGTTGAGGCCCAAGTTCACATTTTCATAAGCTATAACTCATAATTTTTGGATATTTTTTAGTTGTTTCTATACAATGGAAAATAAGTTCGCAAGTCCTAAATTCACGATTTCATAAGCTAACACATGATTTCTAGCCATATTTAGTCATTCAAGCCATTGGCAAATAATTTTATGGAGGCCAAAATTCATGATTTCATGAGCTATAACCCACGATTTTGGCTATTTTTAGTCATTATGAGCCATTAGAAAATAATTTCATAGAGACCAAAATTCACGATTTCATAAGCTATAACTCTTGATTTTTAGCCATTTTTAGTCGCTCGACCCATTGGCAAATAATTTCACGAAGGCCAAAATTCATGATTTCATGAGCTATAAACCATGATTTTTGGCCATTTTAGTCATTTTGAGCCTTTAGCAAGTAATTTTATGGAGGCCAAAATTCACAATTTCATGAGCAATAATCCATAAATTTTGGCCATTCCTTGTTGTTTTACCCTTTGAAAAATAGTTTTATGGAGTTCAAAATTCATGATTTCATGAGCTATACCCCACGATTAGCTATTTTTAGTCATTCAAGCCATTGGCAAATAATTTCACGAAGGCCAAAATTCATGATTTCATGAGCTATAACCCATGATTTTGACTATTTCTAGTCATTGATCCATTGACAAATAAATTTGTGGAGGTTAAAATTTATGATTTCATGAGCTATAATCCATAATTTCTAGCTATTTTTAGTCATTCCGAGCCATTGACAAATAATTTTATGGAGGCCAAAATTCATGATTTCATGAGCTATAACCCATGATTTGTGGCCATTTTTTATTGACCAATTGACAAATAATTTCACGAAGGCCAAAATTCATGATTTCATGAGCTATAAACCATGATTTTTGGCCATTTTTAGTCATTTTGAGCCATTGACAAATAATTTGGTGAAGGCCAAAATTCATGATTTTATGAGCTATAACCTACAATTTTTGACCATTTTTAGTCATTTCTACTTATTGGCAAATAATTTCACAGAGTCCAAAATTTATGATTTCATGAGCTATAACTCATGCTTTTGGTTATTTTTAGTCATTTCTACTCATTAGAAAATAATTTTCTGGAGTCTAAAAATTCACGATTTCATGAGCTATAACCCATAATTTTTAACCATGTTTAGTTGCTCGAGCCATTAGCAAGTAATTTTATGGAGGCCAAAATTCATAATTTCTTGTGCTATAACCCATGATTTTTAGCCATTTTTAGTCGTTCGACCCATTGGCAAATAATTTTATGGAGGCCAAAATTCATGATTTACTTAGCTATAACTTATGATTTTTGACCATTTTTAGTCATTCGAGCCATTGGCAAATAATTTCATAGAGGTCAAAATTCACAATTTTATGAGCTATAACACATGATTTCTGGTCATTTTAGTCATTCGAGCCATTGGCAAATAATTTCGCATGGGCTACAATTCATGATTACATGAGCTTTAACCCATAATTTTGTGGCTATTTTTAGTCGTTATGAGCCACTGACAAATAATTTTGCAGGGGGTAAAATTCACAATTTCGTGAGCTATAACTCATGCTTTTGGTTATTTTACTTATTTCTACTCATTAGAAAATAATTTTATAGCCTCGCTACCCTTTTTGATGTTTCTACCCATTGAAAAATAATTTCGTGAAGTCCAAAATTCACTATTTTATGAGCTATAACCCACGATTTTTTTGCCACTTTTACTTATTCCGAGCCATTGACAAATAATTTCAAGGAGTTCAAAATTCACAATTTCATGATCTATAAACCCATAATTTTTAACCATGTTTAGTTGCTCCGAGCCATTAGCAAGTAATTTTGCGGAGGCAAAAATTCACGTCTTCAAGAGTTATAATCTATAATATTTGACCATTTTAGTTTTTTTCTACACATTGACAGATAATTTCGTGAATGCCAAAATTCATGATTTCATTAGCTATCACACATGATTTCTAGCCATCTTCAGTCGTTCTGAGCCATTGATAAATAATTTCGCTGAGGCCAAAAGTCATGATTTTGTGAGCTTTAACTAACAAAATTTGGCCAATTTTAGTCATGATGAGCCATTGGAAAATAATTTATGAAGACCAAAATTCATGATTTCATAAGCTATAACCTATAATTTTTGCTGCTCATTGGCAAATAATTTCATAGAGTTTGAATTTTAGGATTTCATGAGAAATAAACCACGATTTAAAGTCAATTAATGTTGTTTCTAATAATTGGAAAATAATTTTGCTTAGTCCAAAATTCCCAATTTCATGAGCTATAAGTGACTTTTTTTGGCCATTTTTAGTTAGTCCAAGCCATTGTCAAGTAGTTTCACGGAGTCCAAAATTCGCGATTTTATTGGCTATAACCCATGATTTCTAGCAATTTTTTATTATTTCTACCCTTTGGAAAATAATTTTCTGGAGTCTAAAAATTCATTATTTTATGAGCTATATAACCCATGATTTTTAGCCATTTTTAGTTAGTCTAAGCCATTAGCAAATAATTTTATGGAGGCCAAAATTCATGGTTTCATGAGCTATAACTCATTATTTTTGATCATTTTTAGCGTTCTGACCCATTAAAAAATAATTTTGAGGAGGCTAAAATTCACGTTTTCATGAGCTATAACCTACAATTTTTGACCATTTTGGATCGATTCAAACCATTGAGAAATAATTTTGGGGATACCAAAATTCAAGATTTCATGAGTTATAACCCATGTTATGTCCCCATTTTTAGTCGTTCGACCCATTGGCAAATAATTTTATGGAGGCCAAAATTCATGATTTTATGAGCTATAACCCACGATTTTTGGCCATTTTAGTCATTTCTACTTATTGGCAAATAATTTCACGAAGGCCAAAATTCATGATTTCATGAGCTATACCCCACGATTAGCTATTTTTAGTCATTCCGAGCCATTGGCAAATAATTTCACGAAGCTAAAATTCACAATTTCATGAGCTATAACCCATGATTTTTGGCCATTTTAGTCGTTCGACCCATTGACAAATAATTTTATGGAGGCCAAAATTCATGATTTCATGAGCTATATCCAATGATTGATTGTCATTTTTAGTAGTTCTGACCCATTGACAAATAATTTCATGGAGGTAAAAATTCACGATTTCAAGAGCTATAACCCACGATTTCTGGCCATTTTCAGTCGTTTCAAGCCATTAACAAATAACTTTGAGTGGCAAAATTCACAGTCGCATGGGCTTTAACCCACGCTTGTGGCTATTTTTTTAGTCATTATGAGCCATTAGAAATAATTTCATAGAGACCAAAATTTACGATTTCATAAGCTATAACTCTTGATTTTTAGCCATTTTTAGTCGTTTCCACTCATTGACAAATAATTTCACAGAAGCTAAAATTTAAGATTTCATGAGCTATAAACCATGATTTTTGGCCATTTTTAGTCATTTTGAGCCTTTAGCAAGTAATTTTACGGAGGCCAAAAATCACAATTTCATGAGCAATAATCCATAAATTTTGGCCATTCCTTGTTGTTTTTACCCTTTGAAAAATAGTTTTATGGAGTTCAAAATTCATGATTTCATGAGCTATACCCCACGATTAGCTATTTTTAGTCATTCCAAGGCATTAGCAAATAGTTTCGCGGTGCCAAAATTTTTGTTCCCATGAGCTCTAACCCATGATTTTGACTATTTCTAGTCATTCTGATCCATTGACAAATAAATTTGTGGAGGTTAAAATTTATGATTTCATGAGCTATAATCCATAATTTCTAGCTATTTTTAGTCATTCGAGCCACATGCAAATAATTTTAGGGAGACCAAATTTATGATTTCATGATCTATAATCCACGATTTTTGGTCATTTTAGTTGTTCGACCTATTGACAAATAATTTCACGGAGGCTAAAATTTATGATTTCATGATCTATAATCCACGATTTTTGGTCATTTTAGTCATTTTGAGCCATTGACAAATAATTTGGTGAAGGCCAAAATTCATGATTAGCTTAGCTATAAGCCACAATATTTAGCAATTTTAGTTATTTCTATTTATTAGCAAATAAATTCACCGAGTTTGAAATTTTGATTTCATTAGCTATAACCACATTTGTGGTTATTTGTGTTGTTTCTACCCGATAGAAAATAATTTTGCAGAACTAAAGTTGACAATTTCATGAGCTATAACCCATAAATTTTAACAACTTTTAGTTGTTTGGAGCCATTAGCAAGTAATTTTACGGGTCCGAATTCATAATTTCTTGTGCTATAACCCATTATTTTAAACCATTTTTAGTGGTTCTGAGCCATTGGAAAATAATTTTGTGGAGGTCAAAACTCACGATTTAATTAACTATAACCCATGATTTTTGACCATTTTAGTCATTCGAGCCACATGCAAATAATTTTACGGAGGCCAAAATTCATGATTTCATGAGCTATAACCCATGATTTTTGGCCATTTTAGTCATTTCTACTTATTGGCAAATAATTTCACGAAGGCCAAAATTCATGATTTCATGAGCTATAACCCACGATTTTTGGCCATTTTTAGTTGTTTGGAGCCATTGGCAAATAATTTAATGTAGACCAAAATTCACGATTTCATGAGCTATAACATATGATTTCTAGCCATATTTAGTCATTCGAAGCCATTGGCAAATAAATTCACAGAGGTCACAATTCATGGTTACAAGAGCTTTAAGCTGCAGTTTTTGGCTATTTTTAGTCGTTATGAGCCATTGGCAAGTAATTATGCGGAGGCTAAAATTCATGATTTTGTGAGCTCTAACATATGCTTTTTGGTTATTTTTAGTCATTTCTACTTATTGGCAAATAATTTTGCATCCTCATCTAGCCTCTTCTTTGTTGTTTCTATCCATAGGAGCATAATTTCACGGATTCCAAAATTCACAATTATATGAGTTATAAACATGAAATTTTTTTTGCCATTTTTACTCATTCCGAGCCATTGGCAAATAGTTTCGTGGAGTCCCAAATTCATGATTTTATGAGCTATAACCCATAATTTTTGGTCATTTTTAGTTGTTCCGTGCTATTGGCAAGTAAGTTTACAGAGGCAAAATTTATGATTTCATGTGCTATAACCCATGATTTTGGACTATTTTTTTCATCTTGGCCCATTAGCAAATAATTTCGTTGAGGCCCAAGTTCACATTTTCATAAGCTATAACTCATAATTTTTGGATATTTTTTAGTTGTTTCTATACAATGGAAAATAAGTTCGCGAAGTCCGAAATTCACGATTTCATAAGCTAACACATGATTTCTGGCCATTTTCAGTCGTTTCAAGCCATTAACAAATAACTTTGAGTGGCAAAATTCACGATTTCATGAGCTTTAACCCACAATTTTTAGCCATTTTTGGTCATTTTAGTCATTATGAGCCATTAGAAATAATTTCATAGAGACCAAAATTTACGATTTCATAAGCTATAACTCTTGATTTTTAGCCATTTTTAGTCGTTTCCACTCATTGACAAATAATTTCACAGAAGCTAAAATTTAAGATTTCATGAGCTATAAACCATGATTTTTGGCCATTTTTAGTCATTTTGAGCCTTTAGCAAGTAATTTTACGGAGGCCAAAAATCACAATTTCATGAGCAATAATCCATAAATTTTGGCCATTCCTTGTTGTTTTTACCCTTTGAAAAATAGTTTTATGGAGTTCAAAATTCATGATTTCATGAGCTATACCCCACGATTAGCTATTTTTAGTCATTCCAAGGCATTAGCAAATAGTTTCGCGGTGCCAAAATTTTTGTTCCCATGAGCTCTAACCCATGATTTTGACTATTTCTAGTCATTCTGATCCATTGACAAATAAATTTGTGGAGGTTAAAATTTATGATTTCATGAGCTATAATCCATAATTTCTAGCTATTTTTAGTCATTCTGAGCCACATGCAAATAATTTTAGGGAGACCAAATTTATGATTTCATGTACCATAACCCATGATTTGTGGCCATTTTTTATTCTGACCAATTGACAAATAATTTTACGGAGGCTAAAATTTATGATTTCATGATCTATAATCCACGATTTTTGGTCATTTTTAGTCATTTTGAGCCACTGACAAATAATTTGGTGAAGGCCAAAATTCATGATTAGCTTAGCTATAAGCCACAATATTTAGCAATTTTTAGTTATTTCTATTTATTAGCAAATAAATTCACCGAGTTTGAAATTTTGGATTTCATTAGCTATAACCGCGATTTGTGGTTATTTGTGTTGTTTCTACCCGATAGAAAATAATTTTGCAGAACTAAAGTTGACAATTTCATGAGCTATAACCCATAAATTTTAACAACTTTTAGTTGTTTGGAGCCATTAGCAAGTAATTTTACGGGGTCCAGAATTCATAATTTCTTGTGCTATAACCCATTATTTTAAACCATTTTTAGTGGTTCTGAGCCATTGGAAAATAATTTTGTGGAGGTCAAAACTCACGATTTAATTAACTATAACCCATGATTTTTGACCATTTTTGGTCATTCTGACCCATTGGCAAATAATTTTTTGAAGACAAAAATTCATGTTTTTATGAGCTACAATCCACGAGGTTTGGCCATATTTAGTCATGTCTACCAACTGGCAAATAATTTCACAAAGGCCAAAATCCACGATTTCTAGCTATTTTTAGTCCTTCCAAGCCATTGGTAAATAATTTCGCTAAGACTAAAATTCACAATTTCATGAGCAATAGCCCATGATTTATGGTCATTTTAGTTGTTCTGACCTATTGACAAATAATTTTATGGAGAAAATAATTCACGATTTCATGAACTATAACCCACGATTTTTGGCCATTTTCAGTCAGTTCGAGCCATTTGCAAATAATTTCAAAGAGGCAAAAATTCATGATTTCATGAGCTTTAACCCACAATTTTTTAGCCATTTTTGGTCATTATGAGCCATTGGTAAATAAGTTTGTGGAGTGTAAAAAATTCATGATTTCGTGAGCTATAACCCATGCTTTTTGTATATTTTTAGTTGTTTCTACTCATTGGCAAATAATTTTGATGTTTTTACCCATTAGAAAATAATTTTGTGGAGTAAAAAATTCACAAATTTATGAGCTATAACCCACAATTTTTTTTTTACCATTTTTACTTGTTCTGAGCCATTAGCAAATAGGCAGAGTCAAAAATTCATGATTTCATGAGCTATATCCCATGAATTTTGGCCATTTCTAGTTGTTTCGAGCCATTGGCAAGTAATTTCATAGAGGCTAAAATTCTTGATTTCATGAGCTAGAAACCATGATTTTGGACTATTTTATTTTTTTGACCCATTGACAAGTAATTTTATGTGACCATAATTCACATATTGATGAGCTATAAATAATAAATTTTGACTATTTTTAGTTATTTCTACACATTGGCAAATAATTTCACGAAGGTCAAAATTCATGATTTCAGATGTTATCACACATGATTTCTGGACATTTATAGTCGCTCCGAGCTATTGGCAAATAATTTTGCAGAGACTAAAATTCACAATGTCATGAGCTTTAGCCTCCGATTTTTAACCATTTTTGTTGTTTTGAGCCATTGGCAAGTAATTTCACAAAGTCTAAAAGTTATGATTTTATGAGCACCCATGATTTTTAGCCATTTCGAGCCATTAGGAAATAATTTTATGGAGGCCAAAATGCATGATTTCATTAGCTATAACCCATGATTTTTGACCATTTTAGTCATTTTGAGCCATGACAAATAATTTTATGGAGGCCAAAATTCACAATTTCATGAGCTATAACTCATAATTTTGGATATTTTTAGTTGTTTCTACTCATTGGCAAATAATTTCACGAAGGTCAAAATTCATGATTTCAGATGTTATCACACATGATTTCTGGACATTTATAGTCGCTCCGAGCTATTGGCAAATAATTTTGCAGAGACTAAAATTCACAATGTCATGAGCTTTAGCCTCCGATTTTTAACCATTTTTTGTTGTTTTGAGCCATTGGCAAGTAATTTCACAAAGTCTAAAAGTTATGATTTTATGAGCACCCATGATTTTTAGCCATTTCGAGCCATTAGGAAATAATTTTATGGAGGCCAAAATGCATGATTTCATTAGCTATAACCCATGATTTTTGACCATTTTTAGTTATTGACACAATGACAAATAATTTCTCAGAGGCCAAAATTCGCATTTTCGTGAGCTATGAACCATGATTTTTGGCCACTTTTAGTCATTTCTACCCAGTGGCAAATATCTTCACGAAGGCCAAAATTAGGATTTCATATGCTATAACCCACGATTTACGGCTATTTTAGTCATTTCGAGCCATTAGCAAATAATTTCAAAGAGGCAAAATTCATGATTTCATGAGCTTTAACCCACAATTTTTAGCCATTTTTGGTCATTATGAGCCATTGGTAAATAAGTTTGTGGAGTGTAAAAATTCATGATTTCGTGAGCTATAACCCATGCTTTTGTATATTTTTAGTTGTTTCTACTCATTGGCAAATAATTTTGATGTTTTTACCCATTAGAAAATAATTTTGTGGAGTAAAAATTCACAAATTTATGAGCTATAACCCACAATTTTTTACCATTTTACTTGTTCTCGAGCCATTAGCAAATAATTTCAGAGGCCAAAATTCATGATTTCATGAGCTATATCCCATGAATTTTGGCCATTTCTAGTTGTTTCGAGCCATTGGCAAGTAATTTCATAGAGGCTAAAATTCTTGATTTCATGAGCTAGAAACCATGATTTTGGACTATTTTATTTTTTTGACCCATTGACAAGTAATTTTGCGGTGACCATAATTCACATATTGATGAGCTATAAATAATAAATTTTGACTATTTTTTAGTTATTTCTACACATTGGCAAATAATTTCAAAGAGGCAAAATTCATGATTTCAGATGTTATCACACATGATTTCTGGACATTTATAGTCGCTCCGAGCTATTGGCAAATAATTTTGCAGAGACTAAAATTCACAATGTCATGAGCTTTAGCCTCCGATTTTTAACCATTTTTTGTTGTTTTGAGCCATTGGCAAGTAATTTCACAAAGTCTAAAAGTTATGATTTTATGAGCACCCATGATTTTTAGCCATTTCGAGCCATTAGGAAATAATTTTGCGGAGGCCAAAATGCATGATTTCATTAGCTATAACCCATGATTTTTGACCATTTTTAGTTATTCTGACACAATGACAAATAATTTCTCAGAGGCCAAAATTCGCATTTTCGTGAGCTATGAACCATGATTTTTGGCCACTTTTAGTCATTTCTACCCAGTGGCAAATATCTTCACGAAGGCCAAAAATTAGGATTTCATATGCTATAACCCACGATTTCTGGCTATTTTTAGTCATTTCGAGCCATTGGCAAATAATTTTACAGAGGCCAATATTCAAAATTTCATAATCTATAACCCATGATTTTTGGCCATTTTAGTTGTTTGAGCCATTGCCAAGTAATTCACGGAGGCCAAAATTCATGATTTCATGAGCTTTAATTCATGATTTTAGACTATTTTTATCGTTCACCCATTGGCAAATAATTTCTCGAGGCCAAAATTCATGATCTCGAAGCTTTAACCTACGATTTTTGGCCATTTTAGTCATTGTGAGCCATCGAAAATAATTAGTGTGACCAAAATTCACAATTTCATAAGTTATATCCCTAATATTTGGCCATTTTAGTTATTTCTACTCATTGGGAAATAATTTCAAAGTATAAAATTTAAAATTTCATGAGCTATAATCTATGATTTGAGGTCAATTTATGTTATTTCTATAAATTGGATAATAGTTTTGCATTCCAAAATTCCTAATTTTATGAGCTATAAACCATGATTTTTGGCTATTTTAACCGCTTCGAGCCATTGGCAAGTAAAGTAATTTCATGGAGTCCAAAATTATAATTTCATGAGCTATAACCCATACTTTCTGGCAAATTTTTGTTGTTTCTACCAATTTGAAAATAAATTCATGGAGTCCAAAATTTGTAATTTTATGAGCTATACCCCACAAAATTTGGCCATTATTAAATGTTTCGAGCCAATAACAAATAAATTCACGGAGGCCAAAATTCACATTTTCATGAAGTATAACCCATGATTTTTGGCTATTTTTAGTCATTTCAACCCATTGAATAATAATTTCACGGAGGCCAAAATTCACATTTTCATGAAGTATAACCCATGATTTTTTGCCTTTTATTGTCATTTGTGCCATTGAGAAATAATTTTGGGAGATCAAAATTCATGATTTCATAAGCTATAACCCATGATTTGTGGCCATTTTAGTCATTTGAGCCATTAGCAAATAATTTCAGAGGCCAAAATTCATGATTTCGTGAGCTATAACCCATGCTTTTGTATATTTTTAGTTGTTTCTACTCATTGGCAAATAATTTTGATGTTTTACCCATTAGAAAATAATTTTGTGGAGTAAAAATTCACAAATTTATGAGCTATAACCCACAATTTTTTTTACCATTTTACTTGTTGAGCCATTAGCAAATAATTTTGTGGAGTAAAAATTCACAAATTTATGAGCTATAACCCATGATTTTTGGCCATTTTAGTTGTTTGAGCCATTGGCAAGTAATTTCATAGAGGCTAAAATTCTTGATTTCATGAGCTAGAAACCATGATTTTGGACTATTTTATTTTTTGACCCATTGACAAGTAATTTTGCGGTGACCATAATTCACATATTGATGAGCTATAAATAATAAATTTTGACTATTTTTAGTTATTTCTACACATTGGCAAATAATTTCACGAAGGTCAAAATTCATGATTTCAGATGTTATCACACATGATTTCTGGACATTTATAGTCGCCCGAGCTATTGGCAAATAATTTTGCAGAGACTAAAATTCACAATGTCATGAGCTTTAGCCTCCGATTTTTAACCATTTTTGTTGTTTTGAGCCATTGGCAAGTAATTTCACAAAGTCTAAAAGTTATGATTTTATGAGCACCCATGATTTTTAGCCATTTCGAGCCATTAGGAAATAATTTTGCGGAGGCCAAAATGCATGATTTCATTAGCTATAACCCATGATTTTTGACCATTTTTAGTTATTCGACACAATGACAAATAATTTCTCGAGGCCAAAATTAGCATTTTGTGAGCTATGAACCATGATTTTTGGCCACTTTTAGTCATTTCTACCCAGTGGCAAATATCTTCACGAAGGCCAAAAATTAGGATTTCATATGCTATAACCCACGATTTCTGGCTATTTTTAGTCATTTCGAGCCATTGGCAAATAATTTTACAGAGGCCAATATTCAAAATTTCATAATCTATAACCCATGATTTTTGGCCATTTTTAGTTGTTTCGAGCCATTGCCAAGTAATTCACGGAGGCCAAAATTCATGATTTCATGAGCTTTAATTCATGATTTTAGACTATTTTTATCGTTCCGACCCATTGGCAAATAATTTCTCAGAGGCCAAAATTCATGATCTCAGAAGCTTTAACCTACGATTTTTGGCCATTTTTAGTCATTGTGAGCCATCAGAAAATAATTAGTGCTGACCAAAATTCACAATTTCATAAGTTATATCCCCTAATATTTGGCCATTTTTAGTTATTTCTACTCATTGGGAAATAATTTCGCAAAGTATAAAATTTAAAATTTCATGAGCTATAATCTATGATTTGAGGTCAATTTATGTTATTTCTATAAATTGGATAATAGTTTTGCATTCCAAAATTCCTAATTTTATGAGCTATAAACCATGATTTTTGGCTATTTTTAACCGCTTCGAGCCATTGGCAAGTAAAGTAATTTCATGGAGTCCAAAATTATAATTTCATGAGCTATAACCCATACTTTCTGGCAAATTTTTGTTGTTTCTACCAATTTGAAAATAAATTCATGGAGTCCAAAATTTGTAATTTTATGAGCTATACCCCACAAAATTTGGCCATTATTAAATGTTTCGAGCCAATAACAAATAAATTCACGGAGGCCAAATTCACGTTTTCATGAGCTATAACATATGATTTTCACTATTTTTTTAGTCATTTCAACCCATTGAATAATAATTTCACGGAGGCCAAAATTCACATTTTCATGAAGTATAACCCATGATTTTTTGCCTTTTATTGTCATTTGTGCCATTGAGAAATAATTTTGGGAGATCAAAATTCATGATTTCATAAGCTATAACCCATGATTTGTGGCCATTTTAGTCATTCGACCCATAGCAAATAATTTCATGAAGGTCAAAATTCATGATTTTGTGAGCTATACTCTTGATTTTTGGCCATTTTAGTCATTTGAGCCATTAGCAAATAATTTCGTAGAGGCCAAAATTCATAATAAATTGAGTTATATAGCACATGATTTTTGGCCATGTTTAATTATTTCTACTCATTGAGAAATAATTTCACAGAGTCAAAGTTTAGGATTTCATCAGCTATAACCCACAATTTGTGGCTACTTTTTATTATTTCTATCCATTAGAAAATAATTTCTCGAAATACAAAATTCACAATTTCATGAGCTATAACCAACAAATTTTTGCAATATTTAGTTGTTAGGGCCTATTGGCAAGTAATTTCACGAAGTCTAAAATTCACGATTTCATAAGCTATAACCCATGATTGTTGGCCATTTTTTATGGTTCTGAGCTATTTGCAAGTAGTTTCGCGGAGGTTGAAATTCACAATTTAATTAGCTATAACCCATGATTTTTGATCATTTTTAGTCGTTCTAACCTATTAGAAAATAATTTCTCGGAGGCCAAAATTCATATTTTCGTGAGCTATAACCCACGAATTTTAGCCATTTTTAGTCTTTGGTATCCAGTGGCAAATAATTTAACAAAAGCTAAAATTCACGATTTCATGAGCTATAACATATGATTTTCACTATTTTTTTAGTCATTTCAACCCATTGAATAATAATTTCACGGAGGCCAAAATTCACATTTTCATGAAGTATAACCCATGATTTTTTTGCCTTTTATTGTCATTTGTGCCATTGAGAAATAATTTTGGGAGATCAAAATTCATGATTTCATAAGCTATAACCCATGATTTGTGGCCATTTTTAGTCATTCCGACGCATAGACAAATAACTACATGAAGGCTAAAATTTATGATTTTGTGAGCTATACTCTTGATTTTTGGCCATTTTTAGTCATTTGAGCCATTAGCAAATAATTTCAGAGGCCAAAATTCATAATAAATTGAGTTATATAGCACATGATTTTTGGCCATTTTTAGTCGTTCTAACCTATTAGAAAATAATTTCTGAGGCTAAAATTCATATTTTCGTGAGCTATAACCCACGAATTTTAGCCATTTTTAGTCTTTGGTATCCAGTGGCAAATAATTTAACAAAAGCTAAAATTCACGATTTCATGAGCTGTAATCTACGATTTCTATATTTTTAGTTGTTTCGAACAATTGACAAATAATTTTGCAGAGGCTAAAATCTACAATTTCATGAGCTATAACCCATGATTTATGGCCATTTTTAGTTGTTTCGACCCATTGACAAATAATTTCATGGAGGAAAAAATTCACAATTTAATAAGCTATATAACCCATGATTTCTGTCCACTTTAAGGCAGTTCGAGCCATTAGCAAATAATTTTGTGGAAGCAAAAATTCACGATTTTATGAGTTATAATCCACAAATTTTAGTCATTCTGACCCATAGCAAATAATTTTGTGGAGGCCAAAGTTAAGAATTTCAAGAGCTTTAATAAATGTTTTTACCATTTTTAGTTGTTCTAAGACATTGGCAAATAATTTCATGAAGGTCAAAATTCACAATTTGATGAGCTATAACACATGATTTCTGGCTATTTTCAGTCGTTCAAAGTCATTGGCAAATAATTTTGCAGATGTCGCAATTCACGATTACATGAGCTTTAACCCATAAATTTTGGCTATTTTTTAGTCGTTATGAGCCATTGGTAAATAATTTTAGCTATTTATAGTCGTTATGAGCCATTAGTAAATAGTTTCGTGGAGTCCAAAATTCATAATTTTATGAGCAATAATCCACGATTTATTGCCACTTTTACTTGTTCCGAGACATTGGCAAATAATTTCTGAAGTCCAAAATTCACGATTTTAGGAGCTAACACCCGTGATATTTGACCATTTTTAGTTTTTTTGAACCATTGGTAAGTAATTTCACGGAGACCAAAATTTATGATTTCATGAGCTATGACCCATGATTTTGGACTATTTTTTTTGTCTGACCCAGTGGTAAAAAATTTCTCAGAGGTTAAAATTCTTTATGTTTAAATGGGCTATGACCCACGATTTTTGGCCATTTTTAATCATTTCGACCCAGTGGTAAATAATTTCAAGTAGGCCAATATTCATAATTTTATGAGCTATAACCCATGATATCTGGCTATTTTTAGTTGTTCTAAGCCATTAGCAAATAATTTCGTAGAGGCCAAAATTCACAATTTCATTAGCTATATTCCATGATTTATGGCCATTTTTAGTCGTTATAAGCCATTGGAAAGTAAATTTGCAGAGACCAAAATTCACATTTTCATAAGCAATAATCAATGATTTTTGGCTATTTTTAATCGTTTCTGCTCATTGGCAGATAATTTTGCGAAGTCTAAAATTTAGGATTTCCTGAGCTATACCACACGATTTGAGGTCATTTTATGTTGTTTCGACAAATTGGAAAATAATTTTGCTAGTCCAAAATTCACAATTTCATGAGCTATAAATCACGATTTTTGGTCGTTCTTAGTCATTCCGAGCCATTGACAAGCAATTTCATAGAGGCCAATTCTCATGATTTCATGATAAATAACCCATGATTTATAGTCATTTTTTGGGTGTTTCTACCCATTGGAAAATAGTTTCATGTAGTCCAATCCATGATTTCATGAGCTATACCCCACGACTGTTAACTATTTTAAATCATTCCGAGTCATTAGCAAATAATTTCTCGAAGCTAAATTTTATGTTTTCATGATCTCTAACCCATAATATTTGAACCATTTATGGTCGTTCTGACCCGTTGACAAATAATTTCGAGGAGGCCAAAATTCAGGTTTCATGAGATATAACCCATAGTTTTTGGTCATTTTTAGTCGTTTTGAGCCATTTACAAATAATTTTGGGGAGGCCAAAATTCATGTTTTTATGAGCTATAACCCATGATTTGTGGCTATTTTTGATTGTTCGAACACATTAACATGATTTTTGGCCATTTTTAGTTGTTTTGAGCCATTGGCAAGTAAAACACAGATGCCAAAGCTCATGATTTCATGAGCAGTAACCCATGATTTCTGGCCCTTTTTTTTATTTCTACCCGTTGGAAAATAATTTTATGTAGTCCAAAATTCATGATTCATGAGCCCACGAGTTTTAGCTATTTTTAGTCGTTTCGAGCCATTAGCAAATAATTTCGTGGAACTAAAATTCATGTTTTGATGAGCTTTAACTCATGATTTTTGACTATTTATAGTCATTCTGACCCATTGACAAATTATTTCGTGGAGGCTAAAATTGATGTTTCATGAGATATAACCCATGCTCTTTGGTCATTTTTTGTCGTTATAAGCCATTCACAAATACTTTGGGGGAGACCAAAGTTCAAGTTTTCATGAGTTATAACTCATGATTTATGATCATTTTTAGTCGTTCAACCCATTGACAAATAATTTCACAGACGCTAAAATTTACAATATCATGAGATATAACTCACGATTTTTAGCCAGTTTTAGTCATTTTGAGCCATTGGCAAATAATTTGGTGAAGACCAAAATTCATGACAAATTAACCTATAACCCATGGTTTTTCCCATTATCATTTCTACTTAATGGCAAATAATTTCACGGAGACCAAAATTTATGATTTCATGAGCTATAACCCACGATTTGTGGCCATTTTTGTTATTTCTACCCATTAGAAAATAATTTTGCAAAGCCCAAAATTCAAAATTTCTTCAGCTATAACCGATGATTTTTAATCATTTTTAGTCATTTTGAGCATTGACAAATATATACGGAGACCAAAGTTTATGTTTTATGAGCTATAACCCAATACTTGTGACCATTTTAATCATTTTTAGTCGTTCAACCCATTGATAAATAATTTTATTGAGGCTACAATTTATAATTTCATGAGTTATAACCCATAATTTTTAATCATTTTTAGTCATTTTGGGCCATTAGCAAATAATTTCACGGAGGCCAAAATTCATGATTTCCTGAGCTACATAACCAATAATTTTTGACCATTTAAAATTATTTTTACTCATTGGCAAATAATTTCTTGGAGTTCAATATTTATGATTTTATCAGCTATAATCCATGATTTGTGGATATTTTTAGTTTTTCCGGACCACTGGCAAGTAATTTTGCAGAGTTTAAAATTCACAATTTTATTAGTTATAACCCATAATTTACGGGCATTTTTAGTTGTTATGAGCCATCAAAAAATAATTTCACGGAGACCAAAATTCATGATTTCGTAAGCTGTAACCCAAGATTTTTGGACATTTTTTATCGTTTCTATGCATTGGCAAATAATTATGAAGAGTCCAAAAATTAGAATTTCAAGTGCCGTGACTCAAGATTTGAGGCCATTTTATGTTGTTTCTACCAACTAAAAAATAATTTTGCTAGTCCAAAATTCACGATTCCATGAGCTATAAATCACGATTTGTTTTGCCATTCTTAGTCATTCCGAGCCATTGAAAAGCAATTTCACAGAGGCCAACACCCATGATAAATAACCCATGATTTATAGTCATTTTTTTGGGTGTTTCTACCCATTGGAAAATAGTTTCATGTAGTCCAATCCATGATTTCATGAGCTATACCCCACGACTGTTAACTATTTTAAATCGTTTCGAGTCATTAGCAAATAATTTCGTGGAACTAAAATTCATGTTTTGATGAGCTTTAACTCATGATTTTTGACTATTTATAGTCATTCGACCCATTGACAAATTATTTCGTGGAGGCTAAAATTGATGTTTCATGAGATATAACCCATGCTCTTTGGTCATTTTTTGTCGTTATAAGCCATTCACAAATACTTTGGGGGAGACCAAAGTTCAAGTTTTCATGAGTTATAACTCATGATTTATGATCATTTTTAGTCGTTCAACCCATTGACAAATAATTTCACAGACGCTAAAATTCACAATTTCATGAGCTATAACTCATGATTTTGGCCATTTTAGTCATTTTGAGCCATTGGCAAATAATTTGGTGAAGACCAAAATTCATGACAAATTAACCTATAACCCATGGTTTTTTCCCATTATCATTTCTACTTAATGGCAAATAATTTCACGGATTCTAAAATTTTGGATTTCATCAGGAATAACCCACGATTTGTGGCCATTTTTTGTTATTTCTACCCATTAGAAAATAATTTTGCAAAGCCCAAAATTCAAAATTTCTTCAGCTATAACCGATGATTTTTAATCATTTTTAGTCATTTTGAGCATTGACAAATATATACGGAGACCAAAGTTTATGTTTTATGAGCTATAACCCAATACTTGTGACCATTTTAATCATTTTTAGTCATTCGAGCCATTGGTAAATAATTTTATTGAGGCTACAATTTATAATTTCATGAGTTATAACCCATAATTTTTAATCATTTTTAGTCATTTTGGGCCATTAGCAAATAATTTCACGGAGGCCAAAATTCATGATTTCCTGAGCTACATAACCAATAATTTTTGACCATTTAAAATTATTTTTACTCATTGGCAAATAATTTCTTGGAGTTCAATATTTATGATTTTATGAGCTATAATCCATGATTTGTGGATATTTTTAGTCATTTTGGGCCATTAGCAAATAATTTTGCAAAGCCCAAAATTCAAAATTTCATGAGCTATAACCCATAATTTACGGGCATTTTTAGTTGTTATGAGCCATCAAAAAATAATTTCACGGAGACCAAAATTCATGATTTCGTAAGCTGTAACCCAAGATTTTTGGACATTTTTTATCGTTTCTATGCATTGGCAAATAATTATGAAGAGTCCAAAAATTAGAATTTCAAGTGCCGTGACTCAAGATTTGAGGCCATTTTATGTTGTTTCTACCAACTAAAAAATAATTTTGCTAGTCCAAAATTCACGATTCCATGAGCTATAAATCACGATTTGTTTTGCCATTCTTAGTCATTCCGAGCCATTGAAAAGCAATTTCACAGAGGCCAACACCCATGATAAATAACCCATGATTTATAGTCATTTTTTTGGGTGTTTCTACCCATTGGAAAATAGTTTCATGTAGTCCAATCCATGATTTCATGAGCTATACCCCACGACTGTTAACTATTTTAAATCGTTTCGAGTCATTAGCAAATAATTTTGCGAAGCTAAAATTTATGTTTTCATGATCTCTAACTCATAATATTTGACCATTTATGGTCATTCTGACCCGTTGACAAATAATTTTGAGGTGGCCAAAATTCACATTTTCATGAGATATAATTCATAGTTTTTGGTCATTTTTAGTGGTTTATGAGCTATAACCCATGATTTGTGGCCATTTTTGATCGTTCGGACACATTAACAAATAATTTCATGGAGGCTAAAGTTCACGATTTCATAAGCCATCACCCATGATTTTTGGATATTTTTAGTCATTTTGTTCCATTGGTAAATAATTTCGCAGAGGCCAAACTTAATGATTTTCTGAGTTATACAACACATGATTTTTGACCATTCTTAATTGTTTCTACTCTTTGGAAAATAATTTCATGGAGTCCAAAACTCAAAATTTCATGAGCTATAACCCACAATTTGTGGATATTTTTTTGTTATTTTTACCCATTAAGAAATAATTTTGAAGAGTACAAAACTCAAAATTTCATGAGCTATAATCCACGATTTTTGGCTATTTTTAATGGTTCTGAGCCATTGGCAAGTAATTCCAAAGAGTCCAAAATTCACGATTTCATGAGCTGTAATCTATGATTTTTGGCCATTTATAGTCATTCTAAGCCATTAGCAAATAATTTTGCAGAGGCCAAACTTCACAATTTCATTAACTATAACCCTTGATTTTTGACCATTTGTAATCGTTCTGATCTAATGGTAAATAATTTCACGGAGGCTAAAATTTACATTTTCATGAGCTATAACCCATGATTTTTGGTCTTTTTTTAGTCGTTTCTACCTAGTGGCAAGTAATTTTACGAAGGCTAAAAATCACTATTTTATAAGCTATAACCCATTATTTTTTTTGCCATTTTTAGTCATTTCTATCTAGCAGCAAATAATTTCACGAAGCACAAAATTTACGATTTCATGAGCCATAACCTCTAATATCTAGCTATTTTTAGTTGTTCTGAGCCATTGGTAAATAATTTTGTAAAGGCCAAAATTCACAATTTTATGAGCTATAACCATGATTTATGGCCATTTTTAGTAGTTCCAACCCATTGACATATAATTTCATCAAGGCAAAAATTCATGATTTCATGAGTTATATAATCCACGATTTCTAGCCATTTTCAACCAATTCGAGCCATTAGCAAATATTTTTGCAGAGGCAAAAAATTTACGATTTTATGAGCTATAACCCATGGATTTTAGTCATTCCAACCCATAGCAAATAATTTCGAGGAGGCTAAAATTTAGGATTTCAAGAGCTATAACCACCATTTTTTACTCGTTCTAAGCCATTGGCAAAGAATTTCGCATGGCCACAATTCACAATTACATGAGGTTTAACCCACAAATTTTTGGCCATTTTTGATTGTTATTATACATTGGCAAATAATTTTACGAAGTGTAAAATTCACGATTTCATGAACTGTAATGTATGCTTTTTAGTTATTTTTAGTCGTTTGTACTCATAGGCAAATAATTTCGCGGCCTCATCTAGACTTTTATTTCTACCCATTGGAAAATAATTTCGCAGAGTCCAAAACTCACAAATTTATGAGCTATAACCCATGACATTTTGCCACTTTTACTCATACGGAGCCAGGGGCAAATAATTTCGCGGAGTCTAAAATTCAAGATTTTATGAGCTATAACTCATGATTTTTGGCCATTTTTAGTTGCTCCAAACCATTAGTAACTAATTTCTCGGAGGACAAAATTCACAATTTCATGAGTTGTAACCCATAATTTTGGACTATTTTTCTCATCCTGACCCACTAGTAAAAGTTTTTTTGAAGGCTAAAATTGACATTTACATGGTCTATAACCCACGTTTTAAAGCCATTTTCAGTCATTTCTGCCATTTGGCAAATAATTTCACGCAGGCCAAAATTCATGATTTCATGAGCTATAACCTGTAACTTCTGGCTAATTTTACTCGTTTCGAGCCAATGCTAAATAACTTTTCAAAGGCCAAAATTCATAATTTCATTAGCTATAACTCATGATTTATGGGCAATTTTAGTTGTTATGAGCCGTCAAAAAATAATTTTGCGAAGACCAAAATTCACGATTTCATATGCTATAACCCATAATTTTTTGTTATTTTTTAGTCGATTCTACTCATTGACAAATAATTTCATGGAGTCCAAGATTCAGGATTTCATGAGCTATAACCCAGGATTTGAGGCCATTTTATGTTGTTTCTACATATTGAAAAATAATTTCGTGTAGTCCAAAATTCATGATTTCATGAGCTGTAAATCAAGACATTTGGCCATCTTTAGTCGTTCCAAGCCATCGGCAAATATTTTCATGGAGACCAAAACTCATGATTTCATGAGCTTTAATCCATGATTTCTAGCCATTTTTTGTTGTTTCTGCCCTTTGAAAAATAATTTTATGGAGTTCAAAATTCATTATTTCATGAGCACTCCATGATTTTTAGCTAATTTTTGTCATTCAGAGCCATTAGCAAATAATTTTGCGGAACCAAAATTCATATTTTCATGAAGTTTAACCCATAATGTTCATACTATTTTTAGTCATTCTGACCTATTTACAAATAATTTCACAGAGGCCGAAATTCACATTTTCATGAGATATAACCCATGGTTTTTGGTCTTTTTAGTTACTTTGGGCCATTTACAAATAATTTTGGGGAGACCAAAATTCAAGTTTTCATGAGCTATAACCCATGATTTGTGGCCATTTTTAGTCATTTTGACATATTAACAAATAATTTCATGGAGGCTAAAATTCACGATTTCATCAGCCATAACCTACAAATTTTGGTTATTTTTAGTCATTTTGAGCCATTGGTAAATAATTTCTTGGAGGCCGAACTTAACGATTTCCTGAGCTATATAATGCATAATTTTTAACCATTTTTAATTATTTCTACTCATTGGCAAATAATTTCACGGAGTCCAAAATTTAGAATTTCATATGCTATAACCCACGATTTGTGGCCACTTTTTGTTATTTCTACTCATTAGAAAATAGTTTTGTGGATTATAAAGTTTAAAATTTCAAGAGATATAACCCACAATTTGTGGTCATTCTTAGTTGTTCAGAACTATTGGCAAGTAAGTTCATGGAGTCCATAATTCACGATTTAATGAGCTATAACCCATGATATTTGGCCAGTTTTAGTCATTCCGAGTCATTAGCAAATAATTTCGCAGAGGCATAAATTCACGATTTCATAGCTATAATCCATGATTTTTTATTATTTTTAGTCGTTCAGACCCATTAGCAAATAATTTCTTGGAGGCCAAAATTCACGTTTTCATGAGTTATAATCCACGATTTTTGGCCATTTTTAATCATTTCTATCCTCTGGCAACTAATTTAATGAAGTCCAAAATTCACGATTTCATGAGTTATGATCCATGATTTCTGTCTATATTTAGTCATTTTGAGCCAATGACAAATATTTTCGCAGATGTCAAAATTCACAATTTCATGAGTTGTAACCCATGATCAACCCACTGATAAATAATTTTAGGAGGCTAAAATTCAGGGTTTCATGAGCCATAACCATGATTTTGGACTCCATTAAATTACTTGCCAAGGGCTTGAACAAATTAAAAATGGCAAATAACCATGATTTGTTGCTAAAATTCAGGGTTTCATGAGTCATAGGCTAAAAATTCACAATATCATGAGTTATAACCTATGATTTTTTGCCATTTTTAATTTGTTCAAGCCCTTGGCAAGTAATTTAATGGAGTCCAAAATTCACGATTTCATGAGCCATAACCATAATTTATGGATGTTTTTAGCCATTCCTAGCCATTAGCAAAAAATTTTGAGGAGGCCAACAGTCACAATTTTATTAGCTATAACCCATAATTTTTGAGCATTTTTAGTCTTTCTGACCCATTAGCAAATGATTTTTCAGAGGCTAAAATTTACATTTTTATAAGTTATATCCCATGATTTTTAGCCATTTTTAGTCATTTCTATCCAGTGGCAAATAATTGCACGAAGGATAAAATTTATGATTTCATGAGTTATAATCCACGATTTCTGGTTATATTTAGTCATTTTGAGCCATTGGCAAATAATTTCACAGATGCCAAAATTCATAATTTCATGAGCTATAACCCATTATTTATGGTTGTCTTTAGTCAGTGCGACCCTTTGATAAATAATTTTATGGAGGCTAAAATTCACGATTTCATGAGCTGTAACCCATAAATTTTCACCATTTTCAGTTGTTTTGAGCCATTAACAAACAATTTTACGGACGCAAAAATTAACGATTTCCAAAGTTATAACCCATGAATTTTGGCTATTTTAATCATTTCTACTCATTGGCAAATAATTTTATGGCATCCAAAGTTTAGGGTTTTATGAGATATAACGTACAATTTGTCGACATTTTTTGTTGTTTCTACACTAGAAAATAATTTTGCGGCGTAAAAAATTCCCAATTTCTTGAGCTATAACCCATGACTTTTAGGCTTTTTTAGTTATTTCGAGCAATTGGCAAGTAATTTCACAGAGTCAAAAATTTACGATTTCATGAGCTATAACTCATGATTTTTTTATCATTTTTAGTCACTTCGAGCTATTAGCAAATAATTTCGTAGCCATCAAAATTCACGATTTTATTAGCTATAATCCATGATTTTAAACCTTTTTTAGTCATTTTGACCAATGGCAAATAATTTATTGGAAGGCAAAATTCACATTTTTGTGAGCTATAGCCCACAATTTTCGGCATTTTTACTCGTTTCTATCCAGTTGCAAATAATTTCATGAAGTCCAAAAATCACTATTTCATGAGCTATAACTCATAATTTCTTGTTACTTTTTGTCGGTCTGAATCATTGGCAAATAGTTTTATAGAGGCCAAAATTCACAATTTCATGAGCTATAACTAAGAATTTCTGGCCATTTTTAGTCTTTCCGACCCATTAACAAATAATTTCATGCTGCCAAAAATTCACGATTTCATGAGCTTTAATCTGCGATTTTGGGCCATTTTTTGTTAGTTCTAGCCATTGGCAAATAATTTTAAGGAGGCCAAAATTCACGATTTCATGAGCTATAACCCCACGGTTTTTAGTCAAAATTAGTTGCTCTGACCCATTGGCAAATAATTTTGTGGGCCAAAATTCATAATTTCAAGTGCTATAACCCTTGATTTTTGGCCATTTTCAGCCCTTCTCAGCCATTGGTTAATAATTTCATGGAGGTCAAAATTCATGATTTCATGAGCTATAACACATGATTTCTGGCCATTTTCAGTCATTCTAAGCCATTGGTCAATATTTCTGGAGAGGCTAAAATTCACAATTACATGAGCTTGAACTCACAATTTTTGGCCAATTTTTGTTGCTATGAGCCATTAGCAAATAGTTTCACGACCTCATTTGGCCTTTTTTTTAATGTTTCTACCTATTGGAAAATAATTTTGCGGAGTCCGAAATTCACAAATTTATGAGTTATAACCCATAATTTTTGACCATTTTTAGTCATTTCTAGCCATTGGCAATAATTTTGCAAAGTCCAAAAATAATAATTTTATGAGCTATAATCTATGAATTTTGGCTACTTTTAATCTTTCCGATCCATTGGCAAAAATTTCGCGGACTCCAAAATTCAAAATTTTATGAGTTTTTTTTTGGCATGAAGGTGAGCTTTATTCAAACCAATATAAGTTTTAAATACAAACCCTCTAAAAACCACTCAAAATTAGTGCCCTGACAGCAAAAGAGAAAAACCAACAATGTTGTCTACAATTATACAAAACAAATTTTCCTACAATCTTCACCATCTTAGCAATCTCCAGTTGCAACAGATGTACTCTGGGTATATGCGAAAATGAGAACCTCATCTTCTATATCTTGTAGACTCTTTAACTCTTGTAATCCTACTAAACTGGATTTTAAGAAACAATTTGATTTGCTGAAACGATTCCTCAACATTAGGCTTCAAGTTTCTGAAAACAAGATTATTCTGAGCTCTTCAAACATAATACAAACAAGTTGCCAAAGCAGCTCTATGCAATCGGACAATAAATTTTATGAGTTATAACCCATGATTATTGCCTATTTTTAGTTGTTCGTAGCCATTGACAAGTAATTTTTCGGATGCCAAAATTCACGATTTCATGAGCTATGACCTATGATTTTGGACTATTTTTGTCATTCTGACCCGTTGATAAATAATTTCGCGGTGGCCAAAATTCACTTTTTCATGAGCTATAACCCATAAATTTTGGCCAATTTTAGTTGTTTTACACAGTAGCAAATAATTTTGCAAATGATAAAATTCTCATAAGCTGTAACACATGATTTCTGACCATTTTCAGTCATTCCGAGCCATTGACAAATAATTTTGTGGGTGTCAAAATTCACAATTTTGTGAGCTTTAACCCATGATTTTTGGCTATTTTTTGTCATTATGAGCCGATGGGAAATAATTTCACAGAGACTGAAATTCATGATTTCATAAGCTATGACCCAAGATTTTTAGCTATTTTTAATCATTTCTACTCACTAGCAAATAATTTCGCGAGTCCAAAATTCAGGATTTCGTGAGCTATAACCACGATTTGAGGCCATTTTTTGTTGTTTCTACCAAAAATTAATTTTGGGCAGTTCAAAATTCACGAAATCATGAGCTGTAAACTATGATTTTTGGTCATTTTTAGTTGTTTTGAGCCATTGGCAAGTAATTTCATGCTGGCCAAAATTCATGATTTCATGAGCTATAACCCATGATTTATGGCCATTTGTTTTATTATTTCTACTCCTTGGAAAATAATTTCATTTAGTCTAAAAATTCATGATTTCATGAGCTATAACCTATAATTTTTAGCCGTTTTTAATCGTTCCGAGCCATTAGCAAATAATTTGGTGATGGCCAAAATTCTCATTTTCATGAGCTACAACCCGTAAGTTTTTGTCCTTTTTTAGTCATCCCGACCCATTGATAAATAACTTTGAGCGAAGGCTAAAATTCAAGTTTTCAAGAGCTAGTCCTTGAATTTTGGCTATTTTTAGTCATTTTGAACCATTGAGAAATAATTTCGGCGAGACCAAAAGTCATGATTTTATGAGCTATAACCCTTCATAATTGGCTATTTTTAGTCGTTCTGACCCATTGATAAATAATTTCACGGAGGCTAAAATTCATGATTTCATAAGCAATAACCAATGATTTTTGGCTATTTTTAGTCATTGAGCCGTTGGCAAATAATTTCACGGAGGCTAAAATTCATGATTTCATAAGCAATAACCAATGATTTTTGGCTATTTTTAGTCATTGAGCCGTTGGCAAATAATTTCACGGAGGCCAAAATTCACGATTTCCTGAGCTGTAACCCATGATTTTTGGCCATTTTTAATCGTTTCAATTCATTAGCAAATAACTACATGGAGTCCAAAATTCACGATGTAATAAGCTATAACACACGATTTGTTGCCAATTTTTGTTATTTTTGGCCATTAAAAAATAATTTCACGGAGTCCAAAATTCACAATATAAAGTGCTATAACCCTTGATTTTTGTCCATTTTTATTTATTCCAAGCCATTGGCAGGTAATTTCAAGGAGTATAAAATTTATAATTTCATAAGCTATGACTCACAATTTTTTTACCATTTTAGTCGTTATGAGCCATTGGCAAGTAATTTTGTGGAGGCTAAAATTTATGATTTCATGAGCTATAACCCGTGATTTTTTGCCATTTTAGTCTCTCATTTGGCAAATAATTTCTCGGCCTCCAAAATTCAAAATGTTATGAGCTATAATACATGGTTTTTGGTCATTTTTAAGTGTTTCGAATCATTGGCAAGTAATTTAACGGAGGTCAAAATTCACAATTTTGTGAGTTATAACCCTTGGTTTCTTACCGTTTTACTTGTTTCTACATGTTGGAAAATAATTTCACGAAGTCCAAAATTCATAATTATATGAGCCATAACTTACAATTTTTTACCATTTTAGTTATTCCGAACCATTAGCAAATAATTTCATGGAGGTAAAAATTCATGATTTCATTAGCTATAACCTATGATTTTGATAATTTTTAGGCACTCTGAACCATTAGCAAATGATTTCTCGGAGGCCAAAATTCACATTTTCATAGGCTGTAGCCCATAATGTTTAGCCATTTTTACTCATTTCTATCCAGAGGCAAATAATTTTATGAAGACCGAAATTCACAGTTTCATGAATTATAACCCATGATTTCTGACTATATTTAGTCATTCCGAGTCATTAACAAATAATTTCACAGAGACCAAAATTCACAACTTTATGGACTATAACCCATGATTTATGACTATTTTTAGTCATTTCGACCTATGACAAATAATCTCATGGATGCTAAAATTCATGATTTCATGAGCTATAACGCATGGTATTTTTTAGCATTTTTAGATGTTTTGAGCCATTGGCAAGTAATTTCACGGATACCAAAATTCTCGATTTCATGAGCTATATAAACCATGATTTCTGGCTATTTTTTTATTATCATTTCTACCCTTTGGAACATAATTTTATGGAGTACGAAATTCACGATTTATGGAGCTATAACCCATAAATTTTGAATATTTTTAGTCATTCCGAGCTATTAACAAATAATCTTGCATGGGCCAAAATTCCCGATTTTATGAGCTATAACACATGATTTTTTACTATTTTTTCTCATTCCAACCCTTTGACAAATGATCTCACGTAGGCTAAAATTCACGTTTTCATGAGCTATAACCCACGATTTTTTACCACTTTTAGTCATTTCTACCCATTGACAGATAATTTCATGAAGGCCAAATTCACGATTTCATGAGTTATAACCGATTATTTTTGGATATTTTTAGTTTTTCTAAGCCATTGGCAATTTTTTTCGTAGAGGTCAAAATTCACAATTTCATAAGTTATAACCCATAATTGAGGGACATTTTGACATTGGCAAATAATTTCCCAGAGGCCAAAATTTAGGATTTCAAGAGCTATAACTGATGATTTTTTACCATTTTTTGTGGTTTCGATCCATTGGCAAATAATTACACTGAGGCCGTAGTTCATGATTTCAAGAGCTATAACACATGATTTCTGGGCTTTTTGCAGACGTTACGAGCCACTAGCAAATAATTTCGCGGAGGCTAAAATTCACGATTTCATGAGTTATAACCCATAATTTTTGGCCACTTTTAGTCGTTTTGAGTAACAAATAATTTCATGGAGGCGAAAATTCATGATTTTATGAGCTATAACACATCAAATGTTATAATTTGTAGTCGTTTTGGCTCATTGACAATAGCTCCCCCATGATTTTTGCCTACTTTAGTCGTTTAAGCCATTGGCAAATAATTTCATGAAGGCCAAAGTTTATGATTTCCTGAGTTATAACACATGATTTTTGGCCATTTTAGTTGTTTCTACTCACTAGCAAATAATTTTGCTGAGTTTGAAATTAGGATTTCATGAGTTATAACTCATGGTTTTTTGGCCATTTTTAGTCGTTATGAGCCATTAGCAAATAATTTTGCATAGGTAAAAATTCACAATTTCATGAGCTATAGACCATGATTTTGCCCATTTTTACCTGTTTCTACTTATTGGCAAAAAATTTCGCAGCTTCCAAAATTCACAATTCCAATTGCTATAACCCACGATTTTTGGCCATTTTTAGTTGTTCCAAGTTATTGGCAAGTAACTTCGTGAAGGCTAAAATTCATGATTTCACGAGCTATAATCCATGATTTCTATCCTTTTTCTTTGTTTTTTCTACTCATTGGAAAATAATTTTATAGTGTCCAAAATTCATAATTTTATGAGCTATAACCCACAATTTTATGATATTTTTAGTCGTTTTGAGCTATTACCAAATAATTTCGCGGAGGCTAGAATTCCTGATTTCATGAGCTATAATCCATGATTTTTGACCAATTTTGTCATTATGACCTATGGTAAATAATTTCATGAAGGCCAAAATTCACGATTTTATGAGCTATAACCCATAATTTTGGCCATCTTTAGTTGTTTCTACATAGTGGCAAATATCATAAAGGCTAAAATTCTTGATTTTATAAACTATAACACATGATTTTTGGCCATTTTAGTCGTTATGAGCCATTAGCAAATAATTTTGCATAGGTAAAATTCACAATTTCATGAGCTATAGACCATGATTTTGCCCATTTTACTGTTTCTACTTATTGGCAAATAATTTCACAGAGTTCAAAATTCACAATTCCAATTGCTATAACCCACGATTTTTGGCCATTTTAGTTGTTCCAAGTTATTGGCAAGTAACCGTGAAGGCTAAAATTCATGATTTCATGAGTTATAACCCATAATTTTTGACCATTTTAGTTGTTTCTACTCATTGGAAAATAATTTTATAGTGTCCAAAATTCATAATTTTATGAGCTATAACCCACAATTTTATGATATTTTTAGTCGTTTTGAGCTATTACCAAATAATTTCGCGGAGGCTAGAATTCCTGATTTCATGAGCTATAATCCATGATTTTTGACCAATTTTGTCATTATGACCTATGGTAAATAATTTCGCAGAGGCCCAAATTCATGTTTTTATCAGCTATGAGCAATAATTTTTGGCCATCTTTAGTTGTTTCTACATAGTGGCAAATATCGCAAAGGCTAAAATTCTTGATTTTATAAACTATAACACATGATTTCTGGTCATTTTCAGTCATTCTGAGCCATTAGCAAATAATTTCCCGAGGCCAAAATTCACGATTTTATGAGCTTTAACCCAAGACTTTTGGCTATTTTTAGTTGTCATGAGCCATTGGAAAATATTTTTTCAGAGACTAAAATTAATGATTTCATGTGCTATAACCCATGATTTTTGGCCGTTTTTAGTCGTTTCTACTCTTTGGCAAATAATTTCATGGAGTCCAAAATTTAGGATTTCATGAGCTATAACCCATGATTTGAGGCCATTTTATATTATTTCTACTAATTGAAAAATATTTTCATGCAATCCAAAGTTCACAAGATCATGAGTTATAAACCATCATTTTGTCATTTTAGTCATTCCGAGCCAATTGCAAGTAATTTTACGGATGGTAAAATTCATGATTTTATGAGCTATAATTCACAATTTTCTGGCCTTTTTCTATTGTTTCCACCCATTAGAAAATAATTTCACAGAGTTCAAAATTCATAATTTCATGAGCTGTAACCCATGACTTTTAGCCAATTTTAGTCATTTCGAGTCATTTTAACGTGTGTTGAAATTCACGTTTTGATGAGTTATAACCCATAATTTTTGACCATTTTTAATCAATCTGCCCAATGACAAATAATTTTGCGGAGGTCAAAATTCACATTTTCATGAGCTGTAACCCTTGATTTTTGACTATTTTAGCCATTTTGAGCCATTGAGAAATAATTTCGCGTAGGCCAAAATTCACGATTTCTTGAGTTATTGCCCATGATTTTTGGCCATTTTTTATCCTACTCATTAGTAAATAATTTAACAGAGTTCAAAATTCAGGATTTCAAAAGCTATATAGCCTATGATTTTGTGGCCATTTTTTGTTGTTTCTATCCATAAGAAAATAATATTGCGGAGTCAAAATTCACAATATCATGTGCTATAACCCTTGATTTTGGTATTTTTTTATTCTCATGTGCTATAACCCATAATTTTGCTCTTTTTTTATTCTGACCCACTGGCAAGTAACTTTATGAATTCTAAAAATTTACAATTTCATATGCTATAAAGATTTTTTTGGGCATTTTTGGTCATTATGAGCCACTGGTAAATAATTTTGTGGAGGCCAAAATTCAAGATTTCATGAGCTATAACCCATGATTTTTGGCCATTTTTCGTTATTTGTACCTATTAGAAAATAATTTTACGGAGTCCAAAATTTATAATTTTATGAGCTATAACCCACGATTTTTTACCGTTTCTAGTCATTCCAAGCCATTGGCAAATAATTTCGTTGAGGCTAAAATTAACGATTTTATGAGCTATAACTCATGATTTTGGACCATATTTGTCGCTTTGACCTATTGGCAAATAATTTCACTGAGGCCAAAATTCACATTTTCATAAGCTATTGTCCATAAATTTTGACCATTTTTAGTTGTTTCCATACAGTGGCAAACAATTTTGCGAATGCCAAATTTCTTGATTCCATAAGTTATAACACATCATTTCTGGCCCTTTTTCAGTCATTCTGACCCATTACGAAATAATTTCATGGAGGTAAAAATTCACGATTTCTTGAACTTTAACCCATAAATTTAGGACATATTTAGTAATTATGGGCCATTGGAAAGTAATTTCGCTTGGCCAAAATTCACGATTTCATGATCTATAACTCATGTTTTTGACCATTTTAAATTGTTTCTACTCATTGGCAAATAATTTCACGGAGTCCAAAATTTAGGATTTCATGTGACATAACCCATAATTTGAGGACATTTTATGTTGTTTTTACCAATTCAAAAATAATTTTACAGGGTCCAAAATTCACAATTTCATGCGCTATAAACCACGGTTCAAGGTCATTTTTACTCGTTCCGACCTATTGGCATGTAGTTACCAGAGGCCAAAATTCATGATTTCATGAGCTATATAACCCATAATTTCTGGCCATTTTTTCTTATTTTTACCCTTTAAAAAATAATTTCTTGGAGTTCAAAATTATCGATTTACGGAGCTATAACCCATGATTTTTTGTTATCTTTAGTCATCTGAGCCATTAACAAACAATTACGTTGAGGCCAAAATTTATGATTTTATGAGCTATAACCCATGGTTTTTGACTATTTTTACTCATTCAAACCATTTAACTAACGATTTCGTGGATGCTAAAATTTAGTTTTCATGAGCTATAACCCACGATTTTTGGCCATTTTTAGTTATTTCTACTCAGCGGCAAATAAGTTCACAAAGGCGAAATTTCATTATTTCGTGAGCTATAACCTATGGTTTTTTTTGAATATTTTTAGTTTTTCTGAGCCATTGGCAAGTTATTTCGCAGAGACCAAAATTTATAATTTCATAAGCTGTAATCCATGATTTATGGTCATTTTGACCCATTAGCAAATATACTGTAGAGCCCAGAATTTAGGGATTTCAAAAGCTAACCCATGATTATTGACCATTTTTTGTCGTTCCGAGCCATTAACAAATAATTACACAGAGGTTGAAATTCACGATTTGATGAGTTATAGCACATGATTTCTGGCCTTTTTCAGTCACTCCAAGCCAATGTAAAATAATTTCGCAGAGGCTGAATTTACGATTTCATGAGTTATAATCCACAAAATTTTGACATTTTTAGTCGTTTTGAGCCATTAACAAATAATTTTGCGAAGGCCAAAATTCTCTATTTCATGCGCTATAATCCATAATTTGTGGTCATTTTTAGTCGTTCCACCAATTGATAAATAATTTTATGAAGGCTAAAATTCACTCTTTCATGAGCTATAACCCACGATTTTTGGCCATTTTAGTTATTTGTACCTATTAGAAAATAATTTCATGGAGTCCAAAATTCACGAGTTCATGAACTATAATTCACTATTTTTGGCCATTTTAGTCATTTCAAGCCATTAACAAATAATTTCATGGAGGCCAAAATTCACGATTTCATGAGCTATAACCCATAATTTTTGACCATTTTAGTCATTTCGACCTATTGGCAAATAATTTCATGGAGTCCAAAATTCACAATTTCATGAGCTATAACCCTTGATTTTTGACTATTTTAGCCATTTTGAGCCATTGAGAAATAATTTCAGAGGCCAAAATTCACGATTTCTTGAGTTATTGCCCATGATTTTTGGCCATTTTTATCCTACTCATTAGTAAATAATTTAACAGTTCAAAATTCATAATTTCATGAGCTATATAGCCTATGATTTTGTGGCCATTTTTGTTGTTTCTATCCATAAGAAAATAATATTATGAGTCAAAATTCACAATATCATGTGCTATAACCCTTGATTTTGGTATTTTTTATTCTCATGTGCTATAACCCATAATTTTTGACCATTTTTAGTTATTTCTACTCATTGGCAAATAATTTTATGAAGGCTAAAATTCACAATTTCATGAGCTATAACCCATGATTTTTGGCCATTTTAGTCATTTTGAGCCATTGGTAAATAATTTTGTGGAGGCCAAAATTCAAGATTTCATGAGCTATAACCCATGATTTTTGGCCATTTTAGTTATTTGTACCTATTAGAAAATAATTTCATGGAGTCCAAAATTTATAATTTTATGAGCTATAACCCATGATTTTTGTTATCTTTAGTCATCGAGCCATTAACAAACAATTACGTTGAGGCCAAAATTCACGATTTTATGAGCTATAACTCATGATTTTGGACCATATTTGTCGCTTTGACCTATTGGCAAATAATTTCACTGAGGCCAAAATTCACATTTTCATAAGCTATTGTCCATAAATTTTGACCATTTTAAATTGTTTCTACTCATTGGCAAATAATTTTATGAAGGCTAAAATTCATGATTTCATGAGTTATAACCCATAATTTCGGCCATTTTTTCTTATTTTTACCCTTTAAAAATAATTTCATGGAGGTAAAAATTCACGATTTCTTGAACTTTAACCCATAAATTTAGGACATATTTAGTAATTATGGGCCATTGGAAAATAATTTCACAGAGGCCAAAATTCACGATTTCATGATCTATAACTCATGTTTTGACCATTTTAAATTGTTTCTACTCATTGGCAAATAATTTCACGGAGTCCAAAATTTAGGATTTCATGTGACATAACCCATAATTTGAGGACATTTTATGTTGTTTTTACCAATTCAAAAATAATTTTACAGGGTCCAAAATTCACAATTTCATGCGCTATAAACCACGGTTCAAGGTCATTTTTACTCGTTCCGACCTATTGGCATGTAGTTACCAGAGGCCAAAATTCATGATTTCATGAGCTATATAACCCATAATTTCTGGCCATTTTTTCTTATTTTTACCCTTTAAAAAATAATTTCTTGGAGTTCAAAATTATCGATTTACGGAGCTATAACCCATGATTTTTTGTTATCTTTAGTCATCTGAGCCATTAACAAACAATTACGTTGAGGCCAAAATTTATGATTTTATGAGCTATAACCCATGGTTTTTGACTATTTTTACTCATTCAAACCATTTAACTAACGATTTCGTGGATGCTAAAATTTAGTTTTCATGAGCTATAACCCACGATTTTTGGCCATTTTTAGTTATTTCTACTCAGCGGCAAATAAGTTCACAAAGGCGAAATTTCATTATTTCGTGAGCTATAACCTATGGTTTTTTTTGAATATTTTTAGTTTTTCTGAGCCATTGGCAAGTTATTTCGCAGAGACCAAAATTTATAATTTCATAAGCTGTAATCCATGATTTATGGTCATTTTGACCCATTAGCAAATATACTGTAGAGCCCAGAATTTAGGGATTTCAAAAGCTAACCCATGATTATTGACCATTTTTTGTCGTTCCGAGCCATTAACAAATAATTACACAGAGGTTGAAATTCACGATTTGATGAGTTATAGCACATGATTTCTGGCCTTTTTCAGTCACTCCAAGCCAATGTAAAATAATTTCTTGGAGTTCAAAATTCATGATTTCATGAGTTATAATCCACAAAATTTTGACATTTTTAGTCGTTTTGAGCCATTAACAAATAATTTTGCGAAGGCCAAAATTCTCTATTTCATGCGCTATAATCCATAATTTGTGGTCATTTTTAGTCGTTCCACCAATTGATAAATAATTTTATGAAGGCTAAAATTCACTCTTTCATGAGCTATAACCCACGATTTTTTGCGCCATTCATTGTCATTTCTACTTGTTAGTAAATTATTATATGGAGTCCAAAATTCACGAGTTCATGAACTATAATTCACTATTTTTGGCCATTTTTAGTCATTTCAAGCCATTAACAAATAATTTCGCGGAGGCCAAATGTCACGATTTCATCAGCTATAGCCCATAATTTTAAAACATTTTTAGTCATTCCGACCTATTGACAAATGATTTCACGGATACCAAAATTCACATTTTCATGAGTTATAACCCACGATTTTTGGCCATTTAGTCATTTCTACCGAGTAGCAGATAATTTCACGAAGGTGAAAGTTCATGATTTCATGAGCTATAACTCATGATTCTAGCTATTTGTAATCGTTCCGAGCTATTAGCAAATAATTTTGTAGAGGCTAAAATTTACAATTTCATGAGCTATAACCTACGATTTATAAATATGTTTATCCATTCCGATCCATTGATAAATAATTTTACGGAGGCCAAAAATCAGAATTTTATGAGCTATAACCCATGATATCTAGCAAATTTATATCCTTCTGAGCTATTAGCCAATAATTTTATGATGTGCAAAATTCATGATTTCATGGGCAATAACCAATGATTTTTAGTTATTTTCAGTCATTCTGATCCATTGGTAAATAATTTTGTGGAGACAAAATTTCTAGATTTCTAGAGCTATAGCTCTTGATTTTTGACCATTTTTAGTAGTCTTGGAACATTGGTAAATAATTTCACGGAGGCCAAAATTCACGATTTCGTGAACTATAACACATGATATCTAGCCATTTTTAATCATTACAAACCATTGGCAAGTAATTTCGTGAAGTCAAAAATTCACAATCACATTAGCTTTAACCCATGATATTTTAGCCAATTTTCGTTATTATGAACAATTGGCAAATAATTTCGCGGAGGACAAAATTCATGATTTCTTGAGCTATAGTCCATGATTTTGGCCAGTTTTAGTCATTTTTACTCATTAGCAAATAAGTACGGAAAGTCCTAAATTTAAGATTTCATAAGCTATATCCTCTAATTTGTGGTCATTTTTTATTGTTTCTACCCATTAAAATAATTTTGCGGAGTCTAAAATTCACAATTTCATAAGTGATAACCCACGATTTTTAGTTATTCCGAGCCATTGTCAAGTAATTTCATAGGGTAAAATTCATGATTTTGTGAGCTATAATCCATGATTTGTGTCCTTTTTTAATTATTCCTACCCATTAGAAAATAATTTTATGGAGTACAAAATTCACAATTTTAGTGGGCTACAACCCACGATTTTGGCCTTTTTTAATCATTTCAAGTCATTGGCAAATAATTTCATGGAAGTCAAAATTCATAATTTCATGAGCTATAACCTATAATTTGGGACCATTTTAGTTGTTTCGATCCCTTGGTCAATTATTTCTTGGAGGCTAAAATTCACGTTTTCATGAGCTATAACTCTTAAAATTTGGCCAAATTTTAGTTATTTCTACCTAGAGACAAATAATTTCGTGAAGGCCAGAATTCACGGTATCGTGAGTTATAACACACATATTCTGCCCATTGTCAGTTATCCTGAGCCATAGACAAATAATTTCATGGAGGCCAAAATTCATGATTTCTTGAGCTATAGTCCATGATTTTGGCCAGTTTTAGTCATTTTTACTCATTAGCAAATAAGTACGGAAAGTCCTAAATTTAAGATTTCATAAGCTATATCCTCTAATTTGTGGTCATTTTTTATTGTTTCTACCCATTAAAATAATTTTGCGGAGTCTAAAATTCACAATTTCATAAGCGATAACCCACGATTTTTAGTTATTCCGAGCCATTGTCAAGTAATTTCATAGGGGTAAAAATTCATGATTTTGTGAGCTATAATCCATGATTTGTGTCCTTTTTTTTAATTATTCCTACCCGTTAGAAAATAGTTTTGCGGAGTACAAAATTCACAATTTTAGTGGGCTACAACCCACGATTTTGGCCTTTTTTAATCATTTCAAGTCATTGGCAAATAATTTCATGGAAGTCAAAATTCATAATTTCATGAGCTATAACCTATAATTTGGGACCATTTTAGTTGTTTCGATCCCTTGGTCAATTATTTCTTGGAGGCTAAAATTCACGTTTTCATGAGCTATAACTCTTAAAATTTGGCCAAATTTTAGTTATTTCTACCTAGAGACAAATAATTTCGTGAAGGCCAGAATTCACGGTATCGTGAGTTATAACACACGATTTTTGGCCATTTTTAGTCATTCGAGCCATTGGCAAATAATTTCATAAAGTCCAAAAATCACAATTTCATGAGCTATAACTCTTGGACAGATATTATGGGTTATAGCACATGAAAACGTGAATTTTCGCCTCTAAAAAATTATTTGCCAATGGATCAAAAGGACTAAAAATGGTCCCAAATTATGGGTTATAGCTCATAAAATTGTGAATTTTGGCCTCTGTGAAATTATTTTCTAATGGCTTGACACGAATAAAATTTTGAAATTATTTGTTAATGGCTTGGAATGACTGAAAATGGCCATAAGTTGTGTGTTATAACTCATGATATCATAAATTTTAGCCTCCAAGAAATTATTTGCCTCTAGATAGAAATGACTAGAAATGACCAGAAATCATGTGTTACAGCTCATGAAATCGTGAATTATGGCCTCCATAAATTTTTTTCTTAATGGAATGGGACGACTGAAAGTGGTCAAAATTATGGGTTATAGCTCCTGAAATCCTAAACTTTGACCTATGCGAAATTATTTGGTAATGGTTTAGAACGACTAAAAATAACTAAAAATCGTGGGTTATAGCTCATGAAATCGTGAATATTGGCCTTCATTAAATTATTGTCTAATGGCTCGGAATGAAAAAAATTGCCAGAAATCAAGGGATATAGCTCATGAAATCATGAAATTTGGACTCTGTGAAATTATTTGTCAGTGGATCAGAACAACAGATATGACCGCAAGTTGTGTGTTATAACTCATGATATCGTGAATTTTAGCATCCGAGAAATTATTGTCCTCTGGGTAGAGATGACTTAATTCACAGTTTCATGAACTATAACCCACATTTTTTAGTCATTTCGACCTATTGGCAAATAATTTTGCATATGCCGAATTTCAAAATTTTAGGAGCTATAACCCATGATTTTTGAGCATTTTCAGTCATTCTGATCCATTGGGAAAAAATTTTACAAAGACCAAAATTCATGATTTCATGAGCTATAACACATGATTTCTGGCCATTATTTGTTGTTTCGAGCCATTGCCAAATAATTTCACAGAGGCCAAAATTCACGATTTCATGAGCTTTAACCCATGATTTTTGAGCATTTTCACCATTCGATCCATTGGGAAAAATTTTACAAAGACCAAAATTCATGATTTCATGAGCTATAACACATGATTTCGGCCATTATTTGTTGTTTCGAGCCATTGCCAAATAATTTCATGAAGGCTAAAATTCAAGTCTTCATGAGCTATAACCCATGATTTTTAGCTAGTTTTATTTGTTATGAACAATTGGCAAATAATTTCATGGAGGCTAAAATTCAAGTCTTCATGAGCTATAATCAATGATATTTAGCCATTTTAGTCATTTCTACTCATTGGCAAATAATTTCATGGAAGTCAAAATTCACGATTTCATGAGCTATAGCCCATGATTTGTGACCATTTTTGGTGTTTGTACCCATTAGAAAATAATTTCATGGAAGTCAAAATTCACGATTTCATGAGCTATAACCCACGATTTTTGGCCATTTTTAGTTGTTCCGTGCTATTGGCAAGTAATTTCACGAAGGCCAAAATTCACGATTTTATGTGCTATAACACATGATTTCGGCCATTATTTGTTGTTTCGAGCCATTAGCAAATAATTTTATGGAGGCTAAAATTCACAATTTTATGAGCTATAACCCACGATTTTGGCCATTTTAGTCATTCGACCCATTGAAAAATAATTTCACAGAGGCCAAAATTCACGATTTCATGAGCTATAACCCATGATTTACGGACATTTTAGTCATTCTAACCCATTAGCAAATAATTTTGCATATGCCTAATTTCAAAATTTTAGGAGCTATAACCCATGATTTTTGAGCATTTTCAGTCATTCTGATCCATTGGGAAAAAATTTTACAAAGACCAAAATTCATGATTTCATGAGCTATAACACATGATTTCTGGCCATTATTTGTTGTTTCGAGCCATTGCCAAATAATTTCACTGAAGGCCAAAATTAACGACTAAATAAGCTTTAACCCATGATTTTTTAGCTAGTTTTATTTGTTATGAACAATTGGCAGATAATTTTACAGAGGCAAAAATTCACGATTACAAAAGCTATAACCCTTGATTTTTGGCCATTTTTAGTCATTTCTACTCATTGGCAAATAAATTCACGGGGTGCAAAATTTAGGATTTCATAGCCCATGATTTGTGACCATTTTTGGCTGTTTGTACCCATTAGAAAATAATTCTGCGAAGTGTAAAATTCACAATTTCATGAGCTATAACCCACGATTTTTGGCCATTTTAGTCATTTTACTCATTAGCAAATAATTTCATGAAGGCTAAAATTCATGATTTCATGAGCTATAACCCACGATTTTTGGCCATTTTAGTCATTCGACCCATTGAAAAATAATTTCAGAGAGTCCAAAATTCACGATTTCATGAGCTATAACCCATGATTTCTAGCCAATTTCGATCATTCCAAGCCATTGGCAAATAATTTCACATAGGCCAAAATTTATGATTTCATGAGCTATAACCCACGATTTTTGGCCATTTTAGTCATTCGACCCATTGAAAAATAATTTTGTAGAGGCCAAAAATCACAATTTCATGAGCTATAACCCATGATTTACGGACATTTTAGTCATTATGTGCCATTAGAAAATAATTTCACAGAGGCCAAAATTCACGATTTCATGAGTTACAACCTATGATTTCTGGGTCTTTTTGGTCGTTCTGAGCCATTGGCAAATAAATTCCCGGAGGATGAAATTCATGATTTCAAGAGCTATAACTCATTATTCTTTGCTATGTTTAGTTATTTCCATCCATTGGTCATTAATTTCACGAAGGCCAAAATTCACGTTTTCATGAGCTATAGCCCATGATTGTTGTCCATTTTTAGTCATTCTGACCCATTAACTAATAGTTGTATAGAGGTCAAATTCATGATTTCATAAGCTATAACCCATGATTTCTGGACATTTTTAGTCATTTCGACCCATTGAAAAATAATTTTGTAGAGGCCAAAAATCACAATTTCATGAGTAACAACCCCACAATTTCTAGTTCTTGTTAGTCTTTTTTAACCATTGGAAAATATTTTCATGGCAGCCAAAATTCATGATTTCGTGAGCTATAACCCATGATTTGTGGCCATTTTAGTCATTCGACCCATTGAAAAATAATTTTGTAGAGGCCAAAAATCACAATTTCATGAGCTATAACCCACGATTTTTGGCCATTTTAGTCATTCTAACCCATTAGCAAATAATTTTATATAGTCCAAAATTTATGATTTCATGAGCTATAACCCAAGATTTTTACTATTTTTAGTCTTCTCAAGCTATTGGTAAATAATTTTATGGAGGCTAAAATTCAAGTCTTCATGAGCTATAATCAATGATATTTAGCCATTTTTAGTTATTTTGAGCCATTGGAAATTACTTTTGTGGAGGCAAAAATTAATGTTTTCATGAGCTGTAACCCACGACTTTTGGTCATTTTTAGTCATTCTAGCCATTGGTAAATAATTTCATGAAGGCTAAAATTCACGATTTCATGAGCTATAACCCATGATTTTTGCCATTTTAGTCATTCTAGCCATTGGTAAATAATTTCATGGAAGTCAAAATTTACGATTTCATCAGCTTTAGCCCACGATATTTGGCCATTTTTAGTCATTATGTGCCATTAGAAAATAATTTCGTAAAGGCCAAAATTTATAATTTTACGAGCTATAACTCATGGTTTTTTACCATTTTATGTTATTTCTACTCATGGGCAAATAATTTGGTGAATCAAAAATTCACAATTTTATGAGCTATGACCCATGTTTTTTGTCTATTTTTAGTCGTTTCTAGATATTAACAAGTAAATTCATGAAGGATAAAATTCATGAATTTACAAGCTATAACCCATGATTTCTGGCTATTTTTTTTTGTTTCTGCCATTTAGAAAATAGTTTGATAGAGTCTAAAATTCACGATTTTGTGAGTGATAACCCAAGATATTTGGCTATTTTTAGTCGTTCCGAACCATTCGTAAATAATTTCATGAAGGCTAAAATTCACAATTTCATGAGCTATTACCCATTATATTTCACCATTTTTAGTCTTTTTGACTCATGGGCAAATAATTTTATAGCATGCAAAATTCACAATTTTATGAGCTATAATAACCCATGATTTATGACCATGTTTAGTTTTTCTGGCCCATTGACAAATAATTTCACATAGGCCAAAATTTATGATTTTGTGAACTATAACCCACGGTATCTGATAATTTTTAGTCGTTTCGAGCCATTAGCCAATAATTTCACGGAGTCCAAAATTCATGATTTTATGAGCTATAACAACTGATTTTTAGTCATTCTGACCCATTGATAAATAATTTCGTAGAGACCAAATATCGAGATTCCTAAAGCTATAGCCCAGGAGTTTTAACTAATTTTAGTCATTCTGAGCCATTGGAAAATAATTCATGGAGGCCAAAATTCATGATTTTATGAGCTATAACACATGATTTCTAGCCAATTTCGATCATTCCAAGCCATTGGCAAATAATTTAGTGTACTAAAAATTTCATGATTACATGAGCTTTAACCATGAATTTTTTGATAGTTTTAGTCATTACGAGCAATTGGCAAATAATTTCACGGAAACCAAAATTTACGATTTCATGAGCTATAATCCATGATTTTTGCCATTTTTAGTCATTTTTACTCATTAGCAAATAATTTTGCAAAATTCTAAATTCAAGATTTCTTAAGCTATAACCCACAATTTGTGGCTATTTTTTATTGTTTCTACCCATAAGAAAATATTTCGCTGAGGCAAAAAATCACAATTTCATGAGTGATAACCCACAACTATTGGCCAATTTTAGTTGTTGTGAGCCATTGGCAAGTAATTTAAGGGAGGCCAAAATTCATGATTTCATGAGCTATAACCCATGATTTCTAGCCTTTTTATTATTGTACTTATTGGAAAATAATTTCACAGAGGCCAAAATTCACAATTTCATGTGCTATAACTCACGGTTTTTTGCCATTTTTAATTATTTTAAGCCATTGGCAAATCATTCACAGAGGCCAAAATTCACAATTTTATGAGTTGTAATCCATGATTTGGGACCATTTTAGGCATTTCGATCCATTGATAAATAACTTTACGGAGGCTAAAATTCACGTTTTTATAAGCTATAACCCATAATTTTTGGCTAATTTTTAGTCATCTCTACCCAGAGGGAAATAATTTCTCAGAGGCTAAAATTCACGATACAATGAGTTATAACACACAACTTATGGTCATTTTCAATCATTTCGATCCATTGACAAATAATTTCACGGAGTCCAAATTCATAATTTCATGAGCTTTAACCCACAATTTCTGGCCATTTTCAGTCTTTCCGAGCTATTAGCAAATAATTTCATAGAGACTAAAATTCATGAGTTTATGATCTATAACCTATAATTGTTAGTCATTTTTAGTCGTTTTGACTCATTGGCAAATAATTTTATGTAGGCTAATTTTCAGAGTTTCAAGAGCTATAACCCACGATTTCTGGCCATTTCTTAGCCATTCCGTGCCATTGAGAAAAAAATTTACGGAGGCTAAAATTCACAATTTCATGAGCTATAACTCATAATTTTTAGCATTTTTTAATCATTCCAAGCATTAGCCAATAATTTAACGGAGGGAAAAATTCACAAAGACCAAAATTCACGATTTCATGAGCTATGACACATGATTTCTAGTCATTTTTAGTCATTTTAAGCCATTGACAAATAATTTCGTGAAGGCAAAAAATAACAACTAAATGAACTTTAACCCACAAATTTTGGAGCCATTTTAAGTCATTACGAGTAATTATCAAATAATTTCGTGGATGCCAAAATTCCTAAATGTAAGAGCTATAACCCATGATTTTTAACCATTTTATTCATTTTAACTCATTGGTAAATAATTTCACGGAGTGCAAAATTTAGGATTTCATTGGCTATATCCCATGATTTGTGGCCATTTTTTGCTATTTCTACCCATTAGAAAATAATTCTGCGGTGCTCAAAATTCACAATTTCATGAGCTATAACTCATGATTTTTTATCATTTTTAGTTGTTCCGAGCCATTGGCAAGTAATTTCATGAGCAATAACCCATGATTTTTAGTCATTTTTTGTTATTTATACCCATTGGAAAATAATTTTGTGGAGTTACAAAATTTACTATTTCATGAGCTATAACCCATGATTTTGGTCATTTTTAGCCATTGACAACTAATTTCATGGAGGTCATAATTCACGATTTCATGAGCTATAACCCATGACTTTGGACCATTTTTAGTCATTCCAAGCCATTGACATATAATTTTACTGAGGCTAAAAATTCATGTTTTCATGAGCTATAACCCATAATTTTTGGCTATTTTGAGTCATTTTTACCCCATGGCGAATAATTTCTCTGAGGCTAAGATTCATGATATCATGAGTTATAGCACACAATTTATTGCTATTTTAAATCATTCTGAGCCTTTGACAAATAATTTCATGTAGGCCAAAAACCTAGATTTCATGAGCTATAACCTAAGATTTTTGGCCATTTTTAGTCATTCTAACCCAATGGAAATTAATTTCACAAAGGCCAAAATTCACGATTTCATGAGTTACAACCTACGTTTTCTAGCTATTTTTAGTCATTCTGATCTATTAATAAATAATTTTATGGAGGCCAAAAACCTATATTTCATGATGTATAACCATGATTTCAGGCCATATTTAGTCGTTCCAACGCATTAGAAAATAATTTTATAGATGCTAAAATTCAGGATTTCAAGAGTTACAACCTATGATTTCTTGCTATTTTAGTTGTTCTGAGCCATTGGCAAATAAAATCCCGAAGGCCAAAATTCACGATTTCATTAGCTATAACCCATTATTTTTTCTATTTTTAGTCATTTTACCCCATGGCGAATAATTTCTCGAGGCTAAGATTCATGATATCATGAGTTATAGCACACAATTTATTGCTATTTTAAATCATTACGAGCCTTTGACAAATAATTTCATGTAGGCCAAAACCTAGATTTCATGAGCTATAACCTAAGATTTTTGGCCATTTTTAGTCATTCTAACCCAATGGAAATTAATTTCACAAAGGCCAAAATTCGATTTCATGAGTTACAACCTCGTTTTCTAGCTATTTTTAGTCATTCGATCTATTAATAAATAATTTTATGGAGGCCAAAACCTATATTTCATGATGTATAACCATGATTTCAGGCCATATTTAGTCGTTCCAACGCATTAGAAAATAATTTTATAGATGCTAAAATTCAGGATTTCAAGAGTTACAACCTATGATTTCTTGCTATTTTAGTTGTTCTGAGCCATTGGCAAATAAAATCCCGAAGGCCAAAATTCACGATTTCATTAGCTATAACCCATTATTTTTTCTATTTTTATTTGTTTTGACCCTTTGGCAATTAATTTCACGAACGGTAAAATTCACGATTTCATGAGCTATAACCCATGATTTGTGTCCATTTTAGCCATTCTAACCCATTGACAAATAATTTCATGGAGGTCAAATTCATAATTTCATAAGCTATAACCCATGATTTCTAGCCATTTTTAGTCATTCCGACCCATTGGAAAATAATTTTGTAGATACCAAATATTACAATTTCATGAGTTACAACCCATTCTTTCTAGCTATTGTTAGTCTTTTTGCCCATTAGAAAATATTTTTGTGGTGGCCAAGATTCAGGATTTCATGAGCGATAACCCATGATTTATGACCATGTATAGCCATTCTGACCCATTGGCAAATAATTTCACTTAGTCCAAAATTCATGATTTCATGACGTACAACCCATGATATCTGCCAATCTTTAGTCATTCCGAGCCATTGCTAATAATTTTACAAAGTTTAAAATTCATGATTTCATGAGTTATAACCAATGACTTTTAGTCATTGTTAGTCGTTCTAACCCATTAGAAAATAAATTAGTGAAGACTAAATTTCTATATTCCAGAGCTATAACCCATGATTTTTGACTATTTTTAGTTGTTCCGAGCCATTAGCAAATAATTTCATGGGGGTCAAACTTCAAGAATTTATGAGCAATAACACATGATTTCTGGCCAGTTTCAATCATTCTGAGCCATTGGAAAATAATTTTGTGAAGTCAAAAATTCATTATTACATGAGCTTCAACCCACGAATATTTTTTCCATATTTAGTCGTTATGAGCAATTGGCAAATAATTTTATGGAGGCCAAAATCCACGATTTCATGATCTACAATCCATAGTTTTGACCATTTTTAATTGACTTTACTCACTAGCAAATAATTTTGAAAAGTCCTAAATTCAAGATTTCATAAGTTATAACCCACGATTTATGGCCATTTTTTCTTATTTCTACCAATTAGAAACTAACTTCACAGAGTCCAAAAGTTCATAATTTCATGAGCAATAACCCACGACTTTTGGCCATTTTTAGTTATTCTGAGCCATTGGCAACTAATTTAAGGGAGGCCAAAATTCACAATTTCATGAGCTACAAACCATGATTTCTGGCCTTTTTTTATTGTTTCTACTCACTGGAAAATATTTTCGCGGAGTGCAAAATTCACAATTTCATAAGCTATAACCCATGATTATTAGTAATTTTTAATCGTTTCAAACCATTGGCAAATTATTTCACAGAGGCTAAAGTTCATAATTTTATGAGCTATAACCCATGATTTGGGACCATTTTTAGTCGTTTCGATCCATTGGCAAATAATTTCACGAAGGCTAAAAGTCACGTTTTCATGTGCTATAACCCATAATTTTTAGCCAATTTTTAGTCATCTTTACTGAGAGGAAAATAATATCTTGGTGGCAAAAATTCACTATATCATGAGCTATAAGACACAATTTATGGTCATTTTTAGTCGTTCCGATCTATTGACGCTCGGAGTCCAAATTTCACGATTTTGTGAGCTATAACCCACGATTTCTGGCCATTTTCAGTCATTCCAAGCCATTATCCAATAATTTAACGGAGGCCAAAATTTTCTATTTCATGAGCTATAACCCATGATTTTTAGTTATTTGTAGTTGCTCCGACCCTTTGGCAAATAATTTCGCGTAGGCCAAATTTCCAGATTTCAAGAGCTATAACCCATGACTTTTGACCATTTTCAGTCGTTCTGTGCCATTGAGAAAAAACTTTATGGAGGCTAAAATTCACTATTTTATGAGCTATAACACATGATTTCTAGCCATTTCTTATTGTTTCTACCCAGAGCAAATAATTTCTCGGCTAACACACAATTTATGGCCATTTTAGTCATTCCGAGTCTTTGACAAATAATTTCACAGAGGCCAAAATTTATGATTTTATGAGTTATAACTCACGGCTTCTGGCCATTTTAAGGCGTTCTGAGCCATTAGCCAATAATTTCGTAGAGACTAAAATTCACGATTTCATGAGCTATATAACCCACGATTATCTGTCATTTTTAGTCATTCTGATCCATTAGTAAATAATTTTGCGTAGGCTAGATTTTGGGATTTCAAGGGCTATAACCCATAATTTTTTACCATTTTTTATCGTTCCAATCCATTGGGAAAAAAATTTCACAATGACCAAAATTCATGATTTTATGAGCTATAACACATGATTTCTTGCTATTTTTAGTCATTTTGAGCCATTGACAAATAATTTCACGAAGGACAAAATTAACAACTAAATGAGCTTTAACCCACGATTCTTTGGGTCATTTTAAGTCGTTATGAGCAATTGATAAATAATTTCGTGGAGGCCAAAATTCATTATTGCAAGAGCTATAACCTATGATTTTAGCTATTTTCAGCCATTTCTTCTCATTAGGAAATAATTATTCAGAGTGCAAAATGCATGATTTCAGAAGTTATTGCCCACGATTTGCGGCCATTTTTTGCTATTTCTACCGATTAGAAAATATTTTCGCGAAATCTAAATTTTAGAATTTCATGAGCTATAGCCCATGATTTTTAGCTATTTTTAGTTGCTCCACGCCATTGGAAAGTAATTTCACGAAGAACGAAATTCGCGATTTCATGAGCTATAACGCATGATATCTAACCTTTTTTGTTGTTTCTATTAACTGGAAAATAATTTTGTCGAGTTACAAAATTCATAATTTCATAAGATATAACCCATAATTTTTGGTCATTTTTAGCCATTGGTAATAAATTTCGTGAAGGCCATAATGCACGATTTTATGAGCTATAACCCATGATTTTGGACCAATTTTAGCCGTTCTAAACTATTAACGAATAATTTTGTGGAGGCTAAAAATTCACGTTTTCATGAGCCGTAACCCATAATTTTTGGCCATATTGAGTCTTTTATTCCCAGTGGCAAATAATTTCTCGGAGGCTAAAATTCATGATATCATTAGTTAAAGCACACAATTTGTGGCTATTTTTAATCATTCTAAGCCATTGACAAATAATTTCATGGAGGCCAAAAATCAAGATTTCATGAGCTATAATCCATGATTTCTAGCCATTTTTAGTCATTTTGACCCATTAAAAAATAATTTCGCAAAACCAAAATTCACGATTTTATGAGTTACAACCTGCGATTTCTAACTATTTTTAGTCATTCTAATCCATTGACAAATAAATTTATGGAGGCCAAAAACCAAGATTTCATGAGCTATGACGCATGATTTCAAGCCATTTTTAGTTGTTTGAGTGCATTGGAAAACAATTTCGCAGAGGCAAAATTGACGATTTTATGAGTTACAACCTACACTTTCTGGCTATTTTTAGTCGTCTTGAACCCTTGGAAAATAAATTCTCAGAGGCCAAAATTCTTGATTTCATGAGCTATAATCTATTATTTTTCATTATTTTTAGTCATTTTGATCCATTGGCAAATAATTTCACAAACGCCAAAATTCACGATTTCATGAACTATAACCCTTGATTTGTGTCTATTTTTAGTCATTTTGACCCATTGACAAATAATTTCATGGAGGCCAAATTCATGACTTCATAAGCCATAACCCATGATTTCTGGCCATTTTTAGCCATTCTGACCCATTGGAAAATAATTTTGTAGAGGCCAAAAATCACAATCTCATGAGTTATAACCCATAATTTCTAGCTATTGTTAATTTTTTTACCCATTGGAAAATAATTTTGTGGTGGCCGAAATTTATTATTTCATGAGCTATAACCCATGGTTTGTAGCCTTTTTAGTTATTTCTACCCTTTGAAAAATAATTTCATATAGTCCAAAATTCAAAATTTCATGATTTATAACACACGATTTGTGGTCATTTTTAGTCGTTGTAACCCATTGGCAAATAATTTCATATAGTCTAAAATTCATTATTTCAGGGGCTATAACCCAAGATTTTTACCATTTTTAGTCATTTTGAGCCATTGGCAATTACTTTATGTTTTCAAGAGCAATAACCAAGATTTTTGCAATTTTTAGTCATTCAGAGCCGTTGGCAAATAATTTTGTGGAGGCCAGAATTCATGATCTCATAAGTTATAACCCATGGAATTTTGCCTTTTCTAGTCATTTCTACCCATTTGTAAATAATTTAAAGGAGGCCAAAATTCATGATTTTATGAGATTTAACCAATAATTTTTGGCTATTTTTAGTCATTATATGCCATTGTAAAATAATTTTGCGGAGGCCAAAAATCGGTTTCATGAGCTATAACCCATAGTATTTGGCCATTTTTAGTCATTTCTACTCATGGGGAAATAATTTCGTTCATAAAAATTCTGACTTCATAAGCTATGACCCATGATTTTTATCTATTTTTAGTCGTTCTGAGATATTAGCAAGTAAATTCACGAAGGCTAAAATTTATGAATTTATGCACTATAACCCATTATTTTTGGCCCTTTTTTTTTTATTGTTTCTACCATTTAGAAAATAATTTTATAGAATCCAAATTTCACGATTTTATGAGCTATAACCCATGATATTTGTCCATTTTTAATCGTTCCAAGCCATTAGCAAATAATTTTGCGAAAGCTAAAATTCACGATTTTATGAGCTATAACCCATTATATTTCTTAATTTTTAGTCATTCCAACTCATTAGCAAATAATTTTGCAAAGGCTAAAATTCACAATTTCTGAGCTATTATCCATGATTTATGACTATGTTTAGCCACTTCGACTCAATAAATAATAATTCCACGAAGGAAAAAATTCACGATTTCATGAACTATAACCCATGATATCTGGCAATTTTAGTCATTTCAAGCCATTAGCCAATAATTTTACGAAGTCTAAAATTTATGATTTCATGTGCTATAACAATTGGCTTTTAGTCATTTTTAGTCGTTCTGACCCATTGGCAAATAATCTCACAGAGACCAATTTTTTAGATTCCCAAAGCTATAACCAAGGATTTTTGACTATTTTTAGCTATTCGTAGATTTTGGCAAATAATTTCACAGAGGCCAAAATTCACAATTTTATGAGCTATAACACTTGATTTTTTGCCAGTTTTAATCATTTCGAGCCATTGGCAAATAATTTTGTAAAGCCTAAAATTCACAATTACATGAACTTTAACTCACAAATTTTTTTTCTAATTTTAGTCATTATGAGCAAATGGTAAATAATTTTACGGATACCAAAATTCATGATTTCTTGAGCTACATCCCTGATTTTGGCTATTTTAGTTATTTTTACTCATTAGCAAATAACTTTGCAAAGTCCCAAATTCAAGATTTTATAAGCTATAACCCATGATTTGTGACCTTTTTTGTTGTTTCTACCCGTTGGAAAATAATTTCGCAAAGTATAATATTCACAATTTCATGAGCTATAACCCACGATTTTTGGTCATTTTAATCGTTGCAAGCCATTGGTAAATAATTTCACTGAGACCAAAATTCATAATTTCCTAAGCTATAACCCATGATTTGAGACCATTTTTAGTCGTTTCAATCCATTGGCAAATAATTTCACAGAGGTTAAAATTCACGATTTCATGAGCTATAACCCATAATTTTTAGCCAATTTTTAGTCATTTTCTCCCAGAGGCAAATAGTATCTCAGAGGCCAAAATTCACGATATCATGAGTTATAACACACAATTTATATTCATTTTTAGTCATTCTGATCCATTGACAAATAATTTCATGCAGTCGAAATTTCACGATTTCATTAGCTATAACCCTCTATTTCTGGTCATTGTCAGTTGTTTCAAATCATTAACCAATAATATAACGGAGCAAAAAATTCATGATTTCATGAGATATAACGTATGATTTTTAGTCATTTTTAGTCGTTCTGACCCATTTGTAAATAATTTTGTGTTGGCCAAATTTTAGGATTTCAAAAGCTATAACCCACGATTTTTGACCATTTTTAGTCGTTCCGTGCCATTGAGAAAAAAATTACGCAGGCCAAAATTCACAATTTCATGAGCTATAACACATGATTTCTAGAAATTTCTAGTCATTCTACCCAGAGGCAAATAATTACTCGGAGACCAAAATTCACGATATCATGAGTTATAACACACAATTTGTGGCCATTTTCAGTCATTCCGAGTCATTGATAAAGAATTTCACGAACGCCAAAATTCACGATTTCATGAGCTATAACTCAGGATTTCTGGCCATTTTTAGTTGCTTCGAGCCATTAGCCAATAATTTCATGGAGGCCAAAATTCACGATTTTATGTACTATAACCCATGATTTAGTCATTTTTAGTCAATCCGATCAATTGACAAATAATTTCGCGTTGGCCAAATTTTAGGATTTCAAGAGCTATTGTAGGCTGTAAAAAAATTACTGAAGACAGCCAATATCCGCGAAATACTATCAATAAAGGTTACAAGCTGACGACTTTCACGACAACAAAGGAGCTAATGTCTCCAGAGTACAAGGATTACAAGTTGACAACCCTTGTGAAAAGAGATCACAAGTATTGATCTCTTCAAAGCAAAGCGCGGGCTCACCCGTTTCAATTCAAAAGCGGGACTAATCGGCGTTTCAATTCAAAATGCGGAGCACATGGCCCGCGTTGAAGCCCAAAGCGAAGCACATGGCCGCGTTTCAATTCAAAATCGCGAACATGGCCCGCGTTGAAGCCCAAAGCGCGAAGCACATGGCCCGCATTTCAATTCAAAACGCTGAGCACATGGCCCGCTTCAATTCAAAATGCGGAGCACATGGCCCGCGTTTCAATTCAAAATGCGGAGCACATGGCCCGCTCAAGCCCAAAACGCGAAGCACATGGCCCGCGTTTCAATTCAAAATGCGGAGCACATGGCCCGCGTTGAAGCCCAAAGCGAAGCACATGGCCCGCTTCAATTCAAAATGCGGAGCACATGGCCCGCGTTTCAATTCAAAATGCGGAGCACATGGCCCGCTTCAATTCAAAATGCGGAGCACATGGCCCGCTCAAGCCCAAAACGCGAAGCACATGGCCCGCTCAAGCCCAAAACGCGAAGCACATGGCCCGCTTCAATTCAAAATGCGGAGCACATGGCCCGCGTTTCAATTCAAAATGCGGAGCACATGGCCCGCTTCAATTCAAAATGCGGAGCACATGGCCCGCGTTTCAATTCAAAATGCGGAGCACATGGCCCGCGTTTCAATTCAAAATGCGGAGCACATGGCCCGCTTCAATTCAAAATGCGGAGCACATGGCCCGCGTTGAAGCCCAAAGCGAAGCACATGGCCCGCGTTTCAATTCAAAATGCGGAGCACATGGCCCGCGTTTCAATTCAAAATGCGAGCACATGGCCCGCGTTTCAATTCAAAATGCGAGCACATGGCCCGCGTTTCAATTCAAAATGCGGAGCACATGGCCCGCATTTCAATTCAAAATGCGAGCACATGGCCCGCGTTGAAGCCCAAAGCGAAGCACATGGCCCGCGTTTCAATTCAAAATCACGGGCACATGGCCCGCATTTCAATTCAAAATGCGGAGCACATGGCCCGCGTTTCAATTCAAAATGCGGAGCACATGGCCCGCGTTGAAGCCCAAAGCGCGAAGCACATGGCCCGCGTTTCAATTCAAAATGCGGAGCACATGGCCCGCATTTCAATTCAAAATGCGAGCACATGGCCCGCATTTCAATTCAAAATGCGAGCACATGGCCCGCGTTGAAGCCCAAAGCGCGAAGCACATGGCCCGCGTTTCAATTCAAAATGCGGAGCACATGGCCCGCGTTTCAATTCAAAATGCGAGCACATGGCCCGCATTTCAATTCAAAATGCGAGCACATGGCCCGCATTTCAATTCAAAATGCGAGCACATGGCCCGCATTTCAATTCAAAATGCGAGCACATGGCCCGCGTTTCAATTCAAAATGCGAGCACATGGCCCGCGTTTCAATTCAAAATGCGGAGCACATGGCCCGCATTTCAATTCAAAATGCGAGCACATGGCCCGCATTTCAATTCAAAATGCGAGCACATGGCCCGCATTTCAATTCAAAATGCGAGCACATGGCCCGCGTTTCAATTCAAAATGCGAGCACATGGCCCGCTCAAGCCCAAAACGCGAAGCACATGGCCCGCGTTTCAATTCAAAATGCGAGCACATGGCCCGCTCAAGCCCAAAACGCGAAGCACATGGCCCGCGTTTCAATTCAAAATGCGGAGCACATGGCCCGCGTTTCAATTCAAAATGCGAGCACATGGCCCGCGTTTCAATTCAAAATGCGGAGCACATGGCCCGCTCAAGCCCAAAACGCGAAGCACATGGCCCGCGTTTCAATTCAAAATGCGGAGCACATGGCCCGCGTTTCAATTCAAAATGCGAGCACATGGCCCGCGTTTCAATTCAAAATGCGAGCACATGGCCCGCGTTTCAATTCAAAATGCGAGCACATGGCCCGCGTTTCAATTCAAAATGCGAGCACATGGCCCGCGTTTCAATTCAAAATGCGAGCACATGGCCCGCGTTTCAATTCAAAATGCGAGCACATGGCCCGCGTTTCAATTCAAAATGCGGAGCACATGGCCCGCTCAAGCCCAAAACGCGAAGCACATGGCCCGCGTTTCAATTCAAAATGCGAGCACATGGCCCGCGTTTCAATTCAAAATGCGGAGCACATGGCCCGCGTTTCAATTCAAAATGCGGAGCACATGGCCCGCTCAAGCCCAAAACGCGAAGCACATGGCCCGCGTTTCAATTCAAAATGCGGAGCACATGGCCCGCTCAAGCCCAAAACGCGAAGCACATGGCCCGCGTTTCAATTCAAAATGCGAGCACATGGCCCGCGTTTCAATTCAAAATGCGGAGCACATGGCCCGCGTTTCAATTCAAAATGCGAGCACATGGCCCGCTCAAGCCCAAAACGCGAAGCACATGGCCCGCGTTTCAATTCAAAATGCGGAGCACATGGCCCGCGTTTCAATTCAAAATGCGAGCACATGGCCCGCTCAAGCCCAAAACGCGAAGCACATGGCCCGCGTTTCAATTCAAAATGCGAGCACATGGCCCGCGTTTCAATTCAAAATGCGAGCACATGGCCCGCTCAAGCCCAAAACGCGAAGCACATGGCCCGCTCAAGCCCAAAACGCGAAGCACATGGCCCGCGTTTCAATTCAAAATGCGAGCACATGGCCCGCTCAAGCCCAAAACGCGAAGCACATGGCCCGCGTTTCAATTCAAAATGCGAGCACATGGCCCGCTCAAGCCCAAAACGCGAAGCACATGGCCCGCTTCAATTCAAAATGCGGAGCACATGGCCCGCTTCAATTCAAAATGCGAGCACATGGCCCGCTCAAGCCCAAAACGCGGAGCATATGGCCCGTGTTTCAATTCAAAATGCGAGCACATGGCCCGCTTCAATTCAAAATGCGGAGCACATGGCCCGCGTTTCAATTCAAAATGCGAGCACATGGCCCGCGTTTCAATTCAAAATGCGAGCACATGGCCCGCTTCAATTCAAAATGCGGAGCACATGGCCCGCGTTTCAATTCAAAATGCGAGCACATGGCCCGCGTTTCAATTCAAAACGCGAGCACATGGCCCGCTCAAGCCCAAAACGCGAAGCACATGGCCCGCTTCAATTCAAAATGCGAGCACATGGCCCGCGTTTCAATTCAAAATGCGAGCACATGGCCCGCGTTTCAATTCAAAATGCGAGCACATGGCCCGCTCAAGCCCAAAACGCGAAGCACATGGCCCGCTCAAGCCCAAAACGCGAAGCACATGGCCCGCTTCAATTCAAAATGCGAGCACATGGCCCGCGTTTCAATTCAAAATGCGAGCACATGGCCCGCGTTTCAATTCAAAATGCGGAGCACATGGCCCGCTCAAGCCCAAAACGCGAAGCACATGGCCCGCTTCAATTCAAAATGCGAGCACATGGCCCGCTTCAATTCAAAATGCGAGCACATGGCCCGCGTTTCAATTCAAAACGCGAGCACATGGCCCGCTCAAGCCCAAAACGCGGGTCTCAACCTCGCGTTCAAGTGCTCAAACGCGATCCTCGCATTCCAAATGCCAACTCATCGGCTTGTCGATGCTGCTCAAATGCAGCGAAGCCATCGGTGTTTGACCGATTGACGAATGTCACTTGGTCCACCGAACGACGACATTCTCACAGGAAGAAGACTTCAGAGGTCGAATACCTTGGAGTCACTTCCAACATGATCGGTATAGGGAGACCATCAATCTCTAACTCCGAGGAGTCAGAGGCAAATCGGTCCCCCGGCTTGAAAGAGGCTTTGAACGACTCCGACGGAGTTTACCGACATACTCGGACTCGAACAGGGGTCATATCCTCCGTCAACTATCAAAAGTTGGCTAAAGGAATTGAGTCTGATGATGAGCACTCAGCCATTGCAGATTCTCAATCCTCTAGTTCTTTCGTGGAGCATGTGAGCGCTGTCTACACGACGGAGAATGCCGAAGATTTCAAGAAGAGGCTCAAGAGTATCGAGCTATGATGCAAGAAGCCCTGCGATCACAACAAGAGTCCATCGATCAACTTCGAGAAATGGTAGCCTAACTTGTTGCAGATAGGGCTCAAGTTCACATGTTCGGCTCAACACCTCAATCAGAATCATCACGACGGAGGGGTCGATCCTCAAAACGAAAAGAAAAAGTGAATGAAGCTCCCGATCAAGAAGCTCATCACGTAGAATCTTCATTTGAAGAAGAGAATAGGGCCGAAAATGAGCATAGTCCTCAATCGGCAAAAATGCGAGAACTGGAAGCCCGCCTCAATGCCATGGCTAATAGGTGCGAGCTCCAAGATCAGGGGGTTGTCAGACCGTATCCTGCAGAATGGGATACGGTTCCTTATCCTCCAAAATGCAAAATCCCGACGCTACAAGCTTTCGACGGCACGGGATCACCGAACCAACACATCTATCATTTTAGGTCACAGACTGGAAATGTGATGGCAAACGATGTCATAGCAGCTCGTTTGTTCATTGGCACCCTCAAGGGGGTTGCCTTTGAATGGTTCATGAAACTGCCTGCAGGATGTATCCAGAAATGGACAGATTTAGAGAGACTCTTCCTGTCATGATTCTTTGAAGGTGACACGGAAATCACTATCACTTCTCTCCTTGCCATTAAGCAAAGGGAGGGAGAGCCTATCAAAGTCTTCGTCGAAAGGTTCCGAAGCATGGCTCTTCGATGCTCGACAGGTATGACACAGTCTGCTCTGATTGACACCTGTCGGCACAATTTACAAATCAATCTTCTAGCTCGAATGGGGGTTGCAAAATATCGTTCCTGGAAACAACTAGTCTCCCAGGGCCAACAGGCTGAAGCAATTATTGCTAGGATTGAAGCTGAAGAAGAGGAGACTGACTCCGAAGACCTGGCTATTGATGACCCGGCTCTAAATCGCGAGGCCGAAGACTCGGTTAGTATCAACCTAGAATAATTACAGACTGGGGGTTGATTATCTGTTATTTTCCGAGTAGAATAATAAATTCTAAATATTGTCAAGTTAACAAAACACTTTTGACAATGTAAGCACTTCAACGTGCAGCAGCACCACCAAAATCAACTTATCAATCCTCTCCAATAGGATGATAAGTCTACAAAGTTGCTCAAATCGTAACACAATCTCGTCAGGTTAAGAATGCACCTCTGACAACCAACTTATCAATCCTCTTCAATAGGATGATAAGTCCACAAAGTTGCTCCAATCGCAACGTATACTTGTCATGTTAACCTCACACCTCTGACAATCAACTTATCAATCCTCTCCAATAGGATGATAAGCCCACAAAGTTGCTCACATCGTAACGCAATCCGCACAAAGTTAAGATTAGCTCGTCTCGTTATTAGCAAGGCGACCTCTTCTGACCATCAACTTATCGACTCTCTCGAATAGAGCGATAAGTCCTCAAAATTGCTCCGATCGCAACATACCCTTGTCACGTTAACCTCACACCTCTGACAATCAACTTATCGACTCTCTTCAATAGAGCGATAAGTCCTCAAAGTTGCTCTAATCGCAACACAATCCTGTCATGTTATCTTATCAACCCTCCTCAACAGATAAGTTCCTCAGAGTTGTTCAAATCACAACTAAATCCCGAAGCCTAAGTAGGGATAAGCCTACGCGTAACACGCGTTGCCGGTTAGTTCTTAACCGTAAAAAGAACAAACGCCCACATATTCAAAGTTGTGGCAAGTTGTTATTCATAACACCACAATCCACGCCTTACACGTGTGGGGAATTTTATCCCGAATCCTAAGTAGGGATAAGTCAACGCCTAACACACGTTGCCGGTTTAGTCTTTTACCGATCGAAAAAGACACCAGAATTTAAATCTGGGGAATTTTATCTCGAAATCTAAGCGAGATAAGCGCATCTAATACATGCGGTAGGGTAGTCTATTCCCGTGAGAAAGACGGCTTCACGATTCAACATCGTAGTATTAAGCCTAAAAGAGTTTTATTCTTTTAGCACAGCGTCACATCGCGAGCAGTTTAGATAATGCATGCTAGCCCGATTCAAGCGGTAATCGGTAAAGGCTCATCAAGTCCGTTGATGGCTGGGGGTTGGCCAATAACCCTAAAGTCAACGCCTAACACGTGTTGCCGGTTAGTCTCTTGCCCGTAAAAGATGACAAAGTCTATGTATTCAACATCGTAGCACAACGTCACGTGCGAGGCGAACTCCTCTAACATCAACTTATCGACACTCTTCAATAAGAGCAATAAGTCCTCAAAGTTGTTCAAATCATACCTAAATCACGACAAACAACTTATCAATCCTCATCAATAGGATGATAAGTCCTCAAATTTGCTTAAATCGTAATCAACTTATCAATCCTCCTCAACAGGATGATAGGTCCTCAAAGTTGCTCCGATCGTAACGTATCTTCATCAAGTCAACACTATACCTCTGATGATAAAATCAACTTATCAATCCTCCCCAGCAGATAAGTTCCTCAAAATTGTTCAAATCACAACTAAACCCTGTCAATCAACTCATCATTCCTTTCCAATAGAATATAGATCCACAAAGTTGTTCAAATTACAACACAATCCTATCAAAATCTGTACACATCCTCAGCAGAGTTTGATAACCAACTTATCAATCCTCCTCAATAGGATGATAAGTCCACAAAGTTACTCACATCGCAACACAATCTTGTCATGTTAACCTCATGATTATCACATTTTAATTACATTTTTATACCCTTATTACCTATGTTATATGAATAGCGATATTACTAATAATCATTTTTATCTTATTTTGCGGGTTAATAAAGAAATAATGAATAAAAGCCCAAATGACTCAAATTCTCAATTTCTACCAATATTTGAAGCCCAAATCGAAGACAAACCAAGGCCCAAGATACCAAATTGATCCAAGAGAAATTCGTGAAGAAAAATCAAGAAAAGACAAATTAGGTTGGGAACCAATCGGTTGACCAACCGGTTGGCTAACCGGTTGGCTAACCGATCGACCAACCGATCGGTTCCCAACGATTTCAGATTAATGGTGGATTTCTCTTCCTTTTGGCTAGGTTTGATCCAATGGTTCACATCAACTCCGTTGGGCTATAAATAGGGGTGAAGGTGAGTGTTTTGAGTGTGAAATATTTTGTAAAACTCCATTTGGAGAGGAGGGTTACTCTTAATTGAGGAGACCTTCCAAAATTGTAACTTTTGTTACACAATAAATGAAATGTTTCACCCTTCAATTTCCTTCCTCTTCTTCTAATCCAAGGACCAAAAGGAGGATTAGATTAAGATCGAGAGTTGTTGGTTTCTATTTTATTTCTTTTCATTTCCTTTCTTGTTCATTTATTGCTTTGTAGAATAGATTTACTTTCATGCAATTTACTTTCTTGCAATTTACTTTCATGCAATTTAATTTCATGCAATGTATTTAATTCTTGTATTTACTTTCTAGAATAGATTTTCCTTTTCTTTAATTCACCTTGAGGCTAGAACCCTCTAGGGAATTACCCTTTTCTAAGTGTGGAGCCAATATTTGTGGGATCCCTAGAGATTGTTTGAAACTAGCTAACAAATCCAACTCATTCTCATGAGATTGAGATAAGCTAAGTGGATCTACTCTAGATTCCTCATATCTTTAACTAATCCTCCATACTTTACATTCTTGATTTTGCACTTATCCTTGTTTTCCATTTGTTTGTTATTTTCCTTTATTCTTGATTTTGATTTTCCTTTACTCTCTCCTCTCTCAATCTTGTTTTCTTTTATTTTGCACTTATTTTCTCGCAATCTCATATTCCCTCCATGTGCATATAATCTCAAACCTAGTTTTGTTATTATGTGCATATAACCACCACCACACTCTCAACTTTATTTTTCTCCTCCTTTGCACATAATCCACAATCCACTCTCTTTTATCTCTCCACATCCACTCTCACCATTTTCTTATTTTCATTTTATTTGTACATAAACTCCTAATTGTCGCATAATTTGAGAACCAAAACTTGAGCAAAACTCTCCTACTTTCCGTTCCTCGTGGGATCGATAATCTTTATACTATAACTTGATAAAGGTTGTATACTTGCAACCTAGGAGGTAATCATTTATTTCCCATCAAGTTTTTAGGCTTGGTGCCGAGGGCGGTGCATAAGTAGAATTTTCATTAAGTTTGGTTTTTATTTTGTGTGTTTTCTTTGTGTAGGAACTTGGGCTTGAAGATCAAGAGTTGAAGATTCAAGATTGAAGAATTGCCTCCAACGAGGCTTTGCATTGCTTTTAGTGGGTAACTTCTCCATCTAGTATTTTCAATTCCACCCTTTAGATAGTTCATATACATTAGAGACAATTAGGATAAAAAAACAAACAAATAAAATAAAAGATATTTTTTTCCCTTAATCGACCCTAATAAACTTCATTTTTATTGTCGACCATAATAAAAATAAAAAGATTTTTGTTTTTGCATCCTTTTTAGTTGCTTTTAATTCTTAGGGTTGCACTTCATATAATAGTAGGAATTCACCAAGTGATTTTGAGCATCTTGATTTGGCACACACTTGAAAATATCTTGAGGGCAAAACCCATTAATCAAGATAAGGTGAGGGATTTCATCACCCTTTCCTTAGCAAAATCACTAATTCCTCACTACACATACCCAAGCCTCTTAAAATTTGATTAGGCGTTGGCCCCTAAGGATTGAGCTCATTAAGGAACAATAATTTCTTAAGTGAACCGGTCCAAGTTTATTTGGATTAATGGTGGATTTCTTCCTTTTGGCTAGGTTTGATCAATGGTTCACATCAACTCGTTGGGCTATAAATAGGGGTGAAGGTGAGTGTTTTGAGTGTGAAATATTTTATAAAACTCCATTTGGAGAGGAGGGTTACTCTTAATTGAGGAGACCTTCCAAAATTGTAACTTTTGTTACACAATAAATGAAATGTTTCACCTTCAATTTCCTTCCTCTTCTTCTAATCCAAGGACCAAAAGGAGGATTAGATTAAGATCGAGTTGTTGGTTTCTATTTTATTTCTTTTCATTTCCTTTCTTGTTCATTTATTGCTTTGTAGAATAGATTTACTTTCATGCAATTTACTTTCTTGCAATTTACTTTCATGCAATTTACTTTCTTGCAATTTACTTTCATGCAATTTACTTTCTTGCAATTTACTTTCATGCAATTTACTTTCTTGCAATTTACTTTCATGCAATTTACTTTCTTGCAATTTACTTTCATGCAATTTACTTTCTTGCAATTTACTTTCATGCAATTTACTTTCTTGCAATTTACTTTCATGCAATTTACTTTCTTGCAATTTACTTTCATGCAATTTACTTTCTTGCAATTTACTTTCATGCAATTTACTTTCTTGCAATTTACTTTCATGCAATTTAATTTCATGCAATGTATTTAATTCTTGTATTTACTTTCTAGAATAGATTTTCCTTTTCTTTAATTCACCTTGAGGCTAGAACCCTCTAGGGAATTACCCTTTTCTAAGTGTGGAGCCAATATTTGTGGGATCCCTAGAGATTGTTTGAAACTAGCTAACAAATCCAACTCATTCTCATGAGATTGAGATAAGCTAAGTGGATCTACTCTAGATTCCTCATATCTTTAACTAATCCTCCATACTTTACATTCTTGATTTTGCACTTATCCTTGTTTTCCATTTGTTTGTTATTTTCCTTTATTCTTGATTTTGATTTTCCTTTACTCTCTCCTCTCTCTCAATCTTGTTTTCTTTTATTTTGCACTTATTTTCTCAAGCAATCATATTCCCTCCATGTGCATATAATCTCAAACCTAGTTTTGTTATTATGTGCATATAACCACCACCACACTCTCAACTTTATTTTTCTCCTCCTTTGCACATAATCCACAATCCACTCTCTTTTATCTCTCCACATCCACTCTCACCATTTTCTTATTTTCATTTTATTTGTACATAAACTCCTAATTGTCATAATTTGAGAACCAAAACTTGAGCAAAACTCTCCCTACTTTCCGTTCCTCGTGGGATCGATAATCTTTATACTATAACTTGATAAAGGTTGTATACTTGCAACCTAGGAGGTAATCATTTATTTCCCATCAAGTTTTTGGCCCGTGTTCTTGGGAACGGTGCATAAGTAGGATTTTCATTAAGTTTGGTTTTATTTTGTGTGTTTTCTTTGTGTAGGAACTTGGAGCTTGAAGATCAAGAGTTGAAGATTCAAGATTGAAGAATTGCCTCCAACGAGGCTTTGCATTGCTTTTAAGTGGGTAACTTCTCCATCTAGTATTTTCAATTCCACCCTTTAGATAGTTCATATACATTAGAGACAATTAGGATAAAAAAACAAACAAATAAAATAAAAAGATTTTTGTTTTGCATCCTTTTAGTTGCATTTTATACCCTTATTACCTATGTTATATGAATAACGATATTACTAATAATCATTTTTATCTTATTTTGCGGGTTAATAAAGAAATAATGAATAAAAGCCCAAATGACTCAAATTCTCGAATTTCTACCAATATTTGAAGCCCAAATCGAAGACAAACCAAGGCCCAAGATACCAAATTGATCCAAGAGAAATTCGTGAAGAAAAATCAAGAAAAGACAAATTCGGTTGGGAACCAATCGGTTGACCAACCGGTTGGCTAACGGTTGGCTAACCGATCGACCAACCGATCGGTTCCCAAATGATTTCAGATTAATGGTGGATTTCTTCCTTTTGGCTAGGTTTGATCCAATGGTTCACATCAACTCCGTTGGGCTATAAATAGGGTGAAGGTGAGTGTTTTGAGTGTGAAATATTTTGTAAAACTCCATTTGGAGAGGAGGGTTACTCTTAATTGAGGAGACCTTCCAAAATTGTAACTTTTGTTACACAATAAATGAAATGTTTCACCTCTTCAATTTCCTTCCTCTTCTTCTAATCCAAGGACCAAAAGGAGGATTAGATTAAGATCGAGAGTTGTTGGTTTCTATTTTATTTCTTTTCATTTCCTTTCTTGTTCATTTATTGCTTTGTAGAATAGATTTACTTTCATGCAATTTACTTTCTTGCAATTTACTTTCATGCAATTTAATTTCATGCAATGTATTTAATTCTTGTATTTACTTTCTAGAATAGATTTTCCTTTTCTTTAATTCACCTTGAGGCTAGAACCCTCTAGGAATTACCCTTTTCTAAGTGTGGAGCCAATATTTGTGGGATCCCTAGAGATTGTTTGAAACTAGCTAACAAATCCAACTCATTCTCATGAGATTGAGATAAGCTAAGTGGATCTACTCTAGATTCCTCATATCTTTAACTAATCCTCCATACTTTACATTCTTGATTTTGCACTTATCCTTGTTTTCCATTTGTTTGTTATTTTCCTTTATTCTTGATTTTGATTTTCCTTTACTCTCCTCTCTCAATCTTGTTTTCTTTTATTTTGCACTTATTTTCTCGCAATCTCATATTCCTCCATGTGCATATAATCTCAAACCTAGTTTTGTTATTATGCATATAACCACCACCACACTCTCAACTTTATTTTTCTCCTCCTTTGCACATAATCCACAATCCACTCTCTTTTATCTCTCCACATCCACTCTCACCATTTTCTTATTTTCATTTTATTTGTACATAAACTCCTAATTGTCGCAAGATAATTTGAGAACCAAAACTTGAGCAAAACTCTCCCTACTTTCCGTTCCTCGTGGGATCGATAATCTTTATACTATAACTTGATAAAGGTTGTATACTTGCAACCTAGGAGGTAATCATTTATTTCCCATCAAGTTTTGGCGCCGCTGTCGGAACTGCAAGTAGGATTTTCATTAAGTTTGGTTTTATTTTGTGTGTTTTCTTTGTGTAGGAACTTGGAGCTTGAAGATCAAGAGTTGAAGATTCAAGATTGAAGAATTGCCTCCAACGAGGCTTTGCATTGCTTTTATGGGTAACTTCTCCATCTAGTATTTTCAATTCCACCCTTTAGATAGTTCATATACATTAGAGACAATTAGGATAAAAAAACAAACAAATAAAAATAAAAGATATTTTTTCCCTTTGTCGAATTTAATAAACTTCATTTTTTTATTGTCTAATTCATAATAAAAATAAAAAGATTTTGTTTTTGCATCCTTTTAGTTGCTTTTAATTTTAGGGTTGCACTTCATATAATAGTAGGAATTCACCAAGTGATTTTGAGCATCTTGATTTGGCACACACTTGAAAATATCTTCGTGGCAAACCCATTAATCAAGATAAGGTGAGGGATTTCATCACCCTTTCCTTAGCCCAAAAATCACTAATTCCTCACTACACATACCCAAGCCTCTTAAAATTTGATTAGACGCTAACCCAAGGATTCGAAAGCTCATTAGGAACAATAATTTCTTAAGTGAACCGTCCAAGTTTATTTGGATTAATTGGTGTCTAAGGCAAGGTTTGGGTTGCGTGTAAGCCCTAAAGGAAAGAGGTACTTAATTGATCTTTGATCTCCTCTAGTACTATCCTTACCTGGCTAATTACCCAAGTAAACTTTGATCTTTCACTAAGGGAATTTTTGTTAGAGTCAGTCTAATTTTTATCTTTATCTTAGTTATTTTTTCTTTTTCTTACCATTTTTATGTCAATTTTTCTCTTTTCATCATAAAATAAAAAATAGTCACTTGCCAACTTAATAGAGTTGATTAATAATTGATCAATTTGATAGAATTTAAGTTTTCTAATCCTTAGTTAGTTCTATACTCAAGTTTACCTTTTATGACAACTCCAAATAAATTTCTTAAGAAATGATTTTCAAGTAGTATACTTTACTTAAGTTTTAACTTAGATTTTTAATTAAAGTAATGGAATTTTGCATGCCTAACTTAGAGTTGAAAATAATTTTTCAAGTTGTCTTGATCCAAATATTGTTCGTAATATATACATATACACATATATATATTATACTAACTTAATAAAAAGAAGAAAAAATTCTCTTAAAATCATTGGTGGTTCTATTTTACTGCCCAAGTTGGACTGAGTAATTAAGCCCGAGAGTATTTCTATGCTTAATGACCTAAGCCCAATTGGGTTGGGATTCATTGCCCAAAACTCGCTAAATGGTCACTTAGAAAGTCCGGATAAAAAGAACAAAACCACCAAGGAATAAAGAGTAAAAATATATAAAAAAAAAAAAATCATACTAACCATGTTTTGTATATAGTTATATTTGTATATGTTCTTGAAAAATAAAATGGATTAAAAGACTTGAAGTTTGTTTAAAACAAAAGGTTAGCATGTTCTTTTCAAAACTTTTAAATTAAATTTTGAGTTAAACTTGGTTTTGTATAACTATAATGAAAGGATTTTCTTAAGAAAATTATATGGAGTTATGATAAAAACGCTTTTCTTGAGTATTAACCAACTTCAATTGGAATATTTGAAGATATCAAATGAATGAATTATTAACTTCTTTAAATTAGCAAGTTGACTGAATTTTGTGGGTATATTCACGAAACCCTCAGAGACTACATTTCGTCCACTAGGGTAACCTAGGGGTTTAAAGGCTTGTTGTATGCGCTAAATACAATCATGACTCCTCGAAGTGAGTTAGGTTTTCTTTTTATTCTCTTTGCTAGAGGACTAGCAAAAGCTTAGGTGTGGGGGTATTTGATTATCACATTTTAATTACATTTTATACCCTTATTACCTATGTTATATGAATAACGATATTACTAATAATCATTTTTATCTTATTTTGCGGTTAATAAAGAAATAATGAATAAAAGCCCAAATGACTCAAATTCTCTGAATTTCTACCAATATTTGAAGCCCAAATCGAAGACAAACCAAGGCCCAAGATACCAAATTGATCCAAGAGAAATTCGTGAAGAAAAATCAAGAAAAGACAAATTCGGTTGGGAACCAATCGGTTGACCAACCGGTTGGCTAACGGTTGGTTAACCGATCGGCCAACCGATCGGTTCCCAAATGATTTCAGATTAATGGTGGATTTCTCTTCCTTTTGGCTAGGTTTGATCCAATGGTTCACATCAACTCCGTTGGGCTATAAATAGGGTGAAGGTGAGTGTTTTGAGTGTGAAATATTTTGTAAAACTCCATTTGGAGAGGAGGGTTACTCTTAATTGAGGAGACCTTCCAAAATTGTAACTTTGTTACACAATAAATGAAATGTTTCACCCTTCAATTTCCTTCCTCTTCTTCTAATCCAAGGACCAAAAGGAGGATTAGATTAAGATCAGAGTTGTTGGTTTCTATTTTATTTCTTTTCATTTCCTTTCTTGTTCATTTATTGCTTTGTAGAATAGATTTACTTTCATGCAATTTACTTTCTTGCAATTTACTTTCATGCAATTTAATTTCATGCAATGTATTTAATTCTTGTATTTACTTTCTAGAATAGATTTTCCTTTTCTTTAATTCACCTTGAGGCTAGAACCCTCTAGGGAATTACCCTTTTCTAAGTGTGGAGCCAATATTTGTGGGATCCCTAGAGATTGTTTGAAACTAGCTAACAAATCCAACTCATTCTCATGAGATTGAGATAAGCTAAGTGGATCTACTCTAGATTCCTCATATCTTTAACTAATCCTCCATACTTTACATTCTTGATTTTGCACTTATCCTTGTTTTCCATTTGTTTGTTATTTTCCTTTATTCTTGATTTTGATTTTCCTTTACTCTCTCCTCTCTCTCAATCTTGTTTTCTTTTATTTTGCACTTATTTTCTCGCAATCTCATATTCCCTCCATGTGCATATAATCTCAAACCTAGTTTTGTTATTATGTGCATATAACCACCACCACACTCTCAACTTTATTTTTCTCCTCCTTTGCACATAATCCACAATCCACTCTCTTTTATCTCTCCACATCCACTCTCACCATTTTCTTATTTTCATTTTATTTGTACATAAACTCCTAATTGTCGAGCATAATTTGAGAACCAAAACTTGAGCAAAACTCTCCCTACTTTCCCGTTCCTCGTGGGATCGATAATCTTTTATACTATAACTTGATAAAGGTTGTATACTTGCAACCTAGGAGGTAATCATTTATTTCCCATCAAGTTTTTGGCTGCCATGTCGGGAACGTGCATAAGTAGGATTTTCATTAAGTTTGGTTTTATTTTGTGTGTTTTCTTTTGTGTAGGAACTTGGAGCTTGAAGATCAAGAGTTGAAGATTCAAGATTGAAGAATTGCCTCCAACGAGGCTTTGCATTGCTTTTGCAAGTAAGTAACTTCTCCATCTAGTATTTTCAATTCCACCCTTTAGATAGTTCATATACATTAGAGACAATTAGGATAAAAAAACAAACAAATAAAAATAAAAGATATTTTTTTCCTGTCAATCTCTAATAAACTTCATTTTTTTATTGTCAATTATAATAAAAATAAAAAGATTTTGTTTTGCATCCTTTTAGTTGCTTTTAATTCTTAGGGTTGCACTTCATATAATAGTAGGAATTCACCAAGTGATTTTGAGCATCTTGATTTGGCACACACTTGAAAATATCTTCAGGGCAAAACCCATTAATCAAGATAAGGTGAGGGATTTCATCACCCTTTCCTTAGCCCAAAAATCACTAATTCCTCACTACACATACCCAAGCCTCTTAAAATTTGATTAGACGTTGGCCCCTAAGGATTCGAGCTCATTAAGGAACAATAATTTCTTAAGTGAACCGTCCAAGTTTATTTGGATTAATTGGTGTCTAAGGCAAGGTTTAGGGTTGTCCTAAAGGAAAGAGGTACTTAATTGATCTTTGATCTCCCTCTAGTACTATCCTTACGGCTAATTACCCAAGTAAACTTTGATCTTTTCACTAAGGGAATTTTGGTTAGAGCTGGTCTAATTTTTATCTTTATCTTAGTTATTTTTTCTTTTTCTTACCATTTTTATGTCAATTTTTCTCTTTTCATCATAAAAATAAAAAATAGTCACTTGCCAACTTAATAGAGTTGATTAATAATTGATCAATTTGATAGAATTTAAGTTTTCTAATCCTTAGTTAGTTCTATACTCAAGTTTACCTTTTATGACAACTCCAAATAAATTTCTTAAGAAATGATTTTCAAGTAGTATACTTTACTTAAGTTTTAACTTAGATTTTTAATTAAAGTAATGGAATTTTGCATGCCTAACTTAGAGTTGAAAATAATTTTTCAAGTTGTCTTGATCCAAATATTGTTCAGAATATATATACATATACATATATATATTATACTAACTTAATAAAAGAAGAAAAAAAATTCTCTTAAAATCATTGGTGGTTCTATTTTACTAAGCCTAAGTTGACTGAGTAATTAAGCCCGAGGAGTATTTCTATGCTTAATGACCTAAGCCCAATTGGGTTGGGATTCATTGGCCCAAAACTCGCTAAATGGTCACTTAGAAAGCCCGATTAAAAGAACAAAACCACCAAGGAATAAAGAGTAAAAATATATAAAAAAAAAAAAATCATACTAACCATGTTTTGTATATAGTTATATTTGTATATGTTCTTGAAAAATAAAATGGATTAAAAGACTTGAAGTTTGTTTAAAACAAAAGGTTAGCATGTTCTTTTCAAAACTTTTAAATTAAATTTTGAGTTAAACTTGGTTTTGTATAACTATAATGAAAGGATTTTCTTAAGAAAATTATATTGGAGTTATGATAAAAACGTTTTCTTGAGTATTAACCAACTTCAATTGGAATATTTGAAGATATCAAATGAATGAATTATTAACTTCTTTAAATTAGCAAGTTGACTGAATTTTGTGGGTATATTCATGCAAACCCTCACGAGACTACAACTCGTCCACTAGGGTAACCTAGGGGTTTAAAGGCTTGTTGTATGCGCTAAATACAATCGCATTCCCGAAAGTGAGTTAGGTTTTCTTTTTATTCTCTTTGCTAGAGGACTAGCAAAGCTTAGGTGGGGGTATTTGATTATCACATATTAATTACATTTTATACCCTTATTACCTATGTTATATGAATAACGATATTACTAATAATCATTTTTATCTTATTTTGCGTGTTAATAAAGAAATAATGAATAAAAGCCCAAATGACTCAAATTCTCAATTTCTACCAATATTTGAAGCCCAAATCGAAGACAAACCAAGGCCCAAGATACCAAATTGATCCAAGAGAAATTCGTGAAGAAAAATCAAGAAAAGACAAATTCGGTTGGGAACCAATCGGTTGACCAACCGGTTGGCTAACGGTTGGCTAACCGATCGACCAACCGATCGGTTCCCAACAATTTCAGATTAATGGTGGATTTCTCTTCCTTTTGGCTAGGTTTGATCCAATGGTTCACATCAACTCCGTTGGGCTATAAATAGGGGTGAAGGTGAGTGTTTTGAGTGTGAAATATTTTGTAAAACTCCATTTGGAGAGGAGGGTTACTCTTAATTGAGGAGACCTTCCAAAATTGTAACTTTGTTACACAATAAATGAAATGTTTCACCCTTCAATTTCCTTCCTCTTCTTCTAATCCAAGGACCAAAAGGAGGATTAGATTAAGATCAGAGTTGTTGGTTTCTATTTTATTTCTTTTCATTTCCTTTCTTGTTCATTTATTGCTTTGTAGAATAGATTTACTTTCATGCAATTTACTTTCTTGCAATTTACTTTCATGCAATTTAATTTCATGCAATGTATTTAATTCTTGTATTTACTTTCTAGAATAGATTTTCCTTTTCTTTAATTCACCTTGAGGCTAGAACCCTCTAGGGAATTACCCTTTTCTAAGTGTGGAGCCAATATTTGTGGGATCCCTAGAGATTGTTTGAAACTAGCTAACAAATCCAACTCATTCTCATGAGATTGAGATAAGCTAAGTGGATCTACTCTAGATTCCTCATATCTTTAACTAATCCTCCATACTTTACATTCTTGATTTTGCACTTATCCTTGTTTTCCATTTGTTTGTTATTTTCCTTTATTCTTGATTTTGATTTTCCTTTACTCTCTCCTCTCTCTCAATCTTGTTTTCTTTTATTTTGCACTTATTTTCTCGCAATCTCATATTCCCTCCATGTGCATATAATCTCAAACCTAGTTTTGTTATTATGTGCATATAACCACCACCACACTCTCAACTTTATTTTTCTCCTCCTTTGCACATAATCCACAATCCACTCTCTTTTATCTCTCCACATCCACTCTCACCATTTTCTTATTTTCATTTTATTTGTACATAAACTCCTAATTGTCGCGCATAATTTGAGAACCAAAACTTGAGCAAAACTCTCCCTACTTTCCCGTTCCTCGTGGGATCGATAATCTTTTATACTATAACTTGATAAAGGTTGTATACTTGCAACCTAGGAGGTAATCATTTATTTCCCATCACCTCACACCTCTGACAGTCAACTTATCAATCCTCCTCAATAGAATGATAAGCCCCAAAGCCTTGTTCAAACCACAAGCCCAAAGTCTTGTTTAAACCACAAGCCCAAAGCCTTGTTCACACCACAAGCCCTAAAAGCCTTGTTAACACCACAAGCCCAAAGCCTTGTTTAAACCACAAGCCCAAAGCCTTGTTAACACCACAAGCCCGAAGCCTTGTTCAAACTACAAGCCCGAAGCCTTGTTCAAACTACAAGCCCAAAGCCTTGCTCAAACCACAAGCCCAAAGCCTTGTTCAAACCACAAGCCCAAAGCCTTGTTCAAACCACAAGCCCAAAGCCTTGTTAACATCACAAGCCCTAAAGCTTTGTTAACACCACAAGCCCAAAGCCTTGTTCAAACCACAAGCCCGAAGCCTTGTTCAAACCACAAACCCAAAACCTTGTTCACACCACAAGCCATGTAAGCCTTGTTCACATCACAAGTCTTAAACCTTGTTTAGATCACAGATTTCATATTTTGTCCCCCGACAAAACCTAAACTTATCGACTCTCATCAATAGAGCGATAGGTCCTCAAAATCTTGTTCAAACCACAAGTACCCAATTTTATCAAGTTAACTCCCAACCTCTGATAAAATTAACTTATCGACTCTCTTCAATAGAGCGATAGGTCCTCAAAATCTTGTTCAAACCACAAATACCCAACTTTATCAAGTTAACTCCACACCTCTGATAAAATCAACTTATCGACTCTCTTCAATAGAGCGATAAGTCCTCAAAAATCATCATCAAGTTAAAAATTCCACCTCTGATGATAAAAGCAATTTATCAACTCTTTACAATAGAGTGATAAGTCCCAAAAAGCTTGTTCAAACAACAAGTATGAAAGGCATGCCAAGTTAACACTATACTTTTGGCACCTTAAAGAAAAATCTAAAAGACTTAGTTGGAAATGTGGGGTTCATCCCGGCGTTTTACTCATCAGCGAAGGACCACCCCGCGTTTCAATTCAAAATGCGGAGCACATGGCCCGCGTTTCAATTCAAAATGCGGAGCACATGGCCCGCATTTCAATTCAAAATGCGGAGCATATGGCCCGTGTTTCAATTCAAAATGCGGAGCACATGGCCCGCGTTGAAGCTCAAAATGCGGAGCACATGGCCCGCGTTTCAATTCAAAATGCGAGCACATGGCCCGCGTTGAAGCTCAAAATGCGGAGCACATGGCCCGCGTTTCAATTCAAAATGCGAGCACATGGCCCGCATTTCAATTCAAAATGCGAGCACATGGCCCGCGTTTCAATTCAAAATGCGAGCACATGGCCCGCGTTGAAGCTCAAAATGCGGAGCATATGGCCCGTGTTTCAATTCAAAATGCGGAGCATATGGCCCGTGTTTCAATTCAAAATGCGGAGCATATGGCCCGTGTTTCAATTCAAAATGCGAGCACATGGCCCGCGTTTCAATTCAAAATGCGGAGCACATGGCCCGCGTTTCAATTCAAAATGCGGAGCATATGGCCCGTGTTTCAATTCAAAATGCGGAGCATATGGCCCGTGTTTCAATTCAAAATGCGAGCACATGGCCCGCGTTGAAGCTCAAAATGCGGAGCACATGGCCGCGTTTCAATTCAAAATGCGGAGCACATGGCCCGCGTTTCAATTCAAAATGCGAGCACATGGCCCGCGTTTCAATTCAAAATGCGGAGCATATGGCCCGTGTTTCAATTCAAAATGCGAGCACATGGCCCGCATTTCAATTCAAAATGCGGAGCACATGGCCCGCATTTCAATTCAAAACGCGGAGCACATGGCCCGCGTTTCAATTCAAAGCGGGACTAATCCCGTTTCAATTCAAAATGCGGAGCACATGGCCCGCATTTCAATTCAAAATGCGGAGCATATGGCCCGTGTTTCAATTCAAAATGCGGAGCACATGGCCCGCATTTCAATTCAAAATGCGGAGCATATGGCCCGTGTTTCAATTCAAAATGCGGAGCACATGGCCCGCATTTCAATTCAAAATGCGGAGCATATGGCCCGTGTTTCAATTCAAAATGCGGAGCACATGGCCCGCATTTCAATTCAAAATGCGGAGCACATGGCCCGCATTTCAATTCAAAATGCGGAGCACATGGCCCGCGTTGAAGCCCAAAGCGAAGCACATGGCCAGCGTTTCAATTCAAAATCACGAACCGTGGCGGCGTTGAAGCCCAAAGCGAAGCACATGGCCGCGTTTCAATTCAAAATCACGGGCACATGGCCCGCGTTGAAGCTCAAAGCGGGCCTCAACCCGGCGTCCTAGTTAAAATATAGGCGGAGGTTCATTCCGCGTTTACGCACTAAAATGCGGCGAGGCTTGCTCGAGCGAACTTCGCGTTTTGACTCATTCAAACATGAGTTGAACGGTTCCTCAACCGTTTGAGAGATTTAAGGGGGGCGGTTACACCCCACTAAACCCCCATTATGGAGAAATTCAAGGGGGGCGGTTACACCCCTTTAATCCCTATAAATGGGGGGTTTTCACAGCCAAATGAGGCGGGTTGAAAAGGTTTGGCCGGAGCACTAAAAAACAAAGGAGAGAACAGCCACTTCTGCGCAGCTGTGATCAGCGTGACGATCGGACCTTCATCCGTTGTCTGATCGGAGTGAAATTTGGAGGGTAGCCTCAACACTCGTCGTTCCTAATTCTGAACGGTGGAGATTGATTTCTACCGATTGGATTTGGAGATATTAAGACTTTACCGAAGATCTCCGTCCTTTTTTTTAAGAAAGGATCAAACCTCCTTTGCTGGCATCAACTCTCCTAGAGAGTTCAACTCGATTACAGTTTTCAAACTTGCACGGCAAGTTCTTCTCTGCCATTCTTGGCTAAAAGGATTACTAATCCTTTTCTAAAATCAACTCTATCAAAGAGTTCTTAACTCGGCCAGAGTTCTAAACTTGCTCCTGCGAGTTATTTTTTTAACCTCGTCCCACGAGTCAAGACGGTCGGATCGTCAACGGGATACAAGATTCAAGCTCCCACCGTCACCGTGAAGAACCCAGATTAAATAAAGGGAAGGGTCTCCGTTGACCTTTCCCTCTTTTGTAAATCGGGCGACCGATCGAGGAATTTGTAATTTCTTTTTATCTAAGTCAGTTAGAGAGAGAGATTGCATTCGAGAGATTGTATTCATTATTCTTCAAATAGAATAGACTAATTTTACAGTTTTCTCCAATTTTTCCTCGCGAACAGCTATAACCCACGATGTTTGACCATTTTCAAACGTTCTGATCCATTAGGAAAAAATTTCACAAAGACCAAAATTCACGATTTTATGAGCTAAAACCCATGATTTTTGGCCATTTTTGTTATCTCTATCCTTTGGAAATTAATTTCATGGAGTCTAAAATTTATAATTTTTATGAGCTATAACCCATGATTTTTTACAATTTTTAGTTGTTCTGACCCATTGATAAATAATCTCGCAGAGGACAAAATTCACAATTTCCTGAGCTGTAACATATAATTTATGGCTATTTTTAGTCGTTCCGAACCATTGGCAAATAATTTTGGGGAGACCAAAATTCACCATTGTATGAGCTATAACTCATGATTTATGGTCATTTTTAGTTATTCTGACCCATTAATAAATAATTACACAAAAACTAAAACTCATGATCTTATGAGCTAACCCGCAATTTTTGGCCATCTTTAGTCATTTTGAGCTAATGGCAAATAATTTCGCGTAGGCCAGAATTCACGATTTTTGGAGCTATAACCCATGATTTCTAGCAAATTTTAGTCATTTCTTCTTATTAGCAAATACTTTTAAGGAATCTAAAATTCAGGATTTCATTAGATATAACCAATGATTTGTGGGCATTTTTGCTGGTTCTACTCATTAAAAAATAATTTTTCAGATTCTAAAATTCACTATTTTATGAGCTATAACCCATGATTTTTAACAATTTTTAGTTGCTCGGAGCCATTGGCAAGTAATTTCACCGATGCCAAAATTCACAATTTCATTAGCTACAACCCATGATTTTTGACCATTTTTAGTCATTCTGACCCATTGGAAAATAATTCCTTGAAGGCCAAAATTCGCGTTTTCATGAGCTAACCTACAATTTTTTTTCCATTTTTGGTCACTTCTATCTTGCGATAAATAATTTCACGAAGGCTAAAATTCATGATTTCAAAAGCTATAACCCATAACTTCTGGCTATTTTTAATTATTCCGAACCATTGGAAAATGATTTCGAGTAGTCCAAAATTCACAATTTTATTTGCTATAACCCACGATTTTTGGCCATTTTTAGTTGTTTCGAGCTATTGGCAAGTAATTTCACGACATCTAAAATTCAAGTTTTCATGAGCTATAACTTATGATTTCTGGCGATTTTTAGTCGCTTCTACATAGTGGCAAATAATTTTATGAAGGCCAAAATTTATAACTACATGAGCTGTAACCGTGATTTCTAGCAAATTTTAGTCATTCCAAGTTATTAGCAAATAAATTCACAGAGAAAAAATTTAAAATTTTATGAGCTATAACCCTTGATTTATGGTAATTTTTAGTCGTTCTGATCCATTGATAAATAATTTCACGAAAGCTAAAATTCAAGCTTTGATGAGTTATAATCCACGATTTTGGCCATTTTCAGTCATTTTGAGTCATTAGAAAATAATTTTCCAGAGGCCAAAATTCACACTTTTCTAAGCTATATAACCCATAATTATTGGCAATTTTTTGTTTTTCTTCTCATTTCCAAATAATTTCACGACGTTCAAAATTCAAGATTTTATGAGCTATAATAAATGACTTGTGAGCAATTTTTTTATTATTTCTACCCATTAGAATATAGTTTCACGGCATCAAATATTCATAATTTTATGATCTATATCCCACATTTTTTTTAGCTATTTTTAGTTGCTCTGAGCCATTGGCACGTAATTTCACGGAGTCCAAAATACATGATTTTATGAGGTATAACTCATAATTTTTTGCCATTTTTAAGCATTCCGAACCATTAGCACATAATTCGCGGAGGCCAAATGTCACAATTTCATTAACTATAATTAATGATTTTTTACCATTTTTAATCATCCTGATCCATTGGTAAATAATTTCTTGGAGGCAAATTCACGTTTACATGAGCTATAACCCACGATTTTAGCTATTTTTTATCTTTTCCTCTCAGTGACAAATAATTTCACGCATGATAAATTCATGATTTCAGGCGTTAACCCAATATTTCTGGCTATTTTTAGTCGTTTCGAGGCATTGACGAATAATTTCGCAGAGGCCAAAATTCAAAATTTAATGGCCATTTTTAGTCGTTCTGATACATTGACAAATAAGTTTGCGTAGTCCAAAATTCATGAAATCATGAGGTATAAACTACAATTTTTGGTTATTTTTAGTCGTTCCAAGCCGTTTGCACGTAATTTCATAGAGGCCAATATTGACGATATTATGAGCTATAACACATGATTTCTAGCTAATTTTGTTGTCTCTACCCTTTGGAAAATAATTTCAAGGAGTCCAAAATTCATGATTTCATGAGCTATAATCTATGATTTTTGGCCATTTTTGTTTTTCAGAGCCATTAATTAATAATTTTGCGGATGCCAAAATTCATATTTTCATTAGCTATAATTCATGATCTTTGACTATTTTTAGTCGTTTTGACCCATTGACAAATAATTTTATAGAGGCCAAAATTCACAATTTCATGAGCTATAACCGATGATTTCTTGCTATTTTTAGTCATTCTGAGGCATTGACAAATAATTATGGAGAGACTAAAATTCATGATTTCATGAGTTATAACCCATGATTTGTGGGCATTTTAGTTGTTCCGACCATTTGACAAATAATTAACGGAGACTAAAATGCACAATTTTATGAGCTATAACCCATGACTTTTGGCCATTTTTAGTCATTTTCAACCATTGGCAAATAATTTTGTGGATGCCAAAATTCTTGATTATTTTAGCTACAACCCATGATTTTTAAAAAATTTAGGAGTTCATTAGCTATAACCCACGACTTATGGCCATTTTTTTTATTGTTTCTGCCCATTAGAAAATAATTTTTGGAGACCAAAATTCATAATTTTATGAGATATAATCCATAATTTTATGAGCTATAATCCATAATTTTTGGCAATTTTTAGTTGCTCAGAGCCATTGGCACGTAATTTCATAGAGTCCAACACTCACAACTTCATGAGCTATCACCCACAATTTTTAGCCATTTTTAGTGGTTCTGCGCCATTGACAAATAGTTTTACGGAGGGCAAAATTCACGATTTAATTAGTAATAACCAATGATTTGTAACCATTTTTAGTCATTCTGACCCATTAACAAATAATTTCACAAAGATCAAAATTCACGATTTCATGATCTATAACTCACAATTTCTGGCTATTTTTAGTCCTTCCGAGCCATTGCCAAATAATTTCACAGAGGCCAAGATTCACAATTTCAAGAATTATTACACATGATCGCTATTTTTAGTCGTTGTGGCCCATTGACAAATAATTTAATGAAGAAACAAATTCATGATTACATGAGCCCATGATTTTTGGCCATTTTTAGTCAATTCTAGCCATTAGCAAAAACTATTGCAGAGGTAAAAATTCAAAATTTTGTGGGATATAACTTTCATTTCGACCTATTTGTAAATAATTTCATGGAGGCCAAAATTTAGGATTTTCAGGAGCTATAACCAACAAATTCTGACCATTTTTAACCATTCCGAGCCATTCGCAAACTATTTCATGGAGGCCAAAATTCAAGATTTCATGAGCTTTAGCACATGATTTCTGGCCTTTTTTCGTCGTTCGAAGCCATGGGCAAATAATTTCGCATAGGACACAATTCATAATTACATGAGCTTTAACCCATCATGTTTTGGCTATTTTTAGTCATTATGAGCCATTGGCAAATAATTTTGTGGATGCCAAAATTCATATTTTCATTAGCTATAATTCATGATCTTTGACTATTTTTAGTCGTTTTGACCCATTGACAAATAATTTATGGAGGCCAAAATTCAAGATTTCATGAGCTATAACCCATGACTTTTGGCCATTTTAGTCATTTTCAACCATTGGCAAATAATTTTGTGGATGCCAAAATTCTTGATTATTTTAGCTACAACCCATGATTTTAAAAATTTAGGAGTTCATTAGCTATAACCCACGACTTATGGCCATTTTTTATTGTTTACGCCCATTAGAAAATAATTTTGGAGACCAAAATTCATAATTTTATGAGATATAATCCATAATTTTATGAGCTATAATCCATAATTTTTGGCAATTTTTAGTTGCTCAGAGCCATTGGCACGTAATTTCATAGAGTCCAACACTCACAACTTCATGAGCTATCACCCACAATTTTTAGCCATTTTAGTGGTTCTGCGCCATTGACAAATAATTTCATGGAGGCCAAAATTCACGATTTAATTAGTAATAACCAATGATTTGTAACCATTTTAGTCATTCGACCCATTAACAAATAATTTCACAAAGATCAAAATTCGATTTCATGATCTATAACTCACAATTTCGGCTATTTTTAGTCCTTAGAGCCATTGCCAAATAATTTCACAGAGGCCAAGATTCACAATTTCAAGAATTATTACACATGATCGCTATTTTTAGTCGTTGTGGCCCATTGACAAATAATTTAATGAAGAAACAAATTCATGATTACATGAGCCCATGATTTTTGGCCATTTTAGTCAATTCTAGCCATTAGCAAAAACTATTGCAGAGGTAAAATTCAAAATTTTGTGGGATATAACTTTCATTTCGACCTATTTGTAAATAATTTCATGGAGGCCAAAATTTAGGATTTTCGGAGCTATAACCAACAAATTGACCATTTTAGTCATTCCAAGCCATTAGCAAATAATTTCATGGAGGCCAAAATTCAAGATTTCATGAGCTTTAGCACATGATTTCTGGCCTTTTTTCGTCGTTCGAAGCCATGGGCAAATAATTTCGCATAGGACACAATTCATAATTACATGAGCTTTAACCCATCATGTTTTGGCTATTTTTAGTCATTATGAGCCATTGGCAAATAATTTTGCTGTGGGTAAAATTCATAATTTCATGAGGTATATCTCATACTTTTTTATTATTTTTAGTCATTTCTACTCATTGATAAATAATTTTGCGGCCGCATCTAGCCTTTTGCCCGTTGTTTCTACCCATTGGAAAATAACTTTGTGGAGCTAAAATTCATAATTTTATAAGCTATAACCCATGATTTTTTACCACTTTTACTCGTACCGAGCCATTGACAAATAATTTCGCAGAGTTTAAAATTCACGATTTCATGAGCTATAAACCCATGATTTTTGGCCATTTTTAGTTATTTCAGTCCACTGGCAAGTAATTTTACAGAGGCCAAAATTCATGTTTTTAAGAGCTATAACCTATAATTTTGGCCATTTTTAGTTGTTTCATCTAGCATTTTTAGTTATTTTCAGTCATTTTGAGCCCATGATAAATAATTTTGTGGAGGCCAAAAGTTATGATTTCATGAGCTCTAACCCACGATTTTTGACCATTTTCAGTCATTATGAGCCATTGGAAAATAATTTATGGAGATAAAAATTCATGATTTTATAAGCTATAACCTGTAATTTTTTACCATTTTTAGTCATTTCAACTCATTGGCAAATAATTTTGCGAAGTCTAAAATTTAGGATTTCATGAGCAATAACCCATGATTTGAAGTCATTTAATGTTGTTTCTAATAATTGGAAAATAATTATGCTTAGTCCAAAATTCCTGATTTCATGAGCTATAAGCCATAATGTTTGGTCATTTTTGGTCATTCCGAGCCACTAGCAAGTAATTTCACAGAGTCCAAAATTTACTATTTCATGGGCTATAACCCATGATTTCTACCCATTTTTTGTTGTTTCTACCATTTGGAAATAATTTCATGGATCCAAAATTCATGATTTCATAAGCTATACTCTATGATTTTTGGCCATTTTTAGTCATTCCAAGCCATTAGCAAATAATTTCACGGAGGCCAAAGTTCACGATTTAATGAGCTATAACTCATAATTTTTGACCATTTTTAGTCATTCTGACCCATTAGCAAATAAATTTGTGAAATCTAAAATTCACGTTTTCGTGAGCAATAACCATGATTTTTGGCCTTTTTAGTTTATTCGAGCCATTGAGAAATAATTTTTGGGATACCAAAATTCACGATTTCATGAGCATAACCCAAGATATGTGGCCTATTTTAGTCATTCCGACCCATTGACAAAGAATTCACGGTGGCTAAAATTCACAATTTCATGAGTTATAACTCACGATTTTTGGTGTATTTTTAGTCTTTTTGAGCCATTAGCAAATAATTTTGCAAAGCCCAAATATCATGATAAAGTGAGCTATAACCTATGATTTTTGCTCATTTCTAATCATTTCTACTCATTTACTAATAATTTTATGTAGTCCAAAATTTAGGATTTTATCAAATATAACCCACGATTTATGTCCATTTGTTTTTGCTTCTACCCATTAGAATTTCAGGGAGTCTAAAATTCATAATTTCATGAGCTGTAACACACAATTTTTGGTAATTATTAGTTATTCGGAGCCATTGATAAATAATTTCATGAATTCCAAAATTCATGATATCATGAGCTATGACCCACGATTTTTGGCCGTATTTACTGGTTATGAGACATTGGCAAGTAATTTTGTGGTAGCCAAATTCAAATTTTAATTATCTATAACTCATTGTTTTTGACGATTTTTAGTCGTTCTGACCCACTGGCAAATAATTTTTTAGAGGCCAAAATTCACTTTTCATGAGCTATAACCGATGATTTTCGGCCATTTTTAGTCGTTTCTACTTGTGGCAAATAATTCACAAAGGCCAAAATTCACGATTTCATGAGCTACAATCTACGATTTTGAGCTATTAGTTGTTCCAAGCCATTAGAATATAATTTCATAAAGGTCAAAATTCACAATTTCATTAGCTAAAACCTAATGATAAATAATTTCATTGAGGCAAAAATTCACGATTTTATGAGCTATAACACACGATTACTAGCCATTTTTAGTTAGTTAGAGCCATTAGCAAATAGTTTTGTGTAGGCAAAAATTCATAATTTTATGAGCTATAATCTATGATTTTTAGTCATATGATTTTTAACCATTTTTAATCATTACAAGCCACTGGCAAATAATTTCATATGGGCCAAAATTCATGATTTCATGAGCTATAACTCATGAATATGGCCATTTTCAGTCATTTAAAGCCATTGACTAATAATTTTACAGAGAAAACAATTCACGATTACATGAGCTTTAAGCCATAGTTTTTTTTGGCTATTTTTAGTCGTTATGAGCCATTATCAAATATTTTTGCAGAGGCTAAATTCACGATTTCATGAGCTATAACTCATATTTTTTGATTATTTTTAGTCATTTCTATTTATTCGCAAATAATTTCACACCCTCATCTAGGCTTTTTTTGTTATTTCTACCCATAAGAAATTAATTTCACGGAGTCCAAATTTCACAATTTATGAGTTATAACACATGATTTTTTGCCATTTTTACACATTCCGAGCCATTGGTAAATAATTTTATTGAGTCCAAAATTCATGATTTTATGAGCTATAACCCACGATTTTTGGCCATTTTAGTTATTTTGAGCCATTGGCAAGTAATTTTACGGAGTGCAAAATTCACCATTTTATGTGCTATAACCCATAGGGTTGATGCCCAGGCCAAGACCAGCGGATGTGACTCCCACTAAATTGAATTATTTTTGTCATCTTGACCCATTAGCAAATAATCTTGTGGAGGCCAAAATTCATGTTTTCATAAGCTATAACCCATAATTTTTAGACATTTTTAATTGTTTCTACACAGTGGCTAATAATTTCACGAAGTCCAAAATTCATGATTTCATAAGCCATAACACATGATTTCTAGCCATTTTCAATCATTTTAAGCCATTGGCAAATAATTTCACAGTGGCTAAACTCACAGTTTCATGAGTTTTAACCCACGATTTTTGGCCAATTTTTAGTCGTTATGAGCCATTGGAAAAAAAAATCACAGAGATCAAAATTCATGATTTCATAAGCTATAACTCTTGGTTTTTGGCCATTTTGAGTTGTTTCTACTCATAAATAATTTCACGTTTTCATGAGATATAACCCATGATTTTTGGTCATTTTTAGTTGTTCTGAGCCATCGGGGAGACCAAAATTCATGTTTTTATGAGCTATAACCTATGACTTGTGACCACTTTTGATCGTTTTGACCAATTGATAAATTATTCCACGGAGGATAAAATTCACAATTTTTTGAGAAATAACTCATAATTTTTGGCCCATTTTTAATCATTTTGAGCCATTGGCAAATAATTTTGCGAATGCCAAAATTCATGATAAATTGAGCTATAAGCCATAATTTTGCCTTTTAATCATTTCTACTCATTGGCAAATAATCTCAAGGAGTCTAAAATTCAAGATTTCATTAGCTATAACCCACGATTTGAGGCCATTTTATATTCTTTCTAAAAATTGAAAAATAATTTCATGTGGTCTAAAATTCACGATTTTATGAGCTATGAACCACAATTTCTAGCCATTTTTGTCGTTCTAAGCCATTCGCAAATAATTTCAAGGAGATCAAAACTCACGATTTCATGTGCCAAAACTCATGATATCGGCCATTCCTTATTCTTTCTACCCTTTGGAAAATGATTTAATGGAGTTCAAAATTAATGATTTCATGAGCTATACCCCATAATTTTTAGCCGTTTTAGTCATTCGAGCCATTAGCAAATATTTTTGGAGCCAATATTCATGTTCTCATGACCTCTAACCCATAATTTTTGACCATTTTAGTTATTCTGACCCAATGACAAATAATTTCACAGAGGCTAAAATTCACGATTTCATGAGCTATAATCCATAGTTTTGGCTATTTTGGTCATTGAGCCACATGCAAATAATTTTAGAGACCAAAATTCACAATTTTTGTGCTATAACCCATGACTTGTAGCCATTTTTAGTCGTTCGACAAATTGATAAATAATTTTCTGAGGCTAATATTTACGATTTCATGAGCAATAGCATACGATTTTTGGCCATTTGTAGTCCTTTTGAGCCATTGGCAAATAATTTCACAGAGGCTAAAATTCAAGATTACCTTAGCTATAACCCATAATTTTGGCAAATTTAAGTCATTTCTACTTACTATGAAATAATTTTATGGAGTCTAAAATTCAAGATTTCATTAGCTATAACCCACAATTTGTGGCCTTTTTGTTGTTTTACTAGATAGAAAATAATTTTCTGAGTCCAAAATTCACAATTTTATGAGCTATAACTCACGTATTTTGAAAACATTTAGTTGTTGAGCCATTGGCAAGTAATTTTATGGAGTCCAAAATTCATAATTTCATGAGCTATAACCCATGTTTTGACCATTTTAGTCATTCGAGCCATTGGCAAATAATTTTGAGAGGCTAAAACTCATGATGTAGTTAGCTATAACCCATGTTTTGACCATTTTAGTCATTCGATCTATTGGCAATTAATTTCTCAAATGCCAAAATTCATATTTTCATGGGCTACAACCCACAAATTTTGGTCATTTTTAGTCATTTCTACCTAATGGCAAATATTTTCATGAAGGCTAAAATTCATGATTTCATGAGCTATGATCTATGATTTCAAGCTATTTTAGTCCTTAAGTCAGCGGCAAATAATTTTGCAGGCCAAAATTCTCAATTTCATGAGCAATAACTCATGATTTATGGCCATTTTTAATCATTCTGACCTATTGACAAATAATTTTATGGAGGAAAAATCATGATTTGATGAGCTATAACCCATAATTTCTGATCATTTCAGTCAGTTCGAGCCAATTGCAAATAATTTTGCAAAGGCGAAAAATCACGATTTCATGTGCTTTAACCCACCATTTTTCGGTCATTTTTAGTCGCTATGAGCCACTGGCAAATAATTTTATGGAGTGTAAAATTCATGATTTCATGAGCTATAACTTATACTTTTAGTTATTTTAGTTATTTCTACTCGATGATAAATAATTTCACAGAGGCTAAAATTCACGATTTTATGAGCTATAACACATGATTTCTAGCCATTTTTGTCGTTCTAAGCCATTCGCAAATAATTTCATGTGGTCTAAAATTCACGATTTTATGAGCTATAACCCATGATTTTTGGTCATTGAGCCACATGCAAATAATTTTATGAGCTATAACCCATGTTTTGACCATTTTAGTCATTCGAGCCATTGGCAAATAATTTCATGTGGTCTAAAATTCACGATTTCATGAGCTATAACCCATGATTTATGGCCATTTTAATCATTTTGAGCCATTGGCAAATAATTTCACAGAGGCTAAAATTCACGATTTCATGAGCTATAACCCATAATTTTTGGCCCATTTTAATCATTTTGAGCCATTGGCAAATAATTTTGCAAAGGCAAAAATCACGATTTCATGAGCTATAACCCATAATTTTTGACCATTTTAGTCATTTCTACTCATTGGCAAATAATTTCATGAGCTATAACCCACAATTTGTGGCCTTTTTGTTGTTTCTACTAGATAGAAAATAATTTTCTGAGTCCAAAATTCACAATTTCATGAGCTATAACACATGATTTTTGGCCATTTTTAGTCATTCGAGCCATTAGCAAATAATTTTATGGAGTCCAAAATTCATGATTTTATGAGCTATAACCCACGATTTTTGGCCATTTTAGTTGTTTTGAGCCATTGGCAAGTAATTTTATGGAGTGTAAAATTCATGATTTTATGAGCTATAACCCATGACTTGTAGCCATTTTTAGTCGCTATGAGCCATTGGCAAATAATTTTATGAGCTATAACCCATAATTTTTGACCATTTTAGTCATTTTGAGCCATTGGCAAATAATTTTATGGAGTCCAAAATTCATGATTTCATAAGCTATAACCCATAATTTTTGACCATTTTAGTTATTTCTACTCGGTGATAAATAATTTCACGAAGTCCAAAATTCATGATTTCATAAGCCATAACACATGATTTCTAGCCATTTTTGTCGTTCTAAGCCATTCGCAAATAATTTCACAGAGGCTAAAATTCACAATTTCATGAGCTATAACCCACGATTTTTGGCCAATTTTTAGTCGTTATGAGCCATTGGAAAAAAATCACAGAGATCAAAATTCATGATTTCATAAGCTATAACTCTTGGTTTTTGGCCATTTTGAGTTGTTTCTACTCATAAATAATTTCACGCTTTCATGAGATATAACCCATGATTTTTGGTCATTTTAGTTGTTCGAGCCATCGGGAGACCAAAATTCATGTTTTTATGAGCTATAACCTATGACTTGTGACCACTTTTGATCGTTTTGACCAATTGATAAATTATTCCACGGAGGATAAAATTCACAATTTTTTGAGAAATAACTCATAATTTTTGGCCCATTTTTAATCATTTTGAGCCATTGGCAAATAATTTTGCGAATGCCAAAATTCATGATAAATTGAGCTATAAGCCATAATTTTTGCCCCTTTTTAATCATTTCTACTCATTGGCAAATAATCTCAAGGAGTCTAAAATTCAGGATATCATAAGCTATAACCCACGATTTGAGGCCATTTTATATTCTTTCTAAAAATTGAAAAATAATTTCATGTGGTCTAAAATTCACGATTTTATGAGCTATGAACCACAATTTCTAGCCATTTTTTGTCGTTCTAAGCCATTCGCAAATAATTTCAAGGAGATCAAAACTCACGATTTCATGTGCCAAAACTCATGATATCTGGCCATTCCTTATTCTTTCTACCCTTTGGAAAATGATTTAATGGAGTTCAAAATTAATGATTTCATGAGCTATACCCCATAATTTTTAGCCGTTTTAGTCATTCAGAGCCATTAGCAAATATTTTTATGAGCCAATATTCATGTTCTCATGACCTCTAACCCATAATTTTTGACCATTTTAGTTATTCGACCCAATGACAAATAATTTCGAGAGGTCAAAATTCACGATTTCATGAGCTATAATCCATAGTTTTGGCTATTTTGGTCATTGAGCCACATGCAAATAATTTTAGAGACCAAAATTCACAATTTTTGTGCTATAACCCATGACTTGTAGCCATTTTTAGTCGTTCGACAAATTGATAAATAATTTTCTGAGGCTAATATTTACGATTTCATGAGCAATAGCATACGATTTTTGGCCATTTGTAGTCCTTTTGAGCCATTGGCAAATAATTTCACAGAGGCTAAAATTCAAGATTACCTTAGCTATAACCCATAATTTTTGGCAAATTTAAGTCATTTCTACTTACTATGAAATAATTTTATGGAGTCTAAAATTCAAGATTTCATTAGCTATAACCCACAATTTGTGGCCTTTTTGTTGTTTTACTAGATAGAAAATAATTTTCTGAGTCCAAAATTCACAATTTTATGAGCTATAACTCATTATTTTGAAAACATTTAGTTGTTGAGCCATTGGCAAGTAATTTTATGGAGTCCAAAATTCATAATTTCATGAGCTATAACCCACGGTTTTAGCCATTTTTAGCAGTTCCGAACAATTGGCAAATAAATTTGCAGAGGCTAAAACTCATGATGTAGTTAGCTATAACCCATGTTTTGACCATTTTTAGTCATTCTGATCTATTGGCAATTAATTTCTCAAATGCCAAAATTCATATTTTCATGGGCTACAACCCACAAATTTTGGTCATTTTTAGTCATTTCTACCTAATGGCAAATATTTTCATGAAGGCTAAAATTCATGATTTCATGAGCTATGATCTATGATTTCAAGCTATTTTTAGTCCTTCTGAGTCACTGGCAAATAATTTTGCAGAGGCCAAAATTCTCAATTTCATGAGCAATAACTCATGATTTATGGCCATTTTAATCATTTTGACCTATTGACAAATAATTTTATGGAGGAAAAATCATGATTTGATGAGCTATAACCCATAATTTCGATCATTTCGGTCGATTCGAGCCAATTGCAAATAATTTTGCAAAGGCAAAAATCACGATTTCATGTGCTTTAACCCACCATTTTTCGGTCATTTTAGTCGCTATGAGCCATTGGCAAATAATTTTATGGAGTCCAAAATTCATGATTTTATGAGCTATAACCTATGACTTGTGACCACTTTTGATCGTTTTGACCAATTGATAAATTATTCCACGGAGGATAAAATTCACAATTTTTGAGAAATAACTCATAATTTTTGGCCCATTTTAATCATTTTGAGCCATTGGCAAATAATTTTCTGAATGCCAAAATTCATGATAAATTGAGCTATAAGCCATAATTTTGCCTTTTAATCATTTCTACTCATTGGCAAATAATCTCAAGGAGTCTAAAATTCGGGATATCATAAGCTATAACCCACGATTTGAGGCCATTTTATATTCTTTCTAAAAATTGAAAAATAATTTCATGTGGTCTAAAATTCACGATTTTATGAGCTATGAACCACAATTTCTAGCCATTTTTTGTCGTTCTAAGCCATTCGCAAATAATTTCAAGGAGATCAAAACTCACGATTTCATGTGCCAAAACTCATGATATCTGGCCATTCCTTATTCTTTCTACCCTTTGGAAAATGATTTAATGGAGTTCAAAATTAATGATTTCATGAGCTATACCCCATAATTTTTAGCCGTTTTTAGTCATTCCGAGCCATTAGCAAATATTTTTGCGGAGCCAATATTCATGTTCTCATGACCTCTAACCCATAATTTTTGACCATTTTTAGTTATTCTGACCCAATGACAAATAATTTCGCAGAGGTCAAAATTCACGATTTCATGAGCTATAATCCATAGTTTTTGGCTATTTTTGGTCATTCAGAGCCACATGCAAATAATTTTAGAGAGACCAAAATTCACAATTTTTTGTGCTATAACCCATGACTTGTAGCCATTTTTAGTCGTTCTGACAAATTGATAAATAATTTTACAGAGGCTAATATTTACGATTTCATGAGCAATAACGCACGATTTTTGGCCATTTGTAGTCCTTTTGAGCCATTGGCAAATAATTTCACAGAGGCTAAAATTCAAGATTACCTTAGCTATAACCCATAATTTTTGGCAAATTTAAGTCATTTCTACTTACTATGAAATAATTTTATGGAGTCTAAAATTCAAGATTTCATTAGCTATAACCCACAATTTGTGGCCTTTTTTGTTGTTTCTACTAGATAGAAAATAATTTTACTGAGTCCAAAATTCACAATTTTATGAGCTATAACTCATTATTTTGAAAACATTTAGTTGTTCGAGCCATTGGCAAGTAATTTTATGGAGTCCAAAATTCATAATTTCATGAGCTATAACCCACGATTTTTGGCCATTTTAGTTATTTTGAGCCATTGGCAAATAATTTTATGGAGTCTAAAATTCAAGATTTCATTAGCTATAACCCATAATTTTTGGCAAATTTAAGTCATTTCTACTTACTATGAAATAATTTTATGGAGTCCAAAATTCATAATTTCATGAGCTATAACCCATAATTTTTGACCATTTTAGTTATTCTGACCCAATGACAAATAATTTCAGAGGTCAAAATTCATGATTTCATGAGCTATAACCCACGGTTTTAGCCATTTTAGCGATTCAGAACAATTGGCAAATAAATTTGCAGGCTAAAACTCATGATGTAGTTAGCTATAACCCATGTTTTGACCATTTTAGTCATTCGATCTATTGGCAATTAATTTCTCAAATGCCAAAATTCATATTTTCATGGGCTACAACCCACAAATTTTGGTCATTTTTAGTCATTTCTACCTAATGGCAAATATTTTCATGAAGGCTAAAATTCATGATTTCATGAGCTATGATCTATGATTTCAAGCTATTTTTAGTCCTTCTGAGTCACTGGCAAATAATTTTGCAGAGGCCAAAATTCTCAATTTCATGAGCAATAACTCATGATTTATGGCCATTTTTAATCATTTTGACCTATTGACAAATAATTTTATGGAGGAAAAAATCATGATTTGATGAGCTATAACCCATAATTTCTGATCATTTCAGTCAGTTCGAGCCAATTGCAAATAATTTTGCAAAGGCAAAAAAATCACGATTTCATGTGCTTTAACCCACCATTTTTCGGTCATTTTTAGTCGCTATGAGCCATTGGCAAATAATTTTGCGGAGTGTAAAATTCATGATTTCATGAGCTATAACTTATACTTTTTAGTTATTTTTAGTTATTTCTACTCAGTGATAAATAATTTTCTGGTCTCGAGTAGTCTTTTTTTTATGTTTCTACCCATTGGAAAATAATTTCTTGTAGTCTAATATTCATAATTTTATGAGCTATAACCCATGATTGTTTGCCACTTTTACTCATTATGAGCTATTGGTAAATAATTTTATGGTGTCCAAAAATCATGATTTCATGAGTGATATCCCATGTATTTTGGCCACTTTCAGTTGTTCCGTGCCATTGGCAAGTAATTTTATAGAGGCCAAAGTTCTCAATTTCGTGAGCTATAACCCATGATTTTCAACTATTTTTATCATTCGACCCGTGGAAAAAATTTTATGAGGCCAATACTCACAATGTAATTAAGTATAACCAATGATTTTTTTATCATTTTTAGCCGTTCTGACACATTGACAAATAATTTCTTAGAGGCAAAAATTGACGTTTTCATGGGCTACAACCCACAAATTTTGTTCATTTTTAGTCATTTCTAGCCAGTGGCAAATAATTTCATGAAGCCTAATATTCAGGATATCATGAGCTATAATCCATAATTTCTTATTATTTTTAGTCCTTCAGAGTCATTAGCAAATAATTTCACAGATGTCAAAATTTACAATTTCATGAGCAATAACCATGTGGCCATTTTTACTCGTTCAGACCCATTGACAAATAATTTTATTGAGGAGAAAATTCATGATTTAATAAGCTATAACCCATAATTTCTGGTCATTTCCAGTCAGTTCGAGCCATTTGCAAATAATTTCATGGAGGCAAAAATTCACGATTTCATGAGCTTTAACCCACAAATTTTGGTCATTTTTAGTCGCTATGAGCCATTGGCAAATAATTTCATGGAGGCAAAATTCACGATTTCATGAGCTATAACAGATGATTTCGAGCAATTTTCGGTTGTTCAAAGTCATTAGAAAATAATTTCTAGCTTGCTACAATTCATGATTACATGAACTTTAACCCATAATTTTTAGCCATTTTAGTTGTTATGAGCCTTTGACAAATAATTTCATGGAGGCCAAAATTCACAATTTCATGAGCTATAACAGATGATTTCGAGCAATTTTCGGTTGTTCAAAGTCATTAGAAAATAATTTCTAGCTTGCTACAATTCATGATTACATGAACTTTAACCCATAATTTTTAGCCATTTTAGTTGTTATGAGCCTTTGACAAATAATTTTGCATAGGTAAAATTCATAATTTCATGAGCTATAACCCATGCTTTTGGTTATTTTTAGTCATTTCTACTCATTGACAAATAATTCTGCGACCTCATCTAGCATTCTTTGATGTTTCTACCCACCTAAAAATAATTTTATGAGTCCAAAACTCATAATTTTATAAGCAATAACCCAAGATTTTTGCCACTTTTATTCATTCGAGCCATTGGCAAATAATTTCTGAGTCTAAAATTCATGATTTCATGAGCTATAACTCATGATTTTTGGCTAGTTTTAGTTGTTTCAAGCCATTAGCAAGTAGTTTCATGGAGGCCAAAATTCACATTTCATGAGCTATAACCCATGATTTGTGGCCATTTTCATCATCATGAGTCATTGGAAAATAATTTTGTAGAGACCAAAATTCACGATTTCATGAGCTATAACCCATGATTTGTGGCCATTTTAGTCATTTCTAGCCAGTGGCAAATAATTTCACGATGCCAAAATTCACAATGTCATTAGCTATAACCCATGATTTGTGGCCATTTTCAGTCATCATGAGTCATTGGAAAATAATTTTGTAGAGACCAAAATTCACGATTTCATAAGCTACAACCCTTAATTTTTGGCCACTTTTAGTCGTTTGTACTCATTGACAAATAATCTTACAATGTCCAAAATTCTAGATTTCATGAGCTATAACTCATGATTTGAGACCATTTTATGTTATCTCTACCAATTGAAAAATAATTTCGCTATTCCAAAATTGATGTTTCCATGAGCAATAAACCACGATTTTGGCCATTTTATTTATTTCTAACCATTGGCAAATTAATTGTGGAGGCCAAAATTTTCGATTTCATGAGCTATAACCCATAATTTTACACAAATTTTCTCATCATGACCCAATGGTAAATAATTTTTCGCCATGTTTAGCCACCGACCTTTGGCCATGTTTAGCTATCTCTACCTAGTGGCAAATAATTTCACGATGCCAAAATTCACAATGTCATTAGCTATAACCCATGATTTGTGGCCATTTTCAGTCATCATGAGTCATTGGAAAATAATTTTGTAGAGACCAAAATTCACGATTTCATAAGCTACAACCCTTAATTTTTGGCCACTTTTAGTCGTTTGTACTCATTGACAAATAATCTTACAATGTCCAAAATTCTAGATTTCATGAGCTATAACTCATGATTTGAGACCATTTTATGTTATCTCTACCAATTGAAAAATAATTTCGCTATTCCAAAATTGATGTTTCCATGAGCAATAAACCACGATTTTGGCCATTTTGGTTGTTATGAGCCACAAGCAAATAATTTTATGGAGGGTAAAATTCATGATTTCATGAGCTATAACCCATGCTTTTGGTTATTTTTAGTCATTTCTACTCATTGACAAATAATTCTGCGACCTCATCTAGCATTCTTTGATGTTTCTACCCAGAAAAATAATTTTATGGAGTCCAAAACTCATAATTTTATAAGCAATAACCCAAGATTTTTGCCACTTTTATTCATTCCGAGCCATTGGCAAATAATTTCTGAGTCTAAAATTCATGATTTCATGAGCTATAACTCATGATTTTTGGCTAGTTTTAGTTGTTTCAAGCCATTAGCAAGTAGTTTCATGGAGGCCAAAATTCACAATTTCATGAGCTATAACCCATGATTTTGGACAGCTTTGTTTTGTCCCGACCTAGTTGTAAATAATTTCTCGAGGCTAAAATTCCTCACCTTTATATGAGCTATGACCCACGATTTTGGCCATTTTAGTCATTTCTAGCCGATGGCAAATAATTTCACGATGCCAAAATTCACAATTTCATGAGCTATAACTCATGATTTTTGGCTAGTTTTAGTTGTTTCAAGCCATTAGCAAGTAGTTTCATGGAGGCCAAAATTCACATTTCATGAGCTATAACTCATGATTTTTGGCTAGTTTTAGTTGTTTCAAGCCATTAGCAAGTAGTTTCATGGAGGCCAAAATTCACAATTTCATGAGCTATAACCCATGATTTTCAACTATTTTTATCATTCGACCCGGTGGAAAAAATTTTATGGAGGCCAATACTCACAATGTAATTAAGTATAACCAATGATTTTTTATCATTTTTAGCCGTTCGACACATTGACAAATAATTTCTTAGAGGCAAAATTGGCGTTTTCATGGGCTACAACCCACAAATTTTGTTCATTTTAGTCATTTCTAGCCGGTGGCAAATAATTTCATGAAGCCTAATATTCAGGATATCATGAGCTATAATCCATAGTTTTGGCTATTTTTGGTCATTTTAGTCATTTCTACCTAATGGCAAATAATTTTGCGAGGCCAAAATTCTCAATTTCATGAGCTATAACCCATAATTTTTGACCATTTTAGTCATTTCTAGCCGTGGCAAATAATTTCAGAGGCTAAAATTCATGATTTCATGAGCTATAACCCATAATTTTTGACCATTTTTAGTTATTGACCCAATGACAAATAATTTCGAGAGGTCAAAATTCACGATTTCATGAGCTATAACCCATAATTTTTGACCATTTTTAGTTATTGACCCAATGACAAATAATTTTATGGTGTCCAAAATCATGATTTCATGAGCTTTAACCCACAAATTTTGGTCATTTTAGTCATTTCTACCTAATGGCAAATATTTTCATGAAGGCTAAAATTCAAGATTTCATTAGCTATAACCCATGACTTGTAGCCATTTTTAGTCGCTATGAGCCATTGGCAAATAATTTTATGGAGTCCAAAATTCATAATTTCATGAGCTATAACCCATAATTTTTGACCATTTTTAGTTATTTCTACTCGGTGATAAATAATTTTACAGAGTCCAAAATTCATAATTTCATGAGCTATAACCCATAATTTTTGACCATTTTAGTTATTGACCCAATGACAAATAATTTTATGGAGTCCAAAATTCATAATTTCATGAGCTATAATCCATAGTTTTGGCTATTTTGGTCATTGAGCCACATGCAAATAATTTTATGGAGGAAAAATCATGATTTCATGAGCTATAACCCATGTTTTGACCATTTTTAGTTATTTTTAGTTATTTTTAGTTATTTCTACTCGGTGATAAATAATTTTACGGTCTCGAGTAGTCTTTTTTATGTTTCTACCCATTGGAAAATAATTTCTTGTAGTCTAATATTCATAATTTTATGAGCTATAACCCATAATTTTTGACCATTTTAGTCATTCGAGCCACATGCAAATAATTTTATGGAGTCCAAAATTCATAATTTCATGAGCTATACCCCATAATTTTTAGCCGTTTTAGTCATTCGAGCCATTAGCAAATATTTTGGAGCCAATATTCATGTTCTCATGACCTCTAACCCATAATTTTTGACCATTTTTAGTTATTGACCCAATGACAAATAATTTCGAGAGGTCAAAATTCACGATTTCATGAGCTATAATCCATAGTTTTGGCTATTTTGGTCATTGAGCCACATGCAAATAATTTTAGAGACCAAAATTCACAATTTTTGTGCTATAACCCATGACTTGTAGCCATTTTTAGTCGTTCGACAAATTGATAAATAATTTTCTGAGGCTAATATTTACGATTTCATGAGCAATAGCATACGATTTTTGGCCATTTGTAGTCCTTTTGAGCCATTGGCAAATAATTTCACAGAGGCTAAAATTCAAGATTACCTTAGCTATAACCCATAATTTTTGGCAAATTTAAGTCATTTCTACTTACTATGAAATAATTTTATGGAGTCTAAAATTCAAGATTTCATTAGCTATAACCCACAATTTGTGGCCTTTTTTGTTGTTTTTACTAGATAGAAAATAATTTTACAGAGTCCAAAATTCACAATTTTATGAGCTATAACTCACGTATTTTGAAAACATTTAGTTGTTCGGAGCCATTGGCAAGTAATTTTATGGAGTCCAAAATTCATAATTTCATGAGCTATAACCCACAGTTTTTAGCCATTTTTAGCAGTTCCGAACAATTGGCAAATAAATTTGCAGAGGCTAAAACTCATGATGTAGTTAGCTATAACCCATGTTTTGACCATTTTTAGTCATTCTGATCTATTGGCAATTAATTTCTCAAATGCCAAAATTCATATTTTCATGGGCTACAACCCACAAATTTTGGTCATTTTTAGTCATTTCTACCTAATGGCAAATATTTTCATGAAGGCTAAAATTCATGATTTCATGAGCTATGATCTATGATTTCAAGCTATTTTTAGTCCTTCGAGTCAGCGGCAAATAATTTTGCGAGGCCAAAATTCTCAATTTCATGAGCAATAACTCATGATTTATGGCCATTTTAATCATTTTGACCTATTGACAAATAATTTTATGGAGGAAAAATCATGATTTGATGAGCTATAACCCATAATTTCGATCATTTCGGTCGATTCGAGCCAATTGCAAATAATTTTGCAAAGGCAAAAATCACGATTTCATGTGCTTTAACCCACCATTTTTCGGTCATTTTTAGTCGCTATGAGCCATTGGCAAATAATTTTATGGTGTCCAAAATCATGATTTCATGAGCTATAACTTATACTTTTTAGTTATTTTTAGTTATTTCTACTCGGTGATAAATAATTTTACGGTCTCGAGTAGTCTTTTTTATGTTTCTACCCATTGGAAAATAATTTCTTGTAGTCTAATATTCATAATTTTATGAGCTATAACCCATGATTTTTAGCCATTTTAGTTGTTCGAGCCATTGTCAAGTAATTTCACGAAGGTCAAAATTCATGATTTCATGAGCTATAACCCATAATTTTTAGCCATTTTAGTTGTTCGAGCCATTGTCAAGTAATTTCACGAAGGTCAAAATTCATGATTTCATGAGCTATAACCCATAATTTTTAGCCATTTTAGTTGTTCGAGCCATTGTCAAGTAATTTCACGAAGGTCAAAATTCATGATTTCATGAGCTATGATCTATGATTTCAAGCTATTTTTAGTCCTTCGAGTCAGCGGCAAATAATTTTGCGAGGCCAAAATTCTCAATTTCATGAGCAATAACTCATGATTTATGGCCATTTTAATCATTTTGACCTATTGACAAATAATTTTATGGAGGAAAAATCATGATTTGATGAGCTATAACCCATAATTTCGATCATTTCGGTCGATTCGAGCCAATTGCAAATAATTTTGCAAAGGCAAAAATCCGCGATTTCATGTGCTTTAACCCACCATTTTTGGTCATTTTTAGTCGCTATGAGCCATTGGCAAATAATTTTGCGAGGCCAAAATTCACGATTTCATGAGCTATAACTTATACTTTTTAGTTATTTTTAGTTATTTCTACTCGGTGATAAATAATTTACGGTCTCGAGTAGTCTTTTTTATGTTTCTACCCATTGGAAAATAATTTCTTGTAGTCTAATATTCATAATTTTATGAGCTATAACCCATGATTGTTTGCCACTTTTACTCATTATGAGCTATTGGTAAATAATTTTATGGTGTCCAAAAATCATGATTTCATGAGTGATATCCCATGTATTTTGGCCACTTTCAGTTGTTCCGTGCCATTGGCAAGTAATTTTATAGAGGCCAAAGTTCTCAATTTCGTGAGCTATAACCCATGATTTTCAACTATTTTTATCATTCTGACCCAGTGGAAAAAAATTTTGCGGAGGCCAATACTCACAATGTAATTAAGTATAACCAATGATTTTTTTATCATTTTTAGCCGTTCTGACACATTGACAAATAATTTCTTAGAGGCAAAAATTGACGTTTTCATGGGCTACAACCCACAAATTTTGTTCATTTTTAGTCATTTCTAGCCAGTGGCAAATAATTTCATGAAGCCTAATATTCAGGATATCATGAGCTATAATCCATAATTTCTTATTATTTTTAGTCCTTCCGAGTCATTAGCAAATAATTTCACAGATGTCAAAATTTACAATTTCATGAGCAATAACCATGTGGCCATTTTTACTCGTTCAGACCCATTGACAAATAATTTTATTGAGGAGAAAATTCATGATTTAATAAGCTATAACCCATAATTTCTGGTCATTTCCAGTCAGTTCGAGCCATTTGCAAATAATTTCATGGAGGCAAAAATTCACGATTTCATGAGCTTTAACCCACAAATTTTTAGCGATTTTTAGTCGTTATGTGCCATTGGAAAATTATTTCATAGAGGCCAACATTCATAATTTCATGAGCTATAACAGATGATTTCGAGCAATTTTCGGTTGTTCAAAGTCATTAGAAAATAATTTCGCAGTTGCTACAATTCATGATTACATGAACTTTAACCCATAATTTTTAGCCATTTTTAGTTGTTATGAGCCTTTGACAAATAATTTTGCATAGGGTAAAATTCATAATTTCATGAGCTATAACCCATGCTTTTTGGTTATTTTTAGTCATTTCTACTCATTGACAAATAATTCTGCAGCCTCATCTAGCATTCTTTGATGTTTCTACCCACCGAAAAATAATTTTGCGGAGTCCAAAACTCATAATTTTATAAGCAATAACCCAAGATTTTTTGCCACTTTTATTCATTCCGAGCCATTGGCAAATAATTTTACAGAGTCTAAAATTCATGATTTTATGAGCTATAACCAATGATTTTTTGACATTTTTAGTTGTTCCGAGCCATTGTCAAGTAATTTCACGAAGGTCAAAATTCATGATTTCATGAGCTATAACCCATAATTTTACACAAATTTTCTCATCATGACCCAATGGTAAATAATTTTTCGGCCATGTTTAGCCACGACCTTTGGCCATGTTTAGCTATCTCTACCTAGTGGCAAATAATTTCACGCATGCCAAAATTCACAATGTCATTAGCTATAACCCATGATTTGTGGCCATTTTCAGTCATCATGAGTCATTGGAAAATAATTTTGTAGAGACCAAAATTCACGATTTCATAAGCTACAACCCTTAATTTTTGGCCACTTTTAGTCGTTTGTACTCATTGACAAATAATCTTACAATGTCCAAAATTCTAGATTTCATGAGCTATAACTCATGATTTGAGACCATTTTATGTTATCTCTACCAATTGAAAAATAATTTCGCTATTCCAAAATTGATGTTTCCATGAGCAATAAACCACGATTTTGGCCATTTTTGGTTGTTATGAGCCACAAGCAAATAATTTTATGGAGGGTAAAATTCATGATTTTATGAGCTAATAACGCATGTTTTTTGGTTGTTTTTAGTCGTTTGTATTCATAGGTAAATAATTTCACGGTCTCATCTGACCTTTTTTAATATTTCTACCCATTGGAAAAAAAATTCATGGAGTCTAAAATTCATAATTTTATGAGCTATAGCCCACAATTTTTTGCCACTTTTACACGTTCCTAGCCATTCGCAAATAATTTCGTGGAGTTCAAAATTCACGATTTCATGAGCTATAACTCATGATTTTTGGCTAGTTTTAGTTGTTTCAAGCCATTAGCAAGTAGTTTCATGGAGGCCAAAATTCACAATTTCATGAGCTATAACCCATGATTTTGGGCGGTTTGTTTTGTCCCGACCTAGTTGTAAATAATTTCTCGAGGCTAAAATTCCTCACCTTTATATGAGCTATGACCCACGATTTTGGCCATTTTAGTCATTTTGAGCCATTGGCAAATAATTTCACGAGATGTCAAAATTTACAATTTCATGAGCTATAACCCATGATTTGTGGCCATTTTAGTCATTTCTACTCATTGACAAATAATCTTACAATGTCCAAAATTCTAGATTTCATGAGCTATAACCAATGATTTGTGGCCATTTTAGTCATTTTGAGCCATTGGCAAATAATTTCATGGAGGCCAAAATTCACGATTTCATGAGCTATAACTCATGATTTGAGACCATTTTATGTTATCTCTACCAATTGAAAAATAATTTCGCTATTCCAAAATTGATGTTTCCATGAGCAATAAACCACGATTTTGGCCATTTTGGTTGTTATGAGCCACAAGCAAATAATTTTATGGAGGGTAAAATTCATGATTTTATGAGCTAATAGCATGTTTTTGGTTGTTTTAGTCGTTTGTATTCATAGGTAAATAATTTCACGGTCTCATCGACCTTTTTAATATTTCTACCCATTGGAAAAAAATTCATGGAGTCTAAAATTCATAATTTTATGAGCTATAGCCCACAATTTTTGCCACTTTTACACGTTCCTAGCCATTCGCAAATAATTTCGTGGAGTTCAAAATTCACGATTTCATGAGCTATAACTCATGATTTTTGGCTAGTTTTAGTTGTTTCAAGCCATTAGCAAGTAGTTTCATGGAGGCCAAAATTCACAATGTCATTAGCTATAACCCATGATTTTGGGCGGTTTGTTTTGTCCCGACCTAGTTGTAAATAATTTCTCGAGGCTAAAATTCCTCACCTTTATATGAGCTATGACCCACGATTTTGGCCATTTTAGTCATTTTGAGCCATTGGCAAATAATTTCACGGAGGCCATAATTCAAGATTTCATGAGCTATAACCCATGATTTTTAGCCATTTTAGTCTTTGACCCATTGGCAAATAATTTTGCGAATGCCAAAATTCACGATTTCATGAGCTATAACCAATGATTTGTGGCCATTTTAGTCATTTTGAGCCATTGGCAAATAATTTCACGGAGGCCATAATTCAAGATTTCATGAGCTATAACTCATGATTTGAGACCATTTTATGTTATCTCTACCAATTGAAAAATAATTTCGCTATTCCAAAATTGATGTTTCCATGAGCAATAAACCACGATTTTGGCCATTTTGGTTGTTATGAGCCACAAGCAAATAATTTTATGGAGGGTAAAATTCATGATTTTATGAGCTAATAGCATGTTTTTTGGTTGTTTTTAGTCGTTTGTATTCATAGGTAAATAATTTCACGGTCTCATCTGACCTTTTTTAATATTTCTACCCATTGGAAAAAAAATTCATGGAGTCTAAAATTCATAATTTTATGAGCTATAGCCCACAATTTTTTGCCACTTTTACACGTTCCTAGCCATTCGCAAATAATTTCGTGGAGTTCAAAATTCACGATTTCATGAGCTATAACTCATGATTTTTGGCTAGTTTTAGTTGTTTCAAGCCATTAGCAAGTAGTTTCATGGAGGCCAAAATTCACATTTCATGATCTATAACCCATGATTTTGGACAGTTTGTTTTGTCCTGACCTAGTTGTAAATAATTTCTCGAAGGCTAAAATTCCTCACCTTTATATGAGCTATGACCCACGATTTTGGCCATTTTATTTATTTCTAACCATTGGCAAATTAATTGTGGAGGCCAAAATTTTCGATTTCATGAGCTATAACCCATGATTTTTAGCCATTTTAGTCTTTGACCCATTGGCAAATAATTTCACGGAGGCCATAATTCAAGATTTCATGAGCTATAACCCACGATTTTGGCCATTTTAGTCATTTTGAGCCATTGGCAAATAATTTTGTGGAGATCAATATTCACAAATTTATGAGTTATAACCCATGATTTGTGGCCATTTTCAGTCATCATGAGTCATTGGAAAATAATTTTGTAGAGACCAAAATTCACGATTTCATAAGCTACAACCCTTAATTTTTGGCCACTTTTAGTCGTTTGTACTCATTGACAAATAATCTTACAATGTCCAAAATTCTAGATTTCATGAGCTATAACTCATGATTTGAGACCATTTTATGTTATCTCTACCAATTGAAAAATAATTTCGCTATTCCAAAATTGATGTTTCCATGAGCAATAAACCACGATTTTGGCCATTTTTGGTTGTTATGAGCCACAAGCAAATAATTTTATGGAGGGTAAAATTCATGATTTTATGAGCTAATAACGCATGTTTTTTGGTTGTTTTTAGTCGTTTGTATTCATAGGTAAATAATTTCACGGTCTCATCTGACCTTTTTTAATATTTCTACCCATTGGAAAAAAAATTCATGGAGTCTAAAATTCATAATTTTATGAGCTATAGCCCACAATTTTTGCCACTTTTACGTTCCTAGCCATTCGCAAATAATTTCGTGGAGTTCAAAATTCACGATTTCATGAGCTATAACTCATGATTTTTGGCTAGTTTTAGTTGTTTCAAGCCATTAGCAAGTAGTTTCATGGAGGCCAAAATTCACATTTCATGAGCTATAACCCATGATTTTGGACAGTTTGTTTTGTCCTGACCTAGTTGTAAATAATTTCTCGAAGGCTAAAATTCCTCACCTTTATATGAGCTATGACCCACGATTTTTGGCCATTTTTATTTATTTCTAACCATTGGCAAATTAATTGTGGAGGCCAAAATTTTCGATTTCATGAGCTATAACCTACAATTTTTGGTCATTTTTAGACATTTCGAGCCATTGGCAAATAATATTGTGAAGGTAAAATTCATGATTTTATGAGCTATAACCCATGATTTTTAATCATTTTAATTCGTTTCAAGCCTTTGACAAATAATTTCACGGAGGCCGAAATTCACGATTTCATGAGCTATAACCAATGATTTGTGGCCATTTTTAGTCATTTTGATCCATTAAAAAATAATTTTGCGAAGGTCAATATTCACGATTTTATGAGTTATAATCCATGATTTCTAGCCATTTTGTTTCATTCTACAAAATAATTTTGTGGAGATCAATATTCACAAATTTATGAGTTATAACCCATGATTTGTAGTCATTTTTTGACATTCCGACCCATCGGCAAATAATTTCACGGAGGCCATAATTCAAGATTTCATGAGCTATAACCCATAATTTTTTACTACTTTTAGTCATTTTGAGCCATTGGCAAATAATTTTGCGAATGCCAAAATTCACGATTTCATGAGCTATAACCCGCGATTTTTAGCCATTTTTAGTCTTTCTGACCCATTGGCAAATAATTCTGCGATGACTAAAATTTAGGATTTTATGAACTATAATCAACGATTTATGATATTTTTAGACATTCCAAACCATTGGTAAATAATTTTTGTTTGAATTTCACAAGCTATAATCCTCGCATTCAGTTAATTTTGGCTGAAGTGCAAATAATTATGTATAGTTAAAATTTCATGATTTCATGAGCTGTAACCCACGATTTTTGTTTATTTTTGTTAGTTTCAACAAAATAGATAATAATTACGCAGGAGCAGAATATTCATGATTTCATAAGCTATAACCCACGATTTTGTCCATTTTCTTTCATTCGGACCAAGCAGAAATAATTAAACAAAGTTCAAAATTCACGAATTTCATGAGCTATAACCATCGATTTTAGTCCAATTTTGTTTGCTTTGACTAAATGGTAAATAATTATGCGAGTTTAAAATTCATAATTTCATGAGCTATAATCCATGATTTTTATCTATTTTTGTTGATTTCAAACCAACAATAATTTATTTTGCAGTGTTAAAATTTAGGATTTCTTGATCTATAATATTTCTGTCCATTTTTCTCATTTTGACCCAATGACGATAATTATGTATAGTTTAAACTTCATAATTTCATGAGCTATATCCATGATTTTTGTTCATTTTGTTTCATTTTCACCATATGGAAAGTATATATCCAAAAGTGCAACATTCACGAGTTAATAAGCTATAACCCGTGATCAACCAAATAGGAAATAATTATAAGAAATGTGAATTTCACAATATTCATGAGCTATGACCCGATTTATGTTCAAGTTTGTTCCTTTTGCCAAATGGCTAATAATTATGCAATAACATAATATTCATGATTTCATGAGCTATAACTCACTATTTGGTCCATTTTGTTCATTTCAACCAAATAGAAAATAATTAAACATAGTTCAAAATTCATAAATTTAGTGAGCAATAATTCATGATTTGTGTTTTTTGTTTCAACCAAATGGCAAATAACTATGCAAGAGCACAATATTTACAATTTCATGAGCTATAATCCATGATTTTTATCCTTTTTCTTCATTTCAAGAAAATAGGAAATAATTAAATGGAGTTCAAAATTCATGAATTTTGTGATCAATAACCCATAATTTTTGTTCAATTTTATTTATTTCGACCAAATGATTAATAACTATGCAAGAGCACAATATTTACAATTTCATGAGCTATAACCCAAGATTTTTGTCTATTATGCTCAATTTCGATCAAATGACAAATAACTATGCAACATCACAATATTCATTATTCCATAAGCTATAACCCATGATTGTTGTCTATTTTCATTCATTTGACCAAATAGGAAATAATTAAATGGAGTTCAAAATTCACGAATTTCATGAGCTATAATCCATGATTTTTGTTTAATTTTATTCATTTTGACTAAATGGCATATAAATATATAGAGTTGAAATTCATGATTTCATGAGTTATAATCCATGATGTTTGTCTATTTTCTTTAATTTTGACCAAACAAGAAATAACTAAATGGATTCAAATTTCACAAATTTCATGAGCTATAACCCATGATTTTTGTTTAATTTTATTCATTTTGACTAAATGGCATATAAATATATAGAGTTCGAAATTCATGATTTCATAAGCTATAATCCTTTATTTTTGTCCAATTTTGTTCATTTTGAGCCCACAACAATTTATTTTGCAGGCTTCAAAATTCGCGATTTCATGTGCTATAATCCTCAAACTCAATCAATTTTGGTCAAATTTTAAATAATTATGTTGAGTTTAAAATTCATGATTTTATCAGCTGTTACCCACTATTTTTATTTAATTTTTTTGTTTCTACCACATTAACAATAATTGTGCAAGACCAGAATATTCACGATTTCATGAGCTATAACCCATGATTTTTGTCCATTTTCATTCATTTGACCAAATAGGAAATAATTAAATAGAAATCAATATTCACGAATTTCACGAGCTATAACCCATAATTTTTGTTTGACTTTATTTGTTTCAACCCAATGGCAAATATTATGTAGAGTTTAAAATTCATGATTTCATGAGCTTTAACCCATGATTTTTGTTCATTCGGTTTTTGTCAAAATAAAAATAATTACACCAGAGTGCAATATCCATGATTTCACGATCTATAAGCCATAATTTTTTCATTTTCATTTGAAACAAAAAACTTGATAAAAATCATGGCTTATGATACAAGAAAACTATAAATTTTGATGCATAGACAACTAATTTATATTCATTGAAAACTAACCAAAATTAACAAAAATCATGGGTGCAACCCATGAAAATTGTGAACTTTAATGAGTAGACACTTAATTTACATTCATTCAAAATAAATAAATAATGACAAAAATCATGGGTTGTTACTCGTAAAAATATTGAATTTTGATCAACACATTATAAATTTGTATTTGATCAAAATAAAACAATTTATAAAAATGATGGGTTATAACAAATAAAAGTTGCAAATTTTAAAGTATAGACAATTAATTTACATTCATTGGAAAAACTAAAATTAACAATAATTGTGGATTATAACTTATGAAAATTATAAATTTTGATGCACAAGTAATAAATTTGCAAAATTTGTGGGTTACAACTCATAAAATCATAAATTTTTAGGTGCACATATAAATTTGCATTCGATCGAAACAAACAAAACATTACAAAATTGTGAGGTATTGCTCATGAAAATCACAAATTATGATACATAATAAATTTACATCCATCTTAAATAAAAAGAATTGACAAAAATCGTGGTTATTGCTTATAAATATAAGGAATTTTGATGTATAAATAATTATTTTATATTTTTCAAAATGAACCAAAATCAACAAATATTGTTAGTCATAGCTCATGGAAATCAAAAATTTGATGTACACATAATAAATTTGTATTCATTCGAATCAAAAATTGATAAAAATGATGGATTATAGTTCATGAGAATTACAAATATTAATGTATACACAATAAATTTGTATTCATTCAAAAAAGAAAAATTAACGGAAAATCTTGAATTTTAATGTACACATAATAAATATTTGTTTGTTTAAAATGAATATAATTTACAAGAATCATTTGTTATAGCTCATGGAAAATGTAAATTTTGATGTACACATCATAAATTTGTATTCGTTTGAAATGAGCAAAATTGACAAAAATCGTATTTTTGCATATGAAATTCATGAATTTTGATGTATAAATAATTAATTTACATTCATTCAAAACAAACCAAAATTGAGAAAAATCATGGGGTATAACTCATAAAAATGTGAATTTTGTTATACACATGGTAAATTTATATTCGTTCAAAATGAATAAACATTAACAAAAATTATGGTTAGCTCATGAAATTATAAATTTTATTTATATACAATAAATTTGCATTTGATCAAAAATTACCAAAATAAAAAATCATGGGTTATAGTTCATGAAAATCACAAATTTTAATGTACATTTAAAAATTTGCAATCATTTGAAATAAATAAATATTGGCATTGTGGGTTATAGCTCATGAAAATTGTGAATTTTAAAGTACACATAATAAATTTGTATAGCTCATGAAAATCACAACTTTTGATTTACGGACAGTTAATTTGCATTAGTTTAAAACTAACTAAAATTAAGAAAAATCATGGGTTAGCCCTTGAAAATCACAAAATTTGAGGAAGAGATAATTAATTTAAATTCATTCTATATGAACTAAACTTAAGAAAGTTGTTAGTTACAGCTCATGAAAAATGTGAATTTCAATGTAAATATTATAAATTTGTATCTGTTTGAACAAAAAATTGACAAAAATCGTGGGTTGTAGTCCATAAAATTGTGAATTTTAATGTATGCACAATTAATTTACATTCATTAAAACAAACCAAAATGACAAAATCATGGGTTATAACTCATAAAAATTTTGATGTGCACATAATAAATTTATATTTGTTCAACATTAATAAAATTGTGAGTTTTAACTCATGAAAATTATAAAGTTCTATGCATAGATATTAATTTACATTCATTGAAATCAAACCAAAAGTGACAACAATCATGGATTATAACTCATGAAAATTACAAATTTTGATGTACACGTAATAATTTTGCAATCATTCCAAAACAAAATCAATAAAATTCATGGGCCATAGCTCATGAAAATCATGAATTTTAATGTACACATAATAAACTTGCATTCGATGGAAACAAACAAAATTTACAAAAACTATTAGTTATTGCTCACAAAAAGTACAAATTGAGATGCACACATAATAAATTTACATCCGTCTAAATGAAAAAGAATTGACAAAATCATGGGTTATAACTCATAAATATAAGAAAATTTTATGTATAGATAATTAATTTATATTTATCAAAACGAACCAAACTTGACAAAATTGTGGATTATACTCATGAAAATTATAAATTTTGATGTACACACAATAAATTTGTATTCATTCAAAACAAATAAAATTGATAAAAATCATGGATTATATCTTAAGAAAATTATAAATTTTGATGTATAGACAATTAATTCATGTTTATTAAAAATAAATTAAAATTGACAATAATTATGGATTATAACTCATAAAAATTATAATTTTTAATATACAATCAATAAATTTGCATTAGTTAAAGAAAAAACTGGTGAAAATCTAGAATTTTGATATACATATAATAAATCTGCATTTATTCAAAATAAATAAAAATTTAAAAATCATGGTTATAGCCCATGAAAATTGCGAATTTTGTTGTATAAATAATAATTTACATTCTTTAAAACAAATCAAATTTGAAAAAATCATAGGTTATAACTAATAAAAGCGTGAATTTTGATGTACGAGGTTATAACTAATAAAAGCGTGAATTTTGATGTACAAATAGTAAATTTGTATTCCTTTGAAGCGAAAAAATTGACAAAAATAATAGGTTGTACCTCACAAAAATATAAATTTTGATGTGCACATAATAAATTTACATCCGTCTAAATGAAAAAGAATTGACAAAAATCATGGGTTATAGCTCATGAAAATCACAGATTTTAATGTGTATAAAAAATTGATATCATTTGAAATAAAAAATTATAACCAATCATGGGTTATAGCTCATGAAAATTTAAATGTTGATGTACATATAATAAATTTATTTTGACTAAAAAGAAAAATATTGACAAAACCATAGGTTATTTCCCATAAAATTGCATATTTTGATGTATAGACAATTAATGTACATTCATTCGAAAACAAAACAAAATTGTTAAAAATTATGGATTATAGCTCATGAAAATCATAAATTTTAATATATACATAAATAATTTGTAGTTATTCAAAAGAATAAAAATTCTAACAGATTCTGGAATATAGTTGTTATGTCAACAATTAATCTAAGTGTTAATCCTCCTCTTGGAGTCGACACGTGTCCCAGGTCAATACCAATCATCAGATCAGTTGACTTCCTGAGTAGGGCCAAGTCGAGACAAGCTCTCACTCGACCTCCTCATTTTAGTCGACCCCGTTCATTCACTCAAGGTCGGGTCGACAACTTGCTAGGTCGACAAAAAAGTCGGTACTTATCATCCCGCTCGCAGAGCCAAGTCGAGAGGCGGTTTGTCATCGAACTCCTCACCAACAGCTAGCCATCATCATCATTGCTCACGCCACGAGTCGCCATGACTCATCACCTTCCATCAGCTCAGCAACTCCTCAGTCACCATCACATTAAACTCAGAGGTGACTCATCTCATCTACAGCCGACACCTATAGACTACCTGCCAACTCAGCTGCCTGTCTGGACTCGGCCAAAGTTATGTTTGTACCCCTCCCGGTTGGGTATATATATAGGCTCATCGCCTACTGATAAAGGGGCTCCGGGGCCTCAGGTAAGCCATCTCTGGCTAAAATAAACATGAATAGAACTAATTCAGTTCATAGGTTCCCCACTCAAGCTCTATACTATCTTGATCATCGGAGGAATCACCGGAGAACCCAACTTCGGTCCTCTAACGAGTTATAGTTTTGCAGAACTCTCATCCTATCAGGGGATCATCCGCCTAAGGAGATGAAGGGACCCCCACATCTAATACACCGACCCTAAGTCCCATCACTAATTCGGGATTATCCTCTAATCCCGCTGCTGAGTCCCAGAATATCAACAATAGCTCATGAAAATCACAAATTTTGATGTACAAAGAACAAACTTGCTTTTGTTGAAAAATAACCAAAATTAATAAAAACTATGGGTCATAGCTCATAAAATCACAAAATTTTGTTATACACATAAAAAATTTGCAATCATTTGAAACAAAAAATGTAAGCAATCATGGGCTATAGCTCATGAAAATTATGAATTTTGATGTACACATAATAAATCTGTATTTATTGAAATGAATGAATATTGACAAAAATTATGGGTTATAGCTCATGAAAATTATAAATTTTGATGTATAGACAATTAATTCATGTTTATTAAAAATAAATTAAAATTGACAATAATTATGGATTATAACTCATAAAAATTATAACCAATCATGGGTTATAGCTCATGAAAATCACAAATTTTGATGTACACATAATAGCTTTGTATTTATTCAAAATGAACAAAATTAATAAAAATGGTGGGTTATAGCTCATGAAAATCACAAATTTTGAATTATGTACAGTTAAGTTTCATTCGTTTAAAATAAAAATGGATAAAAGTAGTGTCATAGCTCATAAAATCACAAATTTTGATGTATAGACAATTAATTTATATTTATTTTAAAGGAACTAAAATCAACAAAATAGTGGGTTATAGCTCATGAAAATCACAAATTTTGATGTACACATAATAAATCGTATTTATTGAAATGAATGAATATTGACAAAAATTATGGGTTATATCTCGTAAAAATTATGAATTTTAATATATAGACAATTAATTTATATTCATTAGCATTGAACAAAATTGTTAATTTTGATGTATAGACAATTAATTTATATTATAACAAGTTTTAATGTAAATAAAAATAATTTGAGTCATTCAAAAAGCAAAAATTATAACAAATCATGGATTATAGCTCTTAAAAATCATAAATTTTGATGTACAGAATAAATTTGCGTTCATTTAAAATAAAAATGGATAAAAGTAGTGTCATAGCTCGTAAAATCACAAATTTTGAATTATGTACAGTTAAGTTTCATTCGTTTAAAATAAAAATGATAAAAATCACGGGTTAGTCCATGAAAACTACAAAAATTGAGGAATAGATATTTAATTTATATTTATTTTAAAGGAACTAAAATCAACAAAATAGTGGGTTATAGCTCATCAAAAACGTCTTCAATGTAAACATAATAAATTTTTATTCATTTTGGACGAACAAAATTTGACAAAAATCGTGGGTTGTAGTCTATGGAAATTGTGAATTTTGATGTATAGACAATTAATTTATATTCATTGAAAACAAACCAAAATAACAAAAATCATGAGTTATAACACATAAAAATTATGAATTTTGATGTACACATAATAGCTTTGTATTTATTCAAAATGAACAAAAATTAATAAAAAATGGTGGGTTATAGCTCATGAAATTTGTGAAGTTCGATGTATAGACAATTAATTTATATTCATTGAAAACAAACCAAAATAACAAAAATCATGAGTTATAACACATAAAAATTATGAATTTTGATGTACACGAGTAAATTTGCATTCATTTCAAAAATAAAAATTGACAAAATTCATGGGTTATTGCTCATGAAAATCATAAATTTTGATGTACACGAGTAAATTTGCATTCATTTCAAAAATAAAAATTGACAAAATTCATGGGTTATTGCTCATGAAAATCATAAATTTTGATGTACACATAATAAATCTGTATTTATTGAAATGAATGAATATTGACAAAAATTATGGGTTATATCTCGTAAAAATTATGAATTTTAATATATAGACAATTAATTTATATTCATTCAAAATGAGCTAAAATTGTTAAAAATCAAGGGTTATAGCTCATGAAAATAACAAATTTAAATGTATACATAAAAAATTTTAGTCATTAAAAATAAAAATAATTGTAAATAAATCATTGGTTATAGTTCATGAAAATTATAAATTTTTGTGTACACAAAATAAATTTGCAATTGTTTAAAACTCATGAAAATTCACAAATAGTGGGCTATTTCTCATGAAAATCACAAATTTTGATGTATGGACAATTAATTGACATTCGTTTAAAATAAACTAAAATTGACAAAAATTATGGGTTATTACTCATGAAAGTTGCAAATTTTGATGTACACATAATAAATCTGTATTTATTGAAATGAATGAATATTGACAAAAATTATGGGTTATAGCTCATGAAAATCACAAATTTTGATGTACACATAATAAATTTGTTTATGTTAAAATGAGCAAAATTGACAAAAATTATGGGTTATAGCTCATAAAATCACAAATTTTGATGTACACATAATAAATTTGCATTCATTTCAAAAATAAAAATTGACAAAATTCATGGGTTATTGCTCATGAAAATCATAAATTTTGATGTACACATAATAAATCTGTATTTATTGAAATGAATGAATATTGACAAAAATTATGGGTTATATCTCGTAAAAATTATGAATTTTAATATATAGACAATTAATTTATATTCATTAGCATTGAACAAAATTGTTAATTTTGATGTATAGACAATTAATTTATATTATAACAAGTTTTAATGTAAATAAAAATAATTTGCAGTCATTCAAAAAGCAAAAATTATAACAAATCATGGATTATAGCTCTTAAAAATCATAAATTTTGATGTACACAGAGTAAATTTGCATTCATTTCAAAAATAAAAATTGACAAAATTCATGGGTTATTGCTCATGAAAATCACAAATTTTGAATTATGTACAGTTAAGTTTCATTCGTTTAAAATAAAAATGATAAAAATCACGGTTAGTCCATGAAAACTACAAAAATTGAGGAATAGATATTTAATTTATATTTATTTTAAAGGAACTAAAATCAACAAAATAGTGGGTTATAGCTCATCAAAAACGTCTTCAATGTAAACATAATAAATTTTTATTCATTTTGGACGAACAAAATTTGACAAAAATCGTGGGTTGTAGTCTATGGAAATTGTGAATTTTGATGTATAGACAATTAATTTATATTCATTGAAAACAAACCAAAATAACAAAAATCATGAGTTATAACACATAAAAATTATGAATTTTGATGTACACATAATAGCTTTGTATTTATTCAAAATGAACAAAAATTAATAAAAAATGGTGGGTTATAGCTCATGAAATTTGTGAAGTTCGATGTATAGACAATTAGTTTACATTCATTAAAACAAATGAAAGTTGATAATCATCATGGATAATAACTCATGAAAATTATAAATTTTGATGTACACGAGTAAATTTGCATTCATTTCAAAAATAAAAATTGACAAAATTCATGGGTTATTGCTCATGAAAATCATAAATTTTGAGGCACACATAATAAATTTGCATTCGATCGAAACAAACAAAAATTTTGTAAAATTTGAGTTATTGCTCACGAAAAAGAATTGACGTGAATCGTGAGTTATAGCTCATAAATATAAGGAACTTTTATGTTAAAATGAATAAATTTATCAAAAATTATGGGTTATTACTCATGAAAGTTGCAAATTTTGATGTACACACATTTTGATGTTTACATAATTAATTTACATTCATTTTAAATGAACTAAAATTATTAAAATTGCGGTTATAGCATGACTATGACAAATTTTGATGTGTAGACAATTAAATTATATTCATTCAAAATGAGCTAAAATTGTTAAAAATCAAGGGTTATAGCTCATGAAAATAACAAATTTAAATGTATACATAAAAAATTTTAGTCATTAAAAATAAAAATAATTGTAAATAAATCATTGGTTATAGTTCATGAAAATTATAAATTTTTGTGTACACAAAATAAATTTGCAATTGTTTAAAACTCATGAAAATTCACAAATAGTGGGCTATTTCTCATGAAAATCACAAATTTTGATGTATGGACAATTAATTGACATTCGTTTAAAATAAACTAAAATTGACAAAAATTATCAGTCTAGCCAAGGAATATCATGAATAGACAATTAATTTACCTTCATTCAAAATAAAATATAATTAACAAAAATGTGGGTTATAGTTAAGAAAAACATGAATTTCGATGTATATATAATAAATTTATTGTAGAGACCATTAATTTATATTCATTCAAAACAAACTAAGATTGATAAAATTATGGTTTATATCTCATGAAAATAATGGATTTTGTTATATTTTGGTATGAAATAAAAAAGGGATAAAAATCATGGGTTATAACACATGAAAGTCGCAAAGTTTAATGTATAGATAATTAATTTTTAGTTATTGTAAACAAACCAAAATTAATAAATAAATCATGGGTTGAAGCCTATGAAAATGCATATTTTGATGTATAGATAATTAATTTAGAGCCATTCAAAATAGACCAAAATTAATAAAATCATGAGTTACAACTCATAAAAATCATGAATTTGATATGCACATAATAAATTTGTTTATGTTTAAAATGAGCAAAATTGACAAAAATGATGATAGCACATGAAAATCGTAAATTTTAATGTCTACATAAATAATTTGCAATCATGTAAAATGAATAAAAACTGTAACAAAAATCATGGATTATTATAACTCATAAAAATCTAAAATTTTGATATACACACAATAAATTTGTATTTGTTTAAAATGAGTTAAAATTAACAAAAATCATGGGTTATAACATATGAAAATCATAGATTTTAATGTACACATAAAATTTACAATTATTCAAATACACAAAAATTATAACAAATTGTGGGCTATAACTAATGAAAATCATAAATTTTTATGTACATATAGTAAATTTGTATTCATTCAAAATGAATAAATATTGACAAAAATCTTGGGTTATAACAAAAACCGTGAATTTTGATGTCTAGACAATTAATTTACACTCATTCGAAATGAACTTAAATTACAAAAGCGTGGGTTATAGATCATTACAAATACGAATTTTGATGCACACTCAATTAATTTGCATTCGTTCAAAATAAAGAAAAATGGACAAAGTAATTGGTTTAGCTCATCAAAATCATGAATTTTGATTTATACACAATAAATATGCATTTGTTTGAAATAAAAATTGCCAAAAATCATTATTTATATTCAATAAAAATCATGAATTTCAATTTATAGACAATTAATTTACATTCATTTGAAACTAAAAAATTAACAATAATCATCTGTTATAGCTCACGAAAATTACAAAATTTATTGTACACATAAATAATTTGTAGTCATTCAAAATGAACAAAAATTGTAATGAGTTCTGGCTTATAACTTATAAAACCTTGAATTTGATGTATACATAATTAATTTACAATCATTCAAAACTGACAAATTTTGATAAAAATCATGGTTTATATAGCACATGAAAATCATGAATTTTTATTTATAGACACTAAATTTCATTTATTAAAATGATCTAAAATTAACAAAAACATGGATTATAACTCATGAAAAAGGTGAATTTGATGTACACATAATAAATTTGAATTCATTCAAAACAAATAAATTTTGGAAAAACCATGGGTTATCGCTCATGAAAATCATGAATTTGATGTACACATAATAAAATTGCATACATTCAAAATGAACAATAATTATAAAAATAGTGGGTTGCTCGTGAAAATTATGAATTTCCATGTACATATAATAAACTTGAATTCATTTAAAACGAATAAAAATTGACAAAAATCATGTAATGTAGGTGTGAATATCACAAACTTTAGCGTATAAACAACTGATTTAGATTCGTTCAAAAAACTAAAAGTGAAAAAAATCTTCGGTTATAACTCATAAAAATTATGGATTTTGATGTACATATAGTAAATTTGTATTCGTTCAAAAGGAAAATATTAACAAAATTGTGGGTTATAGCTCATGAAAATCACAATGTACATATAAAAATTTCCAATCACTTGAAACAAATGAAAATTGTAAGCAATTGTGGATTATAGCTCATGAAAATTATGGATTTTGATGTACACAATGAATTTATATTTTTTTTTTGAAATGAACAAATATTAACGAAAATCATGGATTATATTCCGTAAAATCTTTAATTTTGTTGTATAGATAATTGACTTACATTCATTTGAAATGACAAAATTCTTAAAATCAGTGGTTATAGCTCATGAAAATAACAAATTTTAGTGTATACATAAATAATTTTTATCATTCAAAATTAAAATAAATGTAGCAAATCAAAGGTTTTAGATCATAAAATAAGTAAATTTTAGTGAACATAAAAATAAATTTGCATTCGTTAAAACAAACAAAAGTTGACAAAAATAGTTGGCTATATCTCATGAAAATCACAAAATTTGATATATGGACAATTAATTTACATTCGCTTCAAACAACTAAAATTGACAAAAATCATGGGTATAGCTAATAAAATCATGAATTTTGATATATAGACAATTAATTTATATTCATTCTATAGTTAACAAATATGTGGGTTACAGCTCATGAAAAAGTGAATTTTGATATACACATAATGAATCTGCATTTGTTTTGAGAAAATAAAAATTAACAAAAATCGTGCATTGTAGTTGATAGGAAATAAATAAAATCTAAGTTGCAAGTGCACAACTATCAAGTTATAGTATAAATATGTCGAATCCTCGAGGAAGGTGTTGTAGGAAATAATCTAAATTGGTTCCTAGAGTTGTGTGTGGACAATTAAGAGTGACAATGTGGAGAGATAAAGAGAATGGGTGTGATTATATGCAAAAAAAATAAAACTAGACTAAGAGGGAGAAGAAATTAGAGAAAAATAAGAAACAAATAAAGGAAATCAAGAATAAAGGGAAAATCAAGAAAGTAAAAGATGAGGGATTCAATTAGAGATATGAGAAATCTAGAATTGAATTCACTAGTCGATTTCACTTAGAAATTATGAACTATTCTCTTTTTATCATATTTTTCTTTAGATTTATTAAGTATAGACTATCAAACCACTTAAGGAAAGCATAACCTATCAAATTATCATCCAAGTAAAAATAACATTCATGAAAAGAACAACAACTAGATATTAATTCTAGAATTCATAAGTATAACATATCAAACCACTCAAGGTAAGCATAGATTATCAAATTCTTCTTCTACCAATTAGTTCTCTAGTTGATTATCCTATCATGATCATTTTAAGCACGAGCAATCCACAAATTATAAAAAAATATCAAACTAGCTTCATACAACTCTAGAATTCCTACAAGATTTTAGTTCCACATTATTAAAATTAAAACAAATAAAATATAAACTAGAGAGCATGAAAGAAAGAGGATAAGAATATAAGAAAAATAAAAACTAATTACAAAAAGAAAAATAAAAACAAAGAAATAAATGTCTAAACTATGAACATAAAAATAAATCTAAATTACAAAAGTAAAATAATATAAAAGTAAATCTAAACTATGCAAGAAAATAAATCTATACTACAAAATAAAAATGCAAGAAAATAATATAAAAATAAAGACATGAAAGTAAATCTACTCTACAAGACATCAAAATAAATCTTATCTACTAAAAGAAAAGAAAAGAAAATACTACAACATGAATATCTAAAATAAGAAAATAAAAGAAAAATAAAACTTACATTGCAAGAGTGTCCTAGCCTCTTGAAGGCAAATCTTCATTCTTCATCTTCGTCTTCATCTTCATCAACAAATAAAGAGAAGAAAAGAAAAATATGAAGAGGCAAAAAATTCTTTTATTAATTACAACAAAGTTATAATTTTAGAAGGTCTTCTCAATTAAGAGTAACCGTCCTCTCTAAATGGAGTTTTTATAAAATTTTTCACACTCAAATCTCTCATAATCTACCCCTATTTATAGCCTATAGCAATGAATGAGAACTCTTGGATTTTGCTTGGAGAACAAGGATTAAATCTCAGCCATAAACTATTTCTGTTGCGAACCAATCGGTTGACCAATCGGTTGGCCAACCGATTGGTTTGCAACAGGTTTTTATTTTTGTTAATTTCTTGATCCGATTTCATCATGGATCCTTGAGCTTTCTTAGGCCTTCTTTTGTCTTCATATTTGGCCTTTAATAAATGGTAAAAAAAGTAGGAAATTTGATTTTTTGGGCTTTTATTCATTAACACGCAAATTAAGATAAAACAAGTTATTAGTGATATATTTATTTAACTAAGATAGATAATGAGGGTATAAAATGTAATAAAAATGTGATTATCAATAGCCCAAGAATTTTTGTGTATAGACAATTAATTTAAAATTTTCAAAACTAACAAAATTAATAAAAATTGTGGGTTGCTCATGAAAATCTTAAATTTTGACGTACCATTGTAAATCTACACTCATTCAAAATGAAAAAGTCAAAAATCACGTGTTGTAGCCCATGAAAATCAAAAATTTTTATATGTAGATAATTAATTTACATTTACTCAAAACAAACCAAAATTGACAAAAATAATTAGTTATATCTCATAAAAATGTGAATTTTGATATAGACATAATAAATTTATTTTCCTTCAAAACAAAGAAAATGGATGCAAATTGTGGGTTATAATACAAGATAACAGCAAATTTTGATGTATAGCTAATTAATTTGCATTTGTTGAAAAACAAATCAAAATTAATAAAAATCGTGGGTTGAAGCCCATGAAAATTGTAAATTTTGATGAATAGGTAGTTAATTTATATTCATTTTAAAACAAACAAAAATTAAGAAAAACCATGAGTTATAACTCATAAAAATCATAAATTTTAATGTACACATATCAATTTCTAGTTGTTCAAAATGAATAAAAATTAACAAAATTAATGAGAGCTCTTGAAATTAGTAAATTTTAATATATACATAAATAATTTGTAATCATTCAAAACAAACACAAATTGTAACAAAAATCATGGATTATAACTTATAAAAATCATGAATTTTGATGTACACACAATAAATTTGTATTTGTTTAAAATAGCTAAAATTGATAGAAAATACAGGTTATAACTCACAAAAATTATAGATTTTACTGTACACATAAATAATTTGTATTCATTTGAAACAAACAAAAATTATAGCAAATTTTGGGATGTAGGTAATGAAAATCATGAATTTTGATGTACACATAATAAATTTACATTCATTCAAAATGAACAAATATTGACAAAAATCATAGGTTATAACCAATAAAAATCGTGAATTTTGATGTATAAACAATGAATTTACATTCAATCAAAATGAATATAAATTAACAAAACGTGGGTTGCAGCTCATTATAAACGTGAATTTTGATGTATACATAATAAATTTTAATTAGTTGGAAATGAACAAAATTGACAAAAATAGTGGGTTTAGCACATGAAAACCATGAAAATCGCATATTTTGATGTATAGACAATCAATTTACAATCATTTGAAATGAACAAAATTGATAATAATCATGGGATGTTGCTCATGTAAAACACTAATTTTAATACAGATAAATAATTTGAAGTCATTCAAAATGAATAAAAATTATAACAAATTATCGGTTTTAACTCATGGAAACCGTGAATTTTGATGTATACATAATAAATTTATAATCATTCAAAATAAAATAAATTTTGACAAAATTATGGGTTATCCACATTAAAATAAATTTCTTTTATTTATAGACATTAATTTACATTCAAAATGTTCTCAAATTAACTAAAACGTGGATTCTGACTCATGAAAAGGTGAATTTTGATGTACACATAATAAATTTACATTCATTTAAAATAAATAAAACTTGAATTGATGTACACATAATAAATTTGCATACATTCAAAATAAATAAAACTTGTCCAAATTCATGGGTTATATCTCTTGAAAATTGTGAATTTCCATGTGGACATAATAAATTTGCATTCATTCGAAATAAATAAAATTGATAAAAATTATGGATTGTACCCCATGAATGTTGCAAATTTTAAGGTATAAATAATTAATTTTTATACATTTAAAACAAACCAATATTGATAAAAAAATGATGGGTTATAACTCTTAAATGGTGTACAGATAGTAAATTTATATTTATTCGAAAGAATAAAAATTTACAAAAATGGTGGGCTATAGCTCATGATTATTGCAAATTTTGATGTACACCAAAACAATTTGTATTTGTTCAAAATAAAATAAAATTAATAAAAATCATGGATTATATCTCATGAAAATCTCAAATGTTAATGTGCACATAAACATTTGCAATCATTCAAAACAAATAAAAATTGTTACCAATCGTGTGTAGCTCATGAAAATTGTGACTTTTGATGTACCCATAATAGATTTGCATTTGCTTGAAATAAGTAAATATTTACAAAAATCTTGAGTTATATCCCATAAAAATCATGAATTTTGATGTATAAATAAATAATTTATATTTATTTGAAACGAATAAATTTTGTTAAAAATCATGTCAAAAGTTATAGCTTATGAAAATCATAAATTTTATGTATACATTAATAATTTACAACCATTCAAAACAAACAAAAATTTTACCAAATTGTGGTTATAGCTCACGAAAATTATAAATTTTGATATACACAAAATAAATTTGCATTCATTTAAAGCAAACAAAAATTGACAAAAATAGTTGGTTATAGCTCATGAAAATTATAATTTTTAATGTATGACAATTAATTTACATTCATTTAAAATGAGTTAAAATTGATAAAATCATGGATTATAGCCCATGAAAATCGTGAATTTTGATGTACATACAATTAATTTCGATGTACATATAATAAATTTACATTCATTCATAATGAACAAAATTGACAAAAATCGTCTGTTGTAGCCGATGAAATTTATGACATATGATATATAGATAATTACTTTACATTCGTTATAAACAAACCAATATTGATAAATGTCGTAAGTGCTCATGAAAATCGTGAATTTTGATGTACACATAATAAATTTGTATTCGTATAAAATAAAACAAATTGATAAAAATTGAGAAGTATAGCGCATGAAAATCACAAATTTTTATGTATAGAAAATTAATTTATATTTATTTAAAACAAACAAAAGTTGATAATAATCATGAGTTATAACTCATGAAAATCATAATTCTTGATGTACACATAATAATTTACATCCGTTTTAAATAAACAAAAATTGATAAAATTAATAGTTATAGCACATGAATACCTCATATTTTGATATATAGATAATTAATTTATATTTGTTCAAAACAAACCAAATTTGATAATAATCATGAGTTATAACTCATGAAAATCATAAATTCGATGTACACACAATAAATTTGCTTTTATTCAAAATGAACATAATTGATAAAAGTTCTAGGTTATAACTCATTAAAACCACAAGTTTTAGTATGCTCATAAAAAATTTAATCATTCAAAATAAAAAAATTATAACAAAATCATGGGTTATAACTCATGAAAATCATAAATTTTATGTACACATAATTAATCTGCATTCGTTTAAAATGAACAAAAGTAGTGGGCCATAGCCCATTAAAAACATGAATTTTGATGTACAAATAATAAATTTGTATTTATTAGAAACAAACAAAAATAGATTAAAAAGTGGGTTTAGCTCATGAAAATCATGAATTTTGATGTACACATAATAAATTTTCATTCGTTCAAAAAATAAAAATTGACAAAATCATTGTTTATAGGTCATGAAAAGCATGAATTTTAATGTATAGACAATTAATTTACATTCATTCAAAATAAATAAAAATTGACAATAATCATGAGTTATAGCTCATGAAAATCACTAATTTTAATGTACACATAATAAATTTGAAGTCATTTAAAATGAATAAAAGTTATTACACATTATGGGTTATAGCTCATGAAAATCGTGAATTTTGATGTATGCATAATAAATTTGCAGTCCTTCAAAATGAACAAATTTTGACAAAAATTCTGGTTATAGCCCATGAAAACCCATTAACTTTTTGTACAGACATTGACTTACAATTATTCAAAATAAATTAAAATTAACATAAATAAATAAATTTATATTCATTCAAAATAAATAAAAATTGATAAAAATCGGGCTTATAGCTCATAAAAATCATTAATTTGATTTACACATAATAAATTTGCATTCATTAAAATTGACAAAAATATGGATTATAGCTTGTGAAAATTGTAAATTTCCATGTGCACATAATAAATTTGAATTCCTTTGAAATAAAAAAATTGTGGGTAACCGATGAATATCACAAATTTACATTCATCCATAACAAACCAAAATTGACAAAATCTAGGTCATAACTTATAAATATCGTGAATTTTTATATACACATAATAAATTTATATTTATTTGAAATAAATAAAATATGTCAAAAATGGTGGATTATAGCTCATAAAACTTATAAATTTTAATGTACACACAATAAATTTATGTTTGTCTAAAATGAATAAAAATTCATTAAAAACATGGGTTATAGCCCATAAAAATCACATTTTGCAATCACAAATTTTTGTACACATAAAAATTTTGTAATCATTCAAAACAAGTTAAAATGTAACAAATCATTGAATATAGCTTATGAAAATTGTGAATTATATGTACACATAATAAATTGGCATTCATTTGAAATAAACAAATATTGATAAAAATTGTAGGTTATATCCCATAAAAATCATAAATTTTGATGTATAGATAATTAGTTTACATTCATTAAAAATAAAATATATATATAATAAATCAGGGCTTATAGCTTAGGAAAATCGTGAATTTTGATTTACACATAATAAATTTGCACACATTGAAGCGAACAAATATTGACAAAAATCATCGTCATAACCATTAAAAATTATGAATTTTGATATTTAGATAATTAATTTACATTCAATCCTAACAAACTTAAATTAACAAAAATGTGGGCTATACCTCATGTAAAATGTGAATTTCATTGTACTCATAATAAATTTGCATTCGTTTGAAATAAATGAAAATAAACAAAGCAGTGGGTTATAGCTCATGAAAACCATGGATTTTGAGGTATTCATAATAAAGTTGTCATTAGTTTGAAAAGAAAAGGACCAAAATTATAGTTTATAGACCATTAAAATTTTGTATTTTGTGGAATAGACAATTAATTTACATTCATGGGTTACAGACTCATTAAAATCAAAAATTTTAATATACACATAAATAATTTGTAGTTATTTAAAATGAATAAAAATTAAAATTAATCGTGGGTTATAACTCATGAAAAAGTGAATTTTGAGGTACAAATAATAAATTTACAATCATTCAAAATGAATAAATATTGACAAAAATCATGGGTTTTGGCTCTTGAAAATTACAAACTATTATGTTTAGACAATTAATTTAGAATTATTCAAAACAAACTAAAATTAACAAAAACATGGGTTATAGCTAATGAAAATCATGAATTTTGTGGTACACATAAGAAACTTGCTTCATTTAAAACAAAAATAAAAAGACAAAAATAGTGGGCTATAGTTCATGAAAATTGCAAATTTTAATGTATAGACAACTAGATTACATTTATTTAAAATAAACTAAAATTGACAAAAATCATGGGTTACAGCCCTTGAAATTTTAAAATTTTAAAGTATAGACAATTAATTTACTTTCGTTCAAAATAAATTCAAATTAATTAAAACGTGGTTATTGCTTATGAAAAATGTGAATTTCAATGTACACATAATAAGTTTGCATTTTTGGAAAGATCAAAATTGACCAAAATCAAGGGTTGTAACCCATAAAAATAAACTAAAATTAACAAAAACATGGGTTATAGCTAATGAAAATCATGAATTTTGTGGTACACATAAGAAACTTGCTTCATTTAAAACAAAAATAAAAAGACAAAAATAGTGGGCTATAGTTCATGAAAATTACAAATTTTAATGTATAGACAACTAGATTACATTTATTTAAAATGAACTAAAATTGACAAAAATCATGAGTTACAGCCCTTGAAATTTTAAAATTTTAAAGTATAGACAGTTAATTTACATTCGTTCAAAATAAATTCAAATTAATAAAAACGTGGGTTATTACTTATGAAAAATGAGAATTTCAATGTACACATAATAAGTTTGCATTTTTGGAAAGATCAAAATTGACCAAAATCAAGCGTTGTAACCCATAAAAATATTGAATTTTAATGTATAGGCAATTAATTTACATTTGTTCAAAACAAACCAATATTGATAAAACTCAAGAGTTTTTTATGGCATGAAGGTGAGCTTTATTAAATACCAAAATCTAGAGTTATAGCTCATGAAAATCACGAATTTTGATGTACTTATAATAAATTTGTATTCATTTAAAATGAACAAAATTGACAAAAATCATGAGTTACAGTAGCATGAAAACTGTAAATTTCTATGTATAGATAGTTAATTTATATTATTTAAGACAAACCAAAATATAAAATAATAGTGGGTAACTCATAAAAATTGTAAATTTTTATGTACACACAATAAATTTGTATTCATTCAAAATGAATCAAAATTAACAATACCAATGGGTTATAGGTCATGAAAATCATGAATTTTTATGTACACATAATAAATTTGCATTCGTCACAAAGAACAAAAATCCAAAAATGTGATCACACTTAAAAATATTATAAATTTTGATGTACACATAATAAATTTACATCCATCTTAAATGAAATAGAATTGACAAAAATTATGGGTTATAGCTATTAAAAATCAAGAATTTTGATGTATAGATAGTTCATTTATGTTTTTAAAACTAACCAAAATTGAAAAAAATTATGTGTAATAGATCAAGATAATCGTGAATTTTGATGTATGCATAATAAATTTGCATTTATTCGAAATAACGAAAATTTGTAAAAATCATGGGTTGTAGCCCATGAAAATCGTAATTTTCATGTATAGACAACTAATGTACATTCGTTCAAAATAAACTAAAATTGATAAAAATCATTGGTTATTTCTCTTTAAAATCATGAATTTTGATATACACATAATAAATTTATATTCATTCAAAACAAACAAAATTGATAAAAATCACGGGTTATAACACATGAAAACCTTAAATTTTGATGTGTAGACAATTAATTTAATTCGCTGAAAACAAACTAAAATTACCAAAAATCATAAGTTGCAACCATGAAAATTACGAGTTTTGATGTAAAGACAATTAATATACAATTCTTCAAAATAAACCAAATAACAAAAATCATGGGTCATATAACTCATAAAAATTATGAATTTTGATGTACACATAATAAATTTGTATTTGTTTGAAAAAGTGATAAAATTTATAGGTTATAGCTCATAAAAATTACAAATTTTGATATATTGATAATTATTTTACATTAAATTAGAAAACAAACCAAAATTGACAATAATCGTGTGTTACAACTCATAAAAATTATAAATTTTATGTACACACAATAAATTTACATTTGTTCAAGAAAATAAAACTAACAAAATCCATTGGTTATAGCTCATGAAAATCATGAATTTTGATGTACATATTATAAATTTACATTTGATCAAAATAAATAAAAATTTACAAAACTTGTGAGTTATTACTCATGAAAACTACAAATTCTAATGTACACATAGTAAATTTACATCCATCTTAAATTAAAATGGATTGATAAAAATTATAAGTTATAACTCATAAAAATAAGAAATTTTAATGTATAGAAAATTAATTTATATTTTTATAATGAATGTAAATTGGTAAAAATTGTGGGTTACAGCTCTTGAAAATTTTGACTTTTAATGTGCACATTAATAAATTTGTATGTGTTCAAAACAAATAAATATTGAGAAAAATTGTTGGTTATAGCTCATGAAAATCATATTTATGTATAGATAACTAATTTAAATTCATTGAAAACAAATTATAATTAACAATAGTCATGACCAGTGGGTTATAACTCATGAAATTTATAAATTTTGATATACACACAATAAATTTGCATTCGTTTAAAAATTGACTAAAAATCATAACTTTTGATTTTACACATAATAAATTTGTATTTGTTCGTAACAAACAAAAATAGATAAAGATCATAGTCGTAGTATAATTATATTTGCTCAAAATAAATCAAAATTCACAAAATTAATGGGTTATAACTCATTAAAATCATGAATTTTAATGTACATATAATAAATGTGTATTCTTTCAAAATGAATAATATTGACAAAAATGGTGGATTATAACTCATGAAAATTGCAAATTTTGTTACTCATAATAAATTTGCATTTTGTTCAAAACAAACTAAAAGTGACATAAATCATTTGGTATAGCTTATGAAAATCTTAAATTTTAATGTACATATAAAAATTTGCAATCATTTGAAACAAGAAACAATTAAAGCAAATCATGGGTTATAGCTCATGAAAATTATGGATTTTCAGGTACACATGATAAATCTATATCCATTTAAACCGAACAAATATTGAAAAAATCATGGGTTATATCCCTTGAAAATCATGAATTTTGATATGAAGATAACTAATTTACACTCATTCAAAATGGCAAAATTTGTTAAAATTGGGGTTTATAACTCATGAATTATATTGTTTAGACAATTAATTTACATTCATTTAAGAACAATTTAAATTAAAATGTATCGGTTATAACTCTTCAAAATGTGAATTTTGATTTATAAATAATAAATTTGCATTCGTTCAACATGAACACAAATGGATAAAAATAGTGGGTTATAGCTAATGAAAACCATGGATTTTTGTGTGCACATTATAAATTTGCATTAGTTCAAAATGAACAAAATTTACAAAATTATGGTTTATAGCCCATAAAAATCATTAATTTTAATGTGTAGATAATTAATTTATATTCATTCAAAACAAATAAAAATTGACAATAATTATGGGTTATAGCTCATTAAAATCAATAATTTTAACGTAAACATAAATAATTGCAGTCATTCAAGGTGAAAACAATTGTAACAAGCCGTGGGTTGTAGCTCATGAAAATCATGAATTTTGATGTACATATTATAAATTTACGATAGTTCAAAATGAGTAAATATTGACAAAATTATTGGTTATAGCCCATAAAATCTCGATTTTTATATATAGACAATTAAATTATAATTATTCAAAATAAACTAAAATTAATAAAAATGTGGGTTATACAGTGAATTTTGATGTACACATAATAAATTTGTATTCATTTAAAATGAAAATGACTTGACAATAATGATGGGTTATAGCTCATAAAAATTATAAATTTTGATGTATATGTAATAAATTTACATTTGTTTAAAATGAACTAAAATTGATAAAAATCACGGGTTATTACCTATGAGAATCATAAATTTTGATGTATAGATAATTAATTTATATTCATTCAAATTGAACTAAAATTAACAAAAACTTGTGTTGTAGCTTATGAATAACATGAATTTTGATGTATACCTAATAAATTTGTATTTGTTTAGAAGAAATAAAAGTTAACAAAATCTGGGTTGTAGACAATAAAAATCGTGAATTTTGATATATGGACAATTAATTTATATTCATTCAAAAAATCAATATTGATAAAAATCATGAGTTATAGCTAATGAAAATCATGAATTTTGATGTACATACAATAAATTTGAATTCGTTTAAAATTGATAAAAATCAAGAGTTATAGCGCATGAAAACTAAAAATTTTAATGTATAGATAATTAGTTTACCTTCATTTAAAACAAACTAAAATTGGCAAAAATCATGGGTTATAAGTCATGAAATCCATAAATTTTATGTAGACAAAATAAATTTGGCTTTATTCAAAATGAATCAAAATTGACAATAATCAAGGGTTATAACTCATGAAAATCATAAAGTTTGATGAGCATATAATAAATTTGCATTCGTTCAAAATTTATAAAAAATTGTGACGATATAGATATTAAAATTAGAATTTTAAGGTATAGACAACTAATTTATATTTTATAATACTGAACAAAAATAACAAAATTGTAGGTTATAGCTAATGAAAATCATGAATTTTGACATGCGAATACTAAATTTGCTTTCATCCAAAATGAAAATTTGCAAAAATCATAGTTTGCAGCCCAAGAAAAATAGTGAATTTTCATGTATAGATAATTAATTTAATTTAATTCAAAAAAATTTACAAAAATCATGGGTTAAATTTCATAAAAATTGTGAATTTTGATATACACATAAAAATTTGTATTTGTTCAAAAATAAAAATTGATAAAAATCATGAGATGTAATGCATAAAACTGTAAATTTTGATGTATAGCTAATTAATTTATTTTCATTGAAAACAAACCAAAATTGAAAACAAATCGAGGGTTCTAGCCCATGAAAATCATGAATTTTGATGTATAAAAATTAATTTACATTTATTCAAATGAAACCAAAGTGAAAAAATTATGGGTTATAACTCATAAAAATTATGAATTTTGATATACACATAATAAATTTATATTTGTTCAAAAATAAAAATTAACAAAATGGTGATTTGTAGCTAATGAATGTTACAAATTTTAATATTTAGATAATTAATTTACATTCATTGAAAATAAACCAAAATTAAAATAGTCATGGGTTATAACTCATGAAAATTATAAATTTTGATGTACACACAATAAGTTAAGAAAATTATGAATTTTGATATACATATAATAAAGTTGCATTCAATCAAAACAAATAAAATTTTATAAAAGTTGTTAGTTATTAGCATGAAAATCGTAAATTCGATGTATAGATTATACATTTACATTTGCCTTAAATGAAAAAGAATTTACAAAATTTATGGGTTATAGCTCATAAAAATAAGGAATTTTGATTTATAGATAACTAATTTATTTATTTTGAAATAAAGCAAAATAGACCAAAAATCACGGGTTATAGCTCATGAAAATTGTGAATTTTAGCATTACATAATAAATTAGCATTAGCTCAAAATAAATAAAAATTAAAAAAGGATTATAGCTCATAAAAATTTTAGATTTTAATATATAGACAATTAATTTGCATCCATTGAAAAAAAATTAAAATTGATAATAATCATGAGTTAATACTCATGAAAATTATAAATTTTGATGTACACATAATAAATTTGCATTCGTTCAAAGAATTCACTTAAAATCTTGATTTGTCCATATAATAAATTTGTATTTTTCTAAAATAACCAAATATTTACAAAAATCATGAATTATAGCTTAGGAAAAATATTTTTTGATGTACACATAATAAATTAGCATTCATTAAAATGAACAAAAATTGACAATAATCGTGGTTGTAGCCCACGAAAATTGTGAATTTTGATGTATAAACAATTAATTTATACTTGTTCAAAACAAACTAAAATTGAAAACAAATGGGTTATAACTCATAAAAATGGTAAATTTTGATGTACACATAGTAAGTTTGTAATCGTTCAAAATGAATAAAAATTAGTAAAAATAATAGGTTATAACTCATGAAAACTATAAATTTTAATATACACAAAACAAATTTGTATTTGTTCAATATAAACCAAAATTAACAAAATTATAAATTACAGCTCATGACAATCACAAATTTTAATGCACACAAAATATTTGCCATCAATCAAAACAAACTACCCAATCGTGGGTCATATCTCATGAAAATGTAAATTTTAATGTACACCTAATAAATTTATATTTGTTTGACACAAACAAATATTGACAAAACTTATGAGTTATATATTATAAAAAAATTTTGATGCATAAAAATCTGGAATTTTGATGTATAGACAGTTAATTTTGATGTATAGACAGTCAAAAATCGTGAATTTTGATGTATAAACAATTAATTACATTTCTTCAAACAAAAAAATTATTAAAAATCATGGGTTATAGCTCAAGAAAATAAAATTTTTAATGAATACATAAATATTTTTACATGCAAAACAAAAAAAATTGCAACAAACTGTGGATTAAAGCCTATGAAAATTGTATATTTTATTGTACACAGAATAAATTTGCATTCATTTAAAACAAGCAAAATTGACAAAAATAGTGAGCTATATAGCTTATGAAAATCACAAATTTAATTTATGAATAATTAATTTAGATTTATTTAAAACAAACCAAAATTGACAAAAATCATGGCTTATAGCCTATGAAAATTGTGAATTTTGATGTAAAGATAATTAATTTACATTCATTCAAATAAAATAATAATTAAAAAATGTGGGTTACAGCTCATGAAAAACATGAATTTTGATACACATAATAAATTTGTATTCGTTTGGAATGAACAAAAGGATAAAAATTATGGTTTGTAGCCCATGAAAATCATGAATTTTGATATATACACAATTAATTAAAAATTTTCAAAACTAACCAAAATTGATGAAAATCATGGGTTATGCTCAAGAAAATCATGAGTTTTGATGTGCATAAATTTTGCATTCTCGTGAGAAAAATTGGCAAAAATCATGGGTTGTGTCCCATGAAAATTGCCAATTTTATGTATAGCTAATTAATGTACGTTCATTCAAAAGAAACCAAATTTGAAAAATTTATGGCTTATAGCTCATGAAAATCGTGAATTTTGATATCATAATAAGTTCATTTCCGTTCACAATAAAAATTTTGATTAAAAAATTCATTGATTATAGCACAAGAAAACTGTAAATTTTGATATATACATAACTAATTTACATTTACTGCAAACAAACCAAAATTAATAAAAATTATGGTTGAAACCCATGAAAATCGTGAATTTTTATCTACGACAATAAATTTAGATTCATTTAAAACAAACCAAAAGTAACAAAAATCATTACTTAAAACTCATAAATATTGTGTATTTTGATGTACATATAATAAATTTTTATTTGTTCAAAACGAACAAAAATTATGAATTTTGATGTACACATAATAAATTTGCATTTGCTCAAAATAAACCAAAATTAATAAAATCATGGGTTGCAACTCATGAAAATTATAGATTTTATTGTACACATAAAGATTTCCAATCATTCGATGCAAACAAAAATTATAATAAATTGTGGGTTATAGCTAATAGAAATTATGAATTTTGATATACACAAAATAAATTTGTATTCGTTCAAAAGAATAAATATAAACGAAAAGTCGTGGGTTATGACCAATGCAAATTGTGAATTTTGATGTATAGAAAATTAATTTATATTCATTCAAAACAAATGAAAATTGATAAAAAAATCATGGGTTATAACTCTTAAAAATCATGAATTTTGATGTAAATATAAGAAATTTGTATTTGTTCGAATAGAATAAAAATTAACGAAAAATGGTTGGTTATAGCTCACAAAAGTATAAATTTTGACATACACATAATAAATTTTTATTTGTTCAAAATGAACCAAAGTTGATAAAAATTGAGTGTTATATCTTATGAAAATCACAAATTTTAATGTACATATAAAAATTGCAATTAATTGAAACAAATAAAAATTATAACCAATCGTAGGTTATAGCTCATGAAAATTATGAATTTTGATGTAACATAATAAATTTGTATATGTTTGAAATGATTAAATACTAATACAAATCATGGGTCATATCCATAAAAATCATAAATTTTGATGTATAAATAATTAATTTACATTCATTTAACAAAAATTATTAAAATTGTGTCATGTGCTATAGCCCATGAAAATCATAAGTTTTAATGTATGCATAAATAATTTGCAGTCATTCAAAACAAAAACTAGTAATAAATCATGGGTTATAGCACATGAATCGCAAATTTTGATGTACATAGAATAAATTTGCATTCGTTTAAAATAAATAAAAATTGAAAAAATAGTAGGTTATAGCTCACGAAAATCACAAATTTTAATGTATGGACAATTAATTTACATTCATTTAAAATAAACTAAAATTGAAAAAATCATGGGTTATAACCCATGAAAATCTCAAATTTTGATGTATACAAAATTAATTTACATTTGTTCCTGATAAACTATAATTAAAAATGTGAGTTGCAACTCATGGAAAATGTGAATTTTGATAAACACATAATAAATTTGTATTTATTTGGAATGAACAAGAATTAGCAAAAATCTTGGGTTGTAGTCCATAAAAATCACGAGATATAAATAAGATATAAAGGCAATTAATTGATGTTCGCCAAAACAAACCAATATTGACAAAAATCATAAGTATAGCTCATGAAAATCGTGAAATCTTGACATACATATAATAAATTTGTATTAGTTTGACACAAATAAAAATTATCAAAAATTAGGAGTTAAACGCATCAAAATATAAATTTTGATGTATACACAATTTATTATATTCGTCTGAAACAAACCAAAATTTACAATAATCGTGCATTATAACTCATGAAAATTACAAGTCTTGATGTGCACAATAATAAATTTTCATTCTTTTAAAATGAACAAATAGTGATAAAAATTGTGGGCTATAACCAATGAAAGTAGTGAATTTTAATGTATAGCAATTTGTTATGTCATCATATAACCTAAGTGCTAATCCTCCCCCTAAAGCCGACACGTGTCCCGTGTTAACACAATCTTTCGATCAGCTCATCCCAGCCAGGACGACTCGGATAGCATGGGCACTCATCCCTTCCCGAGTAGGGCCGAGTTGAGACAAGCTCTCACTCAACCTCCCCATTTGAGTCAACCCCACTCATTCACTCAACGCCTAGTCGACAACTTGCGAGGCTGATAAAAAGGCGGTACTTGTCATCCCACTCGCAGAACCGAATCCAAAGGCGGTTTGTCCTCGAACTCCTCACCAACAGCAGGCCATCATCATCATTGCTCATGCCACGAGTCTCCATGACTCATCGCCCTCCGTCAATGCCATGCCTCCTCAGTCACCATCACATCAAACTCAAAAGTGATTCATCTCGTCTACAACCGATACCTGTAGGCTATCTGTCGATTCAGCTGTCTGCCTGGACTCGCCCAATGTTATCTATGTACCCCTCTCAGACAGGTATATATAGGCTCATCGCCTACAAACCCAGGTAAACCATCTCTGGCAAAACAACATAATCTCTCAACACTTAGAACTGACTCAGTTCATTGATTCCCCACTCAAGCTCTATACTGACTAATCGTTGGAGGGATCACCAGAGAACCCAACTCTGGCTCTCTAACGTATTGTAGTTTTGCAGAACTCTCATCCTATCTGGAAATCAGCTGCCAAAGGAGATGAGGGGACCCCTGCATCTTATATATCGACCCCAAGCCCCGCTATTGTTCATGATTATCCCATAATCCCGCTGCTGAGTCCCAGGACATCAACACAATTAATTTACATTCATTAAAAACATAAATTAATAAAAACATGGGTTATAGCTCATGAAAAATGTGAAGTTTGGGGTACACATAATAAATTTATATTCGACAGAAATAAACAAAAATGAACAAAACAATGGGTTATAGTTCATGAAAACCATAGATTTTGATGTGTACATAATAAATTTACATTAGTATGAAACAAACACTAATAAATAAATATTGTGGTTTATAGCCCACGATAGTTGTGAATTTTGATGTATAGATAATTAATTTATATTTTTTCAAAACAAAAAATTAACAACAATCATGGGTTATAGCTCATGAAAATCTCTAATTTTAATGTACACTTAAATATTTTGCAATCATTTAAAATGAAAAAATTATAACAAAGTGTGGGTTATAGCTCATGAAAACCTTGAATTTTATGTACACATTATAAATTCAAAATGAATAAATTTTAACAAAAATGCATGTTATATAGCCCATGAAAAATAACAAGTTTTTACATTATAGACATTAATTTAAAATTATTCAAAACCAACTAAAATTAACAAAAACATGTATTAGGTCATGAAATAGGTGAAGTTTGATGTACTCATAATAAATTTCCATTCATTCAAATTAAGTGAAAATTGACAAAACCGTGGGTTATAAGCTCATGAAAATTATGAATTTTGATGTACACATAATAATTTTGCATACATTCAAAATGAATAAAATTATCAAAAATCATGAGTTCTAACTCATTAAATTTGTGAATTTTAATGTATAGACAATTAATTTGCATTCATTTGAAACAAACAAAGATTAAAGAAAATTGTGGGGTCTAACCCATTAACATCACAAATTTTATTGTGCAAACAATTAATTTACATTTGTACTAAACAACCAAAATTGAAAAAAATCATGGGTTATAGCTCATAAAAATCATGAATTTTGATGTATAGATAATAAATTAGTATTCATAAAAATTACAAATTTTTATGTTTACATAGTCAATTTTCATTTGTCCAAAATGAATAAATATTGACAAAATCATGGTCTATAACAAATTAGATTTCAAATTTTAATGTATAAATAATTAATTTACATTCATTAAAAGTAATATAAATTAACAAAAATGTGGATTATATAGGTCATGAAAAATGTGAATTTTACTGTACACATTATGAATTTGCATTCGATCAAAACAAACAAACATAAAAACAGTGGGTTATAGCTTATGAAAACCTTGAATTTGGTTATATACATAATAAATTTGCATTAGTTGAAACAAATAAAAATTAACAAAATTATAGTTTATAGCCATGAAAATCATGTGTTTGATGTATAGGCAATTAATTTATATTTGTTCAAAATAAAAAATTAAAAATAATCAGATGTTATAGATCTTGAAAATCACTAATTTTAATGTACACAAAAATATTTTGTAGTCATTCAAAACAAAATGAAATTGTAACAAATTGTGGGTTATAGTTCCTAAAATTTTAAATTTTGATGCACAAATAATAAATTCAAAATGAACAAATTTTGTGAAAAATCGTGGGTTATAGCACATGAAAAATCACAAATTTTTATGTACAAACATTAATTACAACTATTCAAAACTAACTAAATTTAACAAAACATGAATTATAGGTCATTAAAAGGTGAAGCTCAATGTAGACATAATAAATTTGCATTCATTCAAACGAAATAAAATTTTATAAAACCATGGATTATAGCTTATAAAAATTTTAAATTTTAATGTATGTATAATAAACTTGTATACATTCAAATATAAATAAAAATTATTAAAAATCATGGTTTATAGCTCATAAAAATCATGAATTTTGATGTGTAGACAATTAATTTATATTCATTTAAAATGAACAAAATTTAACAAAATTTTGGTTGTAGCCCATTAGAATCTTAAATTTTAATGTATAAATAATTAATTTGTATTCATTGTAAAACCACTATTAGAAAAATCATGGGTTATAACTCATAAAAATTATGAATTTTGATGAACACATAAAACAAATTACAATCATTCAAAACAAGCAAAAACTATAACAAATTGTGGGTTATAGCTCATGAAAGTTATGAATTTTTACATATAATAAATTTACATTTGTTCAAAATGAATAATTAATTTATATGTACATAAATTATTAAAAATTATGAATTTTAATGTGTAGACAATTAATTTATATTTATTCAAAATGAACAAAATTTATTAAAAATCATAGGCTAACTCATGAACATCACAAATTTTAATGCAAAATAAATAATTTATAGTCATTTAGAAAGAACAAAAATTGAAACAAATAATTGGTTATATAATATTGCAAATTTAACGTAGGCGAATAAACTTTTATTCATTAAAATGAACGGAGATTGGCAAAAACTATGGATTATAGCTCACGAAAATCATAAATTTATATTTTGGACAATTAATTTACAATCATTTAAAACAAACTAAAATTGACCAAAAACATTGGTTATAGCTCATAAAAATCGTGAATTTTTATCTATAGATATATAATTTACATTCATTCAACATGAAGTAAAATTAACAAAAGCGTCGGTCAAAGCTCATGAAAAATGTGAATTTTAATATACATATAATAAATTTGCATTCGCTCAAATGAAAAAATTGTCAAAAATCGTGGGTTCTGACACATGAAAATCGTGAAGTTTGAAGTACAAACAATTAATTTACATTTGTTCAAAACAAACCAATCTTGATAAAAATCATGAGTTATAGCACATGAAAATCTTAAATTTTTATTAACAAACTATTAATTTATGTTCATTCAAAGCAAACAAATATTGACAAAATTATGAGTTATAGCTTATGAATACCTTAAATTTTGATGTACACAAACCAAAATTGATAATAATCATGGATTATAACTCATGAAAATCATTAATTTTGATGTACACACAAGAACTTTTTTTGTACAAAACAAATAAAAATTAATAAAAATTAAAGGTTATAACACATGAAAATCATAAATTTTAATGTACTTATGAAAATTTATAATCATTCAAAACAAATAAAAATTATAGCAAATAGTAGGTTACAGTGAATGAAAATCGTGATTTTGATGTACACATAATGAATTTGCATTCGTTTGAAATGAATAAATATTGACAAAAATTGTGGGTTGTAGGTAAAGAAAGTTATGAAATTTGATTTATAAATAATTAATTTACATTCATTTAAAATGAACCAAAATTAACAATAATTAGGTATTATATATCTCATGAAAATCATGAATTTTAATTTACCAATAAATAATTCACAGTCATTCAAAATGAACAAAATTTGTAACAAACTGTGGGTTATAACTCATGAAAACCATGAACTTTGATATTCACATAATAAATTAACAATCTACTGAAATGAATAAATATTGCTAAAATTGTGGGTTATAGCCTTGAAAAATCATGAATTTTTATGTATAGACATTCAGTTATAATTATTCAAAATAAACTTAAATTAATAAATATGTGGATTATAGCTCATGAAAAAGGTTAATTTTGATTTACATATAATAATTTTGTATTTGCTAAAAATAAGTAAAATTAATAAAACTGCGGGTTATAGCTCATGAAAATAATAAATTTGCACACAATTAAAACAAATAAAAATTTTAAAATTGTGGGTTATAGCTCATGAAAATTATGGATTATCATGTACACATGGTAATTTTATATTTGTTTAAAGTGAATAAAAATATTAAAAATCATTTACTGTAGCCCATGAAAATCATAAATTTTTATGTATAAAATATTAATTTAGATCCGTTCACAATAAACTAAATTTGACAAAATTATGGAATATAACTCATAAAAATCATAAATTTTGATGTACACATAATAAATTTTTATCCATTCAAAACAAATAAAAATTAATTAAAATTGTTGTTTATAGCTCATGAAGCAAATTTTTATGTACACACCATAAATTTACGGTAGTTCAAAATGAAACAAAATTGATAAAAATTATGTGATCATTTGAAACAAGCAAAAATTGTAACAAATAGTGGGTTATATCTCATAAAAATCATGAATTTTGATGTACACATAATAAATTTGCATTTGTTCAAAATGAATAAATAATGATAAAAATTATAGGTTATAGCCAATGATAATCATGAATTTTATTGTATAGACAATTAATTTATATTCATTAAAAATAAACTTAAATTAATAAAAATGTGTTAGCTCATGAAAAACATGAATTTTGATCTATACATAATAAATTTGTCTTCATTCAAAATAAACAAAATGAACAAAAGCAATGGGTTATAGCTCATGAAAATAAAGGATTTGGATGTATAAATAATAACTTTGTATTAGTTTGAAAAAATAAAATTTATCAAAATTGTGATTTATCACCCATGAAAATCATGAATTTTTATGTATAAATAATTAATTAACATTCATTTAAGATGAACAAAAATTAATAATAATTATTAGTTTTAGCTCATGAAAATTACTAATTTTAATGTACACATAAATAATTTGCAGTCATTCAAAATGAAGAAAAATTATAACAAATCATGGGTTATAGCTCATGAAAATCATGAATTTTGATATATAAATAATAAATTTATATTCATTTAAAATAAATAAAAATTTTAAAAATTATGAATTATAGCTTATGAAAATGGATATTGTGGATATATATACAACAAATTTGTATTTATCCAAAATGAATCAAAATTGGCAAAAATTATGGGTTATAGCTCATGAAAATCACAAAGTTTATTGTACACATAACAAATTACAATTATTTAAAACAAATAAAAACAATAACAAATCATTGGTTATAGCACATTAAAATAGTGAATTTATATACACATAATAAATTTGTATATGTTCAAAATGAATAAATATTGACAAAAATCATGGATTGTATCCTATAAAAATTGTGAATTTTGATATTATCAATAATTAATTTATATTCATTCAAAACAAACAAAAATTGTTAAATATCATGGGTTAAGCTCTTGAAAATCATAAATTTTAATGCAAACATAAATAATTTGTAGTTATTTTGAACAAAAATGGAAACAAATCGTGGGTTCTAACTCATAAAAATTCTAAATTTTAGCGTACACAAAATATATTGGCATTCGTTTAAATTGAATAAAGATTGATAAAAACTGTTGGTTATGGTCATGAAAATTGTAAATTATATGTATGAACAATTAATTTACATTCACTTAAAACAAACTAAAATTGAAAAAAAATCATAGGTTATAATTCATGAAAATTGTGAATTTTGAAATATAGATAATTAATTTACATTAATTTAGAATGAACTAAAATTAAGAAAAATGTGGTTCAAAGCTCATGAAAAGCATTAACTTTAAAATACACATAACAAATTTTCATTTGTTGAATAAATAAAATTGACAAAATTATGGGTTGTAGCCCATGAAAATTATGAATTTTGATGTATAGAAAATTAATTTATATTTATTTAAAACAAACTAATATTAATAAAAATTATGAGTTACAGCTCATAAAATCTTGAATTTTGATGAAAATAGACAATTAATTTACATTCCTTCAAAACAAACCAATATTAACAAAAATCATGAGCTATAGCATATGAAAATCTTGAATTGTAATGTACATAATCCAAAATTGACAATAATTATAAGTTATGACTCATGATATCATAAATTTTAATGTGCACACAATTAATTTTTATTTGTACAAAACGAACCAAAATTGACAATAATCATGGGTTATAACACATGAAAATTATAGTTTTAATATACACATAAAATTTACAATCATTGGAAACAAACAAAAATTATAACAAATCATTGGTTACAGACTCATGAAAATCGTGAATTTAGATGTACTCATAATAAATTTGTATTCATTCAAAATGAACAAATATTGACAAAAATTATAGGTTATAGCCGGTGAAAATTATGAATTTTGATATATAGATACTTAATTTATAATCATTCTAAACGAACATAAATCGACAATAATCATGTACACATAAATAATTTGCAATCATTCAAAACAAATAAAAATAATAACAAAGTGTGGGTTATAGCTCATGAAAATTATAAATTTGGATTTATACATAATAAATTTACAACTGCTCAAAACGAATAAATATTGCCAAAAATCAAGGGTTATAGCCCTGAAAATCACGAATTTTTATGTATAGACATTAATTCATAATTATTTAAAATGAAATTAAATTAATATAAACTTAGACTATAGCTCATGAAAAAAGTGTTTGATTTACACAAAATAAATTTGCATTTGTTCAAAATAAATAAAATTGACACAAACTATGGGCTATAGCTCATTAAAATCATGAATTTTTATGTACACATAATAAACATGCACACATTTTAAATGAACAAAAATTATTAAAATTATTGGCTTATAGCTCGTGAAAATTATGAATTTCCATGTACACATAATAATCATGTATAGACAATTAATTAGCATTAGTCTAAAATTAGTAAAACTAACAATAATCATGGATTTTAGCTCATGAAAATCACTAATTTTAATGTACAAATAAATAAGTTGCATTCATTCAAAATGAACAAAAATTATAACCAATTATGGCTTATAGCTTATGAAACTCGTTAATTTTGATACACACATAATAAATTTACAATCGTTTAAAATGAACAAATATTAAAATAATCGGGTTATATCCCATGAAAATCATGAACTTTTATGTACATATAACTAATTTTATAATTATTCAAAATAAACTAAACTGAACAAAAATCGGGTTGCACTCATGAAAACCATAAATTTTGATGTACACATAATAAATTTTTATTCATTTAAAATAAAAATAAATTGACTAAAAAATGGGTTATAACTCATAAAAAATTATATATAGATAATTAATTTACATTTTTTAAAACAAACTAAAATTGATAAAAATCATGGTTTATAACCCATGAAAATCATGAATTTAGATGTATAGAAAATTAATTTATATTCGTCCAAAACAAACTAAAACTAACAAAAATATGGATTATAGCTCACAAAAACGTGAATTTTGAAGTACACATAATAAATTTGTGTACATAAAAATTAAAATTTTGATGTACACAAAGAAAATTTTCATTCTTTCAAAACAAATAAATATTGACAAAAATCATGGGCTATAACCAATGAAAATCGTGAATTTTGATGTATAGATAATTAATTTTTATTTATTAAAAATAAATATAATTTAATAAAAATGTGGGTTATAGCACACGAAAAATGTGAATTTAAAATAATAAATTTGCATTCGATTGAAACAAATAAAATGAATAATAATAAATTTGCATTCGATTGAAACAAATAAAAATGGATAAAAACAGTGAGCTACAACTCATGAAAACCATGGAGTTGGATGTATATGTAATAAATTTGCATTAGTTTGAAATAAAAATTAACAAAAATTATGGTTTACACCCCATGAAAATTATGAATTTTGATGTATAGACTATTAATATATATTCATTTGAAATGAACAAAAATAAAAATAATCATAGGTCATAGCTCTTAAAATCATTAATTTTAATGCACAAATGAATAATTTGTAGTCATTTAAAATAAAATAAAATTTTAATAAACCATGAGTTATATCACATGAACACTATAAATTTTGATGTACACATAATGAATTCAAACTGAACAAATTTTGGCAAAAATTATCGGTTATAGCCCTGAAAAATCATGACAATTATTGAAAACCAACTAAATTTAACAAAAATGTAGATTATAAGTCATGAAAATGGTGAAGTTTGATATACATATAATAAATTTGTATTAGTTGAAAGCAAATAAAAATTAATAAATACAGTGGGTTATAGCTCAAGAAAATGATGAATTTTGATAAACACATAATAAATTTGAATCTATACAAAATGAACAAAAATTATCAAAAATCGTGGTTTATAGCTCATGAAAACTATGAATTTTGATGTATAGACATTATATTCTTTTAAATTAAAACAATTGACAAAATTATGGGTTGTAGCCCATGAAAATCACAAATTTTGATGTATAAATAATTAATTTATATTAATTCTAAAAATCTAAAATTGACAAAAATCATGGGTTACAACTTATAAAAATAGTGAACTTTGATGTACACATAATAAATTTGTATTTATTTGAAATAAAGAATAATTGACAAAAATAGTGGATTATAGCTTATAAAAATTAAAATTATGATGTATATACAACAAATTTGCATTTATACAAAATAAACCAAAACTAAAAAATTCATGGAAGGCAAGGAATGCTCTGGTTTTCAATGACCGTAAACCTAATGTTGAAGAGTTGATGGGAAAAATCAAATTCTTCCTAAAGATTCAATTGAGCAAGATCTCTAACATGGAGGATAATTTGAGGAATCGATATTGGTGCAAGCACTTTTCCATATATCTTATGTTTTGCTGTAACGAGTAGAGTTGAGATGCGATAATTTGTTGTATAGATTTTTGTGTTTGTAGTATTTTCTTTATTGTCTGTTTTGATGTTAGTATTTGAATTGGAAGAGGAGATTTAGTTAATGTCTTATAGAATACTGGATGTTAGCATGGTTGGAGGAATGATGTGGAGAGTTTGTACTCAACTGATCATATTTTGAACAAAACTTACCTTTCTTACCAAAAACTCATCAAAATTATAAATTTTAATATACACATAAAAATTTTCAACCATTCAAAACAAGCAAAAATCATAACAAATCATGGGTTATAGCTCATAAAAATTTTAAATTTATATGTACAAATAACAAATTTGCATTTGTCCAAAATGAATAAATATTGACAAAAATCATGGATTATATTACATAAATTCATGAATTTTTATGTATAGACAATTAATTTATATTCATTCAAAACAAACAAAAATTGTTAAAAATCATGGGTTAAGCTCATGAATATCAAAAATTTTAATGCAAGCTTAAATGATTTGTAGTCATTCCAAACTAACAAAAATTGAAACAAATCATGGGTTATAGCTCATGAAAACCATAAATTTTAACGCATTACCTAATAATTTGCATTAATTTAAAATAAACTAAGATTGACAAAAACTATGGATTATAGCTCATGAAAATCACAAATTTATATGAATGGACAATTAATTTACATTCAAAAATTTTAATGCAAGCTTAAATGATTTGTAGTCATTCAAAACTAACAAAAATTGAAACAAATCGCGGAGCTCATGAAAATCACAAATTTTAACATACATGAATAACTTTCCATTAATTTAAAATGAACAAAGGTTGAAAAAAACTATGGATTATAGCTCATGGAAATCACAAATTTATATGAATGGACAATTAATTTACATTCATTTATAACAAACTAAAATTGACAAAAATCGTGAGTTATAGACCATAAAAATTGTGAATTTTGATTTATAGATAATTAATTTATAGTCATTCATTCAAAATTAACTAAAATTAACAAAAATGTGAGTCAAAGCTTATGAAAATGTGAACTTTGATGTACACATAATAAATTTGCATTCCTTCAAAATTAATAAAATTAACAAAAATTGTGGGTTGTAGCCCATGAAATTTATGAATTTTGATGTATAAACTATTAATTTATATTTATTCAAAACAAATTAATATTGATAAACATCATGAGTTATAGCTCATGAAAATCTTGAATTTTGATGAAAAGAAAATTAATTTGTATTTATTCAAAACAAACCAATGTTGATAAAAATTATGAGTTATAGCTCAAAAAACTTGAATTTTGATGTACGATAAATCTTGAGTTTTGATGTACACAAACCAAAATTGACAATAATCATGGGTTATAACTCATAAAAATTATATATTTTGATATGCACATAATAAATTTTCATTTGTACAAAACGAACCAAAATTAACAAACATAATGGGTTATAACACATGAATATCACAGATTTTGATTTACATATAAAAATTTGCAATCATTGAAGCGAACAAAAAGCTGTAACAAATCGTGGTTCCACTCGTGAAAATCATGAAATTTTAATGTCCATATAATAAATTTATATTCGTCTGAAATGAATAAATATTGACAAAAATTCTTGGTTATAGCTGATTAAAATTATGAAATTTAATGTATAGATAATTAATTTATATACATTCAAAATGAACAAAAATGACAATAATTGTGTGTTATAGTTCATGACAATCACTAATTTTGAAGTACACATAAATAATTTATTGTCATTCAAAATGAATAAAACCTATAATAAATTGTGGGTTGTAGCTACGAAAACCATAAATTTTAAGGTACACATAATAAATTTATAATTATCAAAAGGAAAAATATCACCAAAAATTTTGGGTCACATAAATCTTGAGTTTTGATTAACAGAAACCAAAATTGACAATAATCGTGGGTTATAACTGATGAAAAGTATAAATTTTAATGTACACGGTAAATTTTATTTGTACAAAACAAACCAAACTTGACAAAAACAATGGGTTATAACACATGAAAATCACAGATTTTAATTTACTCATAAAAATTTGTAATCATTCAAAACAAACAAAATTTATAACAAATCATGGTTATAGCTCATGAAAATGATGAAATTTTGATGTACATATAATAAATTTAGATTTGATCGAAATGAACAAATTTTGACAAAAATATTTGTTATGGTGATTAAAATATGAATTTTAATGTATAGATGATTAATTTACATCCGTTAAGTAATGAATAAAATTAACAATAATCATGTGTTATAGCACATGATAATCACTAATTTTAATGTGCACATAAACAATTTACAGTCATTTAAAATGAATAAAAGTTATAACAAATTGTTAAAAATCGTGAGTTATATATCATGAAAATTGTGAATTTTCATATACACATAAATTTGCCTTCATCCAAAATGAACAAAAATTATTTGTTGAAGCACATGAAAATTACAAATTTTGATATATAAAAATTTTATTTACATTCATTCAAAGTAAGTCAAAATTAATAAAAATAATGGGTTATAGCTCATAAAAACATGAAATCATGCATTTTAATGTATAGACAATTAATTTGTATTTGTTCATGAAAAACATGAATTTTAATGTACACATAATAAATTTGTATTTGTTCAGAATGAATAAAAATTGATAAAAGTCATAGATTTTAGCACATGAAATCGTGCATTTTAATGTATAGACAATTAATTTATATTTTGTTTAAAATAAACTAATATTGACAAAAATCATGAGTTATAGTTCATGAAAATCATTAATTTTATGCATACATAATAAATTTGTATTCATTTCAAATGAATAAAAATTGACAAAATTTGAGAGTTAAAGTGCAGAAAATAGCAAATTTTTATGTACGGACAATTAATTTATATTTATTTAAAATAAACCAAAATTATCAATAACCATGGGTTATAACTCATGAAAATCATAAATTTGGACGTAAACACTATAAATTTGCATTTGTTCAAAATGAATCAAAATAGATAATAATCGTGGGTTATAACTTATGAAAATCATGAATTTTAATGTACACATAAGAAATTTGCATTCAATCAAAATGAACAAAAACTTAAAAATTGTGAGTTGTAGCTCATGAAAATCTCAAATTCTGATGTATACATGATAAATTTACATATGTATTAAATGAATAAGAATTGACAAAAATTATGGGTTATAGCTCATAATAATCATGAATTTTAATATACACATAATTAATCCGTATTCATTCAAAACAAAAGAATTGCAAAAATCATTGGTTATAGCCTATGAAAGTCATGAATTTTTATGTGTAGATAATTAATTTATATTCGATCAAAACAAATAAAATTAATAAAATCATGGGCTATGTCTTGTGAAATGGTGAATTTTGATATATGCATAAAATAATTTGTTTTCATCCAAAGCAAAAAAATTGATAAAAATGGTGGGGTTATAACACATGAAAACTATAAATTTTGATGTATAGACAATTAATTTATATTTATTAAAACAAACCAAAATTGCCAAATTTTGAGAGTTGTAGCTCATGAAAATTATGAATTTTGATGTATAGACAATTAATTTATATTTATTTAAAATAAACCAAAATTATCAATAACCATGGGTTATAACTCATGAAAATCATAAATTTGGACGTAAACACTATAAATTTGCATTTGTTCAAAATGAATCAAAATAGATAATAATCGTGGGTTATAACTTATGAAAATCATGAATTTTAATGTACACATAAGAAATTTGCATTCAATCAAAATGAACAAAAACTTAAAAATTGTGAGTTGTAGCTCATGAAAATCTCAAATTCTGATGTATACATGATAAATTTACATATGTATTAAATGAATAAGAATTGACAAAAATTATGGGTTATAGCTCATAATAATCATGAATTTTAATATACACATAATTAATCCGTATTCATTCAAAACAAAAGAATTGCAAAAATCATTGGTTATAGCCTATGAAAGTCATGAATTTTTATGTGTAGATAATTAATTTATATTCGATCAAAACAAATAAAATTAATAAAATCATGGGCTATGTCTTGTGAAATGGTGAATTTTGATATATGCATAAAATAATTTGTTTTCATCCAAAGCAAAAAAATTGATAAAAATGGTGGGGTTATAACACATGAAAACTATAAATTTTGATGTATAGACAATTAATTTATATTTATTAAAACAAACCAAAATTGCCAAATTTTGAGAGTTGTAGCTCATGAAAATTATGAATTTTGATGTATAGACAAGTAATTTATATTCATTCAAAACAAACCAAAATTGACAAAAATCATAAGTTATAACTCATAAAAATCATGAATTTTGACGCACAAATAATAAATTTATATTTGTTCATAATGAACAAAAATTAATAAAAATTATGGGCTATATCATAAAAATTATAAATTTTGATGTTTAGACAATTAATTTACATTTGTTGAAAATAACCCAAAATTCACAATAACCGCAGGTTATAACTTATGAAAACAGTAAATTTTATGTACATACAATAAATTTGCATTCATTAAAAACAAAATTAACAAAATTCATCGGCCAAATCATTTATTTTAATGTACACATAATAAATTTGCATTTGATGGAAAAATAACAAAATTTTACAAAAATGTGAGTCATTAGCATCAAAATCACAAATTTCAATGTACATATAATAAATTTACATCCATTCTAAATGAAAAGAATTGACAAAAATCATGGGTTATATAGCTACTAAAATAAGGAATTTTCATGTGCATGCAATAAATTTATATTTTTTTAAAATAAATTAAAATTGATTAAAAAATTATGGATTGTAGCTCATGAAAATCGTGAATTTTATATGTAGACATAATAAATTTGTATTCATTTGTAATAAATAAAATTAATAGAAATCATGAGTTGTAGACTATGAAAATCTTGAATTTTGATATATAGGCAATTAACTTACATTCATTTGAAAGGTACAAAACTATTAAGTATCATGCAATGGGTTATAGCTCATGAAAATCACAAATTTTAATATAAACATAAATAATTTATAGTCATTCAAAATGAACAAAAATTATAAAAATCGTGGATTGTAACTCATAAAAATTACAAATTTTGATGTACACATAATAAATTTGCATTCAATCAAAATGATGACAAAATTGACAAAAATTATGGCTTGTAAACCATGAAAAATCATAAACTTTGATGTATCGATAATTAATTAACATTCATTCAAAATAAACTTAAATAAACAAAAGTGAGTTATAGCTCATTAAAAATATGAATTTTGATGTACACATAATAAATTTGTATTCTTTCAAAAAATAGAAATTGATAATTCATGGGTTACACAGCTCATAGAAATCATGAATTTTGAGGTACATATAATAAATTTGCGTTCTATCAAAATGAACAAAATTTATAAAAATTGTGAGTTATTTTTCATCAAAATTGCAAATTCTAATGTACACATAATAAATTTGTATTCTTTCAAAAAATAGAAATTGATAATTCATGGGTTACACAGCTCATAGAAATCATGAATTTTGAGGTACATATAATAAATTTGCGTTCTATCAAAATGAACAAAATTTATAAAAATTGTGAGTTATTTTTCATCAAAATTGCAAATTCTAATGTACACATAATAAATTTATATCTTCTTAAATAAAAATATTTGATAAAAATAATGGATTATATAGTTCATAAAAATAAGGAATTTTCATATATAGACAATTAATTTATATTTTTAAAATAAATTAAAATTGATTAAAAAATTATGGATTGTAGCTCATGAAAGTCATTAATTTTGATGTACACATAATAAGTTTGTATTCGTTAGGAATAAATAAAAATTAGAAAAAATCATGGATTCTAGTCTATTAAAATTGTGAATTTTGATGTACACATAAAAATTAGCAATCATTCAAAACAAACAAAAATTGTAACAAATCGATGTTATAGTTTATGAAAATCATAAATTGTGATATACACCTAATAAGTTTGCATTCATTCAAAGTGAATAAATATTGACAAAATTAGTGGGTTATAGCCAATGAAAATCATAAACTTTGATGTATCGATAATTAATTAACATTCATTCAAAATAAACTTAAATAAACAAAAGTGAGTTATAGCTCATTAAAAATATGAATTTTGATGTACACATAATAAATTTGTATTTATTCAAAATGAATAAAATGGACAAAACTAGTGGGTTATAACTCATGAAACCATGCATTTTATGCATCCATAATAAATTTATATTTTTCAAAGCAAATAAAATTTACAAAAATCGTAGTTTATAGTCCATGAAATTCGTGAATTTTGAAGTATAGAGATTAATTTACATTTATCTGAAATAAATAAAATTAACAATAATCATGGGTCATAGTTCATAAAATCACAAATTTTCATATACACACCAATAATTTGCAATCATTTAAAAAATAAAAAGTATAATAAATTGTTGGCTCTGACTCATGAAAATCGTGAATTTACAAGTACAAATAATAAATTTGTAATTGTTCAAAATGAACAAATTTTGATAAAAATCATGGGTTATAGCCCATGAAAATCATAAATCTTTATTTAAAGGTAATTATTTTACAATTATTTAAAATTAATAAAACTGCGGGTTATCGCTCATGAAAAATGTGAATTTTAGTGTACACATAATACATTTACACTTCTTTAAAATAAATAAAGATTTATAAAACAAATATGGGCTATAGCTCATGAAAATCATGAATTTTAATGTACATATAATATATTTGCATACATTTAAAATAAACAAAATGGTCAAAAATCATGCATTATATCTCATAAAAACTGTGAATTTCGGTACACATAATAAATTTGCATTCATTGAAATGATGACAAAATTGACAAAAATTATGGCTTGTAAACCATGAAAATCATAAATTTTATATGTAAACAATTAATTGACATTCATTCAAAACACACCAAAATTGATAAAAATCATGGATTATAACTCATAACAATCGTGAGTTTTAATGTATACATAATAAATCAGATCCGTATGAAACAAAAAATAGCAAAATGGTGGGTTGTTGTTCATAAAAATTAAAAATTTTGATGTACACGCAATAAGTGTGCATTTGACCGAAACAAATAAAAATTGATAAAAATCATGGGTTATAGCTCATGAAAATTATAAATTTTAATGTACGATAAAAAGTTTACAATCATTCAAAACAAACAAAAATTGCAACAAATCGTAGGTTATGCTCAAGAAAATTATAAATTTTAATGTGCACATAATAAATTTGCATTTGTTCAAAATGAACAAATATTGACAAAGTTGTGGTTAAAATCCCATAAAAACATGAATTTTGATGGATAGACAATTAATTTACATTTATTCAAAATGAACAAAAATTTTTAAAAATCATGGATTAAGCACATGAAAATCACAAATTTTAATGTACACATAAATTATTTATAGTCATTTAAAATGAACAAAATTGTAACAAATCGTGAATTATAGCTCATGATAATTACAAATTTTGATGTACACTGAATAAAGTTATATTCGTTTAAAATGAAGAAATATTAACAAAAATTGTGGGTTATAGCTCAATAAAATCACAAATTTTAATGTGTAGATATTTAGTTTATATTTGTTTAAAATGACATAAAACTGAAAAAATATATAGGGTTATAGCTCTTGAAAATTGAAAATTTTGATGTATAGACAATTAATTACATTTGTTCAAAATAAAATAAAATTAACAAAAATATGGGTTACAACTCATGAAAAATGTGAATTTTAATGAACACATAACAAATTTATATTTATTTAGAATGAACTAAAATTGATAAAAAAATTATGGGTTTTAGCCCATAAAAATCATGAATTTTTATCTATAGATAATTAATTTACATTCATTAAAAATAATCAATATTAATAAAAATCTAGGTTATAGCTCATGAAAATATTAAATTTTTATAAACAGATAATAAATTTTATTTATTTCAAAAGAAGAAAAATTGACAAAAACTATAGTTATAGCACATGAAAATAGCAAATGTTGATGTATAGACAATTAATTTATATTCGTTTAAAACAAAACAAAATTGACCATAGTCATTGGTTATAACTCATGAAAAATATAAATTTTAATGTACACACAACAAATTTGCATTTGCTCAAAATGGACCAAAATTGATAAAAAATTGTGTAGTTATAGCTCATGTAAATCACAAATTTTATTGTAAACATAAAAATCTGCAATCATTCAACACAAATATAAATTATAATAAATCATTGATTACAGCTACTAAAAATTATGAATTTTGACGTACACATAATAGATTTGCATACATTTAAAATGAACAAATACTGAAAAAATCATGGGTTATAGTAAATACAAATCGTGAATTTTGATGTATAGACAAGTAATTTACTTCATTCAAAATGAAAAAAATTGACAATAATCATGGGTTAAGCTCATAAAAATTGCATTCAAAATGGAAAAATATTGACAAAACTTGCTAATAAATGTGAAGTTTGATGTACATGTAATAAATTTGTATTCATCTTAAACGAACAAAAATGTACAAAAACAGTGGGTTAAGCTCATGAAAACCATGAATTTTTTATGTATACATAATAAATTTGCATTCGTTTGAAATAAAAAACTTCTCAAAAATCATGGTTGTTGATGTATATAATCACAGTCACTAACCTCGAGTGAGTTTAGCTTTTAAGAGAGCGGAGTCCGCCTTCTCTCCTAAAGCCCAGCGACGCTGACTCCGATCAAGGGACTCGCCTACAGCAAAAAGAGGGACCCATGGAAGAGGCGGAGTTGGGATCTCCGGTGGTTCCTCCGACGGTCAAGTCAGTAAAAGGGAGATAATCTAATGGAGCAGGAATTCACTCAGAAAAGATGGCTTACTTGGTTCGCTGTTCACGTTGCTACTTATACCTAGGGTTGCGGGGGTATTTTCGTCTTTCCGTTGGCTAAGAAACCATTGCCGAGTCGCCTCTCTTCCACGTGTGAGCCAGTGATTGGCTGAGCATCTCTCTGTCTGCTACGGTGGCTGGCCTTTACAGGTGTCCAATTGCGGGTAATTTGCGGGTTAGTGTGGTCTATTCGCCATTAATGGGATGGGATTGACGGCGCCTGTAGCTGCATGGGTCCGAGGTGCCTTAAATACCGTGAGAGATGGGAGAGTTAAGGGGTCAGCCACGATTTAATGCGATGCCGATGGGCTCGAAAACCGCGATAACCGCCGCTGGAGTGGAGGAAGCCACGCAAGATGAGGTAGGTGGGAGCTGAGGCCGGGTGGCCGGCTCGCTCGGCCTCTCGGGACGTTCTTCGAGGTAATCAACTGGAAGGGACGACCAGGGCCGCTTTTCGTGTCGTCCCTGAGGACGGGTGGCTGATAGGAGGGTCTAAATTCGCTTCGCATCGTTGGGAAAGGCCGACAACCGGTAGGACGGGCTATAATGGGTGACGGGTTGGGAGGGCGTCTAGCACGCCTTCTTCGCTGCCCCAGCAGACTAGCGATCGGAAGGTGATAGTGGTTGCCTCCACGCCGTCCGATGGGGCGAGTGGCGTGAAATGGCCTCGCTTAATCGCATGTATACCACGCCACCGCCGTCTCGCGGGAGAGAGCTGCTGACGGGCCGACTCGCACCGCCTCTTGCGTCGGTTATGGTGATAGTCGTCTATTGGACCATGGCGGGGTCGGTAAGTGTCGGCCGCCTTGTGGGTCGGGCGCGGAGGTTCGAAGTCCGTTGCTGACGCATGCCGCTTATCCGTGTCAGTGTCTCGTTTTTTCTCCTTAATCACTGGTTAGTGGTTATGACCATAATAGTTGGCCCCTTTCGCTTGGAGTCGGTTGGAAACGAGTCCAAGTGAAACGAATATCACAGCCTCGGACAGGAGAGGGTTCCAGAGGGGGTTCGAACGTTTCATCGATGGGACGTGGCTGATGTGGCGCCTCCGGCCATTGGCCACTGGGTGCGAAGTGGGGCCCTCTGGGAATAGGTAGGTCTCATTTAAAATAAAGAGGCGTTTCGGCGATTTTCGAGGCGGCGATTCGAGCCTCTGTGATTTCCGAGGTGGTGCCTCGAGTTCCACGTTATTAATTTCCTCTGTTGATCACGAGGGGGCTTAGCATTTATGGGCTCTGTTATAAGTAGGGGGGAGACAATTACTTTTCGTGTTCTCGTTAGACTGGCGATTTTTTGGCTCTGATCGCCATTCTTAAGGCCTCGAACTGGGAGCGCCGGCGAGCTTCGTCGAAAGATGGTTGGGGCGTGGAGGTGGATTCTCTCCCGAGTCCGCCATCTCCGGGGGTTTCCAGCTGAGAGCGCCGGCGGTAGTTCCGATCATCTGTGAAGAAGGGGGGAAATCCCTTTTTCTGTACTTGGTGATAGGGGTACCTTCCCTTGTTGTCCCTGCGCTCGTTTCAGTGAGGGATAGTTGGAGCGCCAAGCGTTTCTCTGAGGAAGAGCGGCCTTGTTTGCATCCATGGGTTCCGGGCTATTGTGCTGATATGAAACCATGGGTTCCGGGCTATTGTGCTGATATGGAACCATGGGGTCAACGTCTACACCCATGGCGCCCTTTCATTAACTTCTGCAACTATTGCGGCGCCTCTTTTCTCGGGAGAGCACTGGCATGAGCGCCGAGGCGAGCAGAGGGGACGACGGAAGGAAGAAAAAGGAAGTTGAAGAGTAGCGACTGGAACGTCTGTTTGGACTTGTGTTTTTTTTTTGACCATTGTAAATTTTTGCTTGGAATATCAATGAAAGGTCGCATTTTAGCGATGGTGGCCGTCTATTCGACTCATTCTTGGCTCTTCTTTCCTCTTTTTTGTGATCGGCAATACTGTTAATTGGAAATTAGGGCGGCTTCTAGGGGACTTACAACGAACATTGTTGACTCAGCTGTAATACAGTCGGCCCCTGTGAAGCTCGCAATGGGCGCTAAAAAGCAATCGAAATCAGGCCGGCCCCTGTGGGGCGGACTATGAATATTGTAAGTAGATCGAAAACGAGTCGGCCCCTGTGGGGCTTACAATGAACATAATAAGTAGATCGAAAATGAATTGGCCCCTGTGGGGCTTACAATGAGCATAATAAGTAGGTCGAAGACGAGTCGGCCCCTGTGGGGCTTACAATGAATATAATAAGTAGGTCGAAAATGAATTGGCCCCTGTGGGGCTTACAATGAGCATAATAAGTAGGTCGAAGACGAGTCGGCCCCTGTGGGGCTTACAATGAATATAATAAGTAGGTCGAAGACGAATTGGCCCCTGTGGGGCTTGGTCTACCACATCGGTCCGTTTGCACGCTGGGGGCATTTGGGTCCGCCCTCGGCCCGCGAGTCGGACGCGTAAGGCCCGCCTTACGTCCGGATCTTCGTTTGTGATTCTTTTGGTAAGGCTGATCTTCATTCTGGGGTGTGGAGCCAGCCTGAGTCGGTTCCCTTGGGAGCGACGACTCCATGGAGGACGACCGCGTAGGTCGGGTGCCTAGGACTTACGTGGCGCCTAGGTCTTTTCGGCGGGGCGATCTCTATTTTAAGGCAAAGAGCAAGCTGAGCGGCTCCGTGGGAGCGGCGACTCCATGGAGGACGACCGCCAGAGGTCGGGTGCCTAGGACTTCACGTGGTGCCTAGGTCTTTTCGGCAGGCCGATCTCTGCTTTTAAGGCAAAGAGCAAGCTCGAGCCGGCTCCCGTGGGGCGGCGACTCCGTGGAGGACGACCACGTAGGTCGGGTGCCTAGGACTTATGTGGTGCCTAGGTCTTACTTGGCAAAGCCGATCTCTGTTTTAAGGCAAAGAGCAAGCCTGAGCCGGCTCCCGTGGGAGCGACGACTCCGTGGAGGACGACCGCGTAGGTCGGGTGCCTAGGACTTACGTGGTGCCTAGGTCTTTTTCGGCAGGGCCGATCTCTGTTTTAAGGCAAAGAGCAAGCCTGAGCCGGCTCCCCGGGAGCCGACGACTCGTGGAGGACGACCGCGTAGGTCGGGTGCCTAGGACTTACGTGGTGCCTAGGTCTTTTTCGGCAGGGCCGATCTCTGTTTTAAGGCAAAGAGCAAGCCTGAGCCGGCTCCCGTGGGAGCGACGACTCCGTGGAGGACGACCGCGTAGGTCGGGTGCCTAGGACTTACGTGGCGCCTAGGTCTTTTTCGGCAGGGCCGATCTCTGTTTTAAGGCAAAGAGCAAGCCTGAGCCGGCTCCCGTGGGAGCGACGACTCCGTGGAGGACGACCGCGAGGTCGGGTGCCTAGGACTTACGTGGTGCCTAGGTCTTTTCGGTAGGGCCGATCTGCTTTTAAGGCAAAGAGCAAGCCTGAGCTGGCTCACGTGGGAGCGACGACTCCGTGGAGGACGACCGCGTAGGTCGGGTGCCTAGGACTTACGTGGCGCCTAGGTCTTTTTCGGCAGGGCCGATCTCTGTTTTAAGGCAAAGAGCAAGCCTGAGCCGGCTCCCGTGGGAGCGACGACTCCGTGGAGGACGACCGCGTAGGTCGGGTGCCTAGGACTTACGTGGTGCCTAGGTCTTACTTGGCAAAGCCGATCTCTGTTTTAAGGCAAAGAGCAAGCCTGAGCCGGCTCCCGTGGGAGCGACGACTCCGTGGAGGACGGCCAGCGTAGGTCGGTGCCTAGGACTTACGTGGTGCCTAGGTCTTTTCGGCAGGCCGATCTCGCTTTAAGGCAAAGAGCAAGCCTGAGCCGGCTCCCGTGGGAGCGACGACTGCGGGAGGACGACCGCAGGTCGGGTGCCTAGGACTTCACGTGGTGCCTAGGTCTTTTCGGTAGGGCCGATCTGCTTTTAAGGCAAAGAGCAAGCTGGCCGGCTCCGTGGGAGCGATGACTCCGTGGAGGACGGCCAGCGTAGGTCGGTGCCTAGGACTTACATGGTGCCTAGGTCTTACTTGGCAAAGCCGATCTGTTTAAGGCAAAGAGCAAGCTCGAGCCGGCTCCCGTGGGGCGGCGACTCCGTGGAGGACGACCGCGTAGGTCGGGTGCCTAGGACTTACATGGTGCCTAGGTCTTACTTGGCAAAGCCGATCTGCTTTTAAGGCAAAGAGCAAGCTGGCCGGCTCCGTGGGGCGGCGACTCCGTGGAGGACGACCGCGTAGGTCGGGTGCCTAGGACTTACGTGGTGCCTAGGTCTTACTTGGTAAAGCCGATCTCTGTTTTAAGGCAAAGAGCAAGCTGGCCGGCTCCGTGGGGCGGCGACTCCGTGGAGGACGGCCAGCGTAGGTCGGGTGCCTAGGACTTACGGTGCCTAGGTCTTTTCGGTAGGGCCGATCTGCTTTTAAGGCAAAGAGCAAGCTGGCCGGCTCCGTGGGAGCGATGACTCCGTGGAGGACGGCCAGCGTAGGTCGGTGCCTAGGACTTCGTGGTGCCTAGGTCTTACTTGGCAAAGCCGATCTGCTTTTAAGGCAAAGAGCAAGCTGGCCGGCTCCGTGGGAGCGATGACTCCGTGGAGGACGGCCAGCGTAGGTCGGTGCCTAGGACTTCGTGGTGCCTAGGTCTTTTCGGTAGGGCCGATCTGCTTTTAAGGCAAAGAGCAAGCTGGCCGGCTCCCGTGGGGCGGCGACTCCGTGGAGGACGGCCAGCGTAGGTCGGTGCCTAGGACTTCGTGGTGCCTAGGTCTTACTTGGCAAAGCCGATCTGTTTAAGGCAAAGAGCAAGCTGGCCGGCTCCCGTGGGGCGGCGACTCCGTGGAGGACGGCCAGCGTAGGTCGGTGCCTAGGACTTACGGTGCCTAGGTCTTACTTGGCAAAGCCGATCTGCTTTTAAGGCAAAGAGCAAGCTGGCCGGCTCCGTGGGGCGGCGACTCCGTGGAGGACGGCCAGCGTAGGTCGGTGCCTAGGACTTACATGGTGCCTAGGTCTTTTCGGCAGGCCGATCTCTGCTTTTAAGGCAAAGAGCAAGCTCGAGCCGGCTCCCGTGGGAGCGGCGACTCCGTGGAGGACGGCCAGCGTAGGTCGGTGCCTAGGACTTCACGTGGTGCCTAGGTCTTTTCGGCAGGCCGATCTCTGCTTTTAAGGCAAAGAGCAAGCTCGAGCCGGCTCCCGTGGGAGCGGCGACTCCGTGGAGGACGGCCAGCGTAGGTCGGTGCCTAGGACTTACGGCGCCTAGGTCTTTTTCGGTAGGGCCGATCTCTGTTTTAAGGCAAAGAGCAAGCCTGAGCCGGCTCCCGTGGGAGCGATGACTCCGTGGAGGACGACCGCGTAGGTCGGGTGCCTAGGACTTACGTGGCGCCTAGGTCTTTTCGGCAGGGCCGATCTGTTTTAAGGCAAAGAGCAAGCCTGAGCCGGCTCCCGTGGGAGCGGCGACTCCGTGGAGGACGACCGCGTATCGAGGAAGGATAACTGATTACCGGGCTTAATAGGGCTCGTTTCCTTAGTGGAATGGGTAAGATCACCCGTCGCGACCAAGCGAGAAGAGTTCCTTGACTCGGCTAAACGAGAAGAGTTTCTTGACTCGGTTTAGCGAGAAGGGTTTCTTGACTCTACTTAGCGGACAGGATCAGCTCGACCCGATCTCGACTAGAAAATTGCCCTGACTCGGCCAGCGTGGTCGGGTTTTCCTAATTCGAGTAGCCAGTCAGGGGGCTGCCTACGCTGCGGAGGGGTTGATCGGCGTTGGATTCGGCCGAACGGTAACCCTGACGTTTCTTGCATAATTCACGACAAATAACAATAATTAGAGGCAGAGTACTGAATTGTATTGGGAGTGAGTGAACTGAATTTACAACGCTAAATTATTGAAAAAACTTCCTGAGGTGCTCTATGTTCCAGGGGTGTTGTAGGATTCTCCCATCGGGGCTTCTGAGTCGGTATGTTCCGGGGCGTGGTTCTTCAAGGACGGTGTAGGGCCCCTCCCAATTGGGCGCCAACTTGCCACGCCTGGTGTCCTTGTCGAAGGCCGCCTTCCTCAGCACTAGGTCGCCGACTTGGAACCTCCTCGGTCGGACTTTGCTGTTGTAGTATCGGGCGATCCGTTGCTGATTGACGACTTGTCTGCGTAGAGCGGTCGCCCGGATCTCATCCACCAGGTCCAGCTGTCCTCGAAGTTCATCGGAATTCACCTCCTCGTCGAAATGTTGGAGTCGGATGGTGGGCATGCCGACCTCCACTGGGGTTACTGCCTCTGCTCCGTAGGTTAGCATGAACGGGGTTTCTCCGGTTGAACTCTTGTGGGTCGTCCTGTATGACCACAGGATGCTCGGTAGTTCTTCGACCCAATTGCCGACTGCTTGGTCGACCTTCTTCTTCAGAGCTTGGAGGATGCATTTATTAGCGGCCTCTGCCAGCCCATTGCACTTAGGGTGGGCTACCGAAGCGAACTTGAGCTTGATCCCCCATTCTTCACAAAAATCTTGGAATCCGCCGCTGCTGAACTGAGTGCCGTTGTCGGTGATGAATGAGCGGGGGACGCCGAACCGACATACGATCGACTTCCAAGCAAAGCCGGTGATGTTGCTCTCTCCGATCTTCGCCAAAGGCTCGGCTTCGATCCATTTGGTGAAGTAGTCGATGGCGACTATCAGGAACTTGCGCTGCCCCGAAGCAAGGGGGAGCGGCCCCAGTATATCCAGTCCCCATTGGGCGAAAGGAAGGGGGCTGAAGATGGAAGTTAGCTCTGTGGCGGCGGCTCTGGGAATCTCCGCAAAGAGTTGACACTTCTTGCACTTGGAGACGAGCCACCGAGAGTCGGCCACAATGGTCGGCCAATAGTATCCCTGGCGTATGATCTTCTGGGCGAGAGTTCTCGCCCCTGGATGGTTGCCGCAGGTGCCTTCATGGATTTCCTTCAAAACATAATCAGCTTCGGTCGGTCGAAGGCACCGAAGATAGGGCCCCACTCCGCTGACTAGATAGGACGTCCGGTAGAGCTGGCCGTCAATCATGAGGTAGCGGCGGGAGGCTCTTTGCAAACTCTTTGCTTCGGCCGGGTCGGTGGGTAAAGAGCCGGCCACCAAGAACTGGATGATAGGGTCTATCCAGCAGGATTCATGGGGAGCATCTGTTTGCATGACGTCTGAGGCGGGCCCTGCGATGCTGGGATGCGGGAGTGTATCGGCGAGGATGGGTCCGGAGCTACTCAAGGAGCTGGTTGATGCGAGCTTCGACAAGGCGTCCGCCCGGGCGTTGCGAGCGAGGGACTTGGACAATTTTGAAGTGGGCGAAGCGGGGCAATAGGTCCTTGACAATCTTCAGGTACTGAGCCATCCTCTTATCCTTGGCGGCGTATTTGCCGTTAACTTGGTGGACGACCAGTTGAGAGTCGGCCAACACAATCAGGCTCTCGGCCTGCCGCTGTGGCCGCAGCCGGCGATGAGGGCTTCATATTCGGCCTCATTGTTCGAGGCGGGGAACTTGAAGGCGATGGACTGCTCGGTGACTGCTCCTTCGGGGCTAAGCAAGACGATGCCGGCCCCGCTTCCTATTTCATTTGAGGATCCATCCACTTTCAATTCCCACCAAGAGGCGACTTCAGGGGAGCCGTCTCCAGGCTCGGAACATGGGGGAGGTGTCGCTGTTTGCCCGGCCCCCTTAGGGGGCGCGGGTTGAGTAGGGACAGTGAGGTCATCTGGTTCGCCATCTGGCGAGGTGGATTCTATGAGGAAGTCAGCCAATGCTTGTGCCTTTATGGTGGTCCTGGGCTCGAACTGCATGTCATATTCACTGAGTTCGATCGACCATGCGACCATTCTCCCAGATGTGGTGGGGCTCCCTAGGGATTTCTTCATCGGGAGGCTCGTCCGTACGACGATAGGGTGTGCTTAAAAGTAGGGACGAAGTCTACGGGCAGTGGTGATGAGGGCGAAGGATGCTTTCTCGACCAGGGGGTAGTTGAGTTCCCCCGCTCTTAAGATCCGGCTGACATAATAGACCGGCTTCTGGATGTGGTCTTCCTCCCGAACGAGCGCCGAGCTCACAAAGCCAGACGGCCAACAGTATAGGGTTTCCCCTTCGGTGGGTTGGCTTAAGAGCGGCTTGGTGCTCAGATAGACCTTGAGCTCTCTGAAGGCGGCGCAGCACTCCTCGGTCCACTCCAGCTTCTTCTTGGGATCTTTGGCCCCTCTGAGTATCTTGAAGAAAGGAAGGCTTCTCTCAGCCGACTTGGAGAGGAAGCGCCCTAAGGCGGCTATCTTCCCGTTGAGCTTCTGGATATCCTTCATGGTGCGCGGCTCGGGGAGTCGCTCAATGGCTTCTATCTTCTCCGGGTTAATTTCGATTCCCCTCTGGGTGATCATAAATCCCAGAAATTTTCCCGATTGTACCCCAAAAGCACATTTGGTCGGGTTGAGCTTCATGCGGTAGCGCCGGAGGGTGGCGAAGGTTTCTTCCAAGTCGGTGATGTGGGCAGCTGCGAGTCTCGACTTCACCAAGATGTCGTCCACATAGGCTTCCACATTGCGGCCGAGCTGGGGCTTGAAGATCTTGTTGACCAGCCTCTGATAGGTAGCTCCGGCGTTCTTGAGACCAAAGGGCATTACTTTGTAGCAAAAGGTGCCCCGGTCGGTGACAAAGGACGTTTTCTCTTGATCGTGCTCCGCCATGCGGATCTGGTTGTAACCTGAGAAAGCGTCCAAGAAGCTCAGCAACTGATGTCCCGCACTTTCGTCGACTAACTGATCGATGCGGGGAAGGGGTAGCTGCCCTTGGGGCATGCTTTGTTGAGGTCGGTGAAGTCGACGCACGTCCTCCATTTGCCGCTAGACTTCTTCACTAGGACGACGTTGGACAACCATTCGGGATATTGGACCTCCCGAATGAAGTCGGCTCTCAGGAGCCGCTCGACCTCTTCTGCTGCCGCTTTTGGCGCCGGGCCCTGTGCCTCTTCTTCACAACGGCTTGGCGGTCGGCTGACGAGCTTCGTGGCAAATGTCGTGTGAAATGCCCGGCATGTCTTCTGGACTCCAAGCAAACACATCAAGATTAGATAAAAGAAAAGCAACTATCGCACCTCGTAATGGTTCCGAGAGGTTGGACCCTATCCTGAGCGTCCTCTCGCCCTTGTGGTCGATGGGGATCTCATGGAGGTCCTCAACTGGAGTCGTCCTCTCGCGCTCCTTCTTCTCTTCAAGCTGGAGAGCCGTCTTCTCGATGGGCAGGGCGGTCGCGACTCCTTTTCCCTTGGTGGAGAGGGCGTAGCAAGCTCGGGCTTCCTTCTGGTCGCTCCGGACTATCCCCACCCCTCTCGATGTCGGGAATTTGATCATCTGATGATAGGTGGACGGGATGGCTCGCAAGTGGTGGAGAGACGTTCGGCCCAAGATGACATTATGCGCCGACTTGATGTCCATTACTACAAACTGGACGTCCACGGTCGATTGGCACCGGGTTGCCAACAATGTGGAAGGGTGATCTGTCCCTCTGGAAGCTGAGAATGTCCCGTGAAACCAATCAGGGGACCCAGAGACGGCTGGAGTTTGGACCTGTCAATACCCATACGGTTGAACGCGTCCAAAAACAATATGTCGACAGAGCTCCCGGTGTCGATCATGATCCTCTTCACCTTAAACCCGTAGATATCGGCTGATATGACGATGGGGTCGTCATGAGGCGTTTCGACTCTATCCAAGTCGGCCTCGCTGAAAGAGATGGATACATCGGCCTTCTGCTTCTTGTCGCAGCTGTTCACCCGTAAAGCATGCTTGGCATACCTCTTTCGGGCGTTATTGGATTCTCCTCCCAAGGTAGGACCTCCGCTGATGGTATTGATTACCCCCCGACTCCCTTGGCCGGCTTCCCTGTGCTCCAAGCCAGGTCGAGGCCGGGGAGATCGAGAGCGAGGTCGGTGGTCGTCCCTCTTGGGGTGCTGCTCCCGATAGATCAAGTTCTTCAAGAAACCTCTCTGAATGAGGTCTTCAATGTCTTTCTGGAGAACACGGCAGTCCGGCCGTGATCTCGGTGGTATCGACAGAATCGCCGTGGATCTCTCTTGCTTGGGTCTGTCCTCATCTGTGGCGGGGGCTTGTGGAGGAGCCCCTCCCTCTGGGCCTTGTCCAGGGCCCCAGAAAGGGAGGTATTGAGGACTGTGAACACTGGAGGGGGAGCATCTGCTCTTCTGTCCTCCCTCCTTTCGAACCGACCGTTGCGGTTGTTCTTGGGAGGAGGATTCCTTGGGATGTGCCTGGGCTCTTCTTTTCGAGGCGGGTCTGGAGCCGACCTAGCGGGAGGGGCTACCGGAGCCGCATAGGTGGTCTGCTGAGGAGGATGATGAGGTACCGGCACTGTCGGCGGGGAGGGCGCCAAGATGGCCGTGGTCGCCTTGCTGGACTCGGCCGCTGTGGCGATCTTGTATGCTTCTGCTTCTTCCATGTTCATGTAAGCGTGGGCTTTGGACATCAAGTGCTCGTAACTCCTGATGGGCTTCTTGTTGAGGGCTTTAGACAAGTCGCCAGGACGCAGCCCCGCCACGAGAGCCGCCATAGCGACTTTGCTCCCTTGGTCTTCGACTTCTAATCTCTTCGCCTGGAATCTCTTGATGTAGGCTCTGAGGCTTTCGCCCGGCTCTTGCTTGGTCTGGATGAGCACACTGGAGGGTAGTTTGGGCTTGGCGTTGGCCAAGAAATGGTGGATGAACTGCCGGCTCAGTTCTTCGAAGCTGCCAATGGATTTCTTCTCCAGCGAATTCCACCAAAGCTTGGCGCTCCCTGTCAAGGTGACCGGGAAGCAGCGACAGATAGTCGCTTCTGGCGCCTGCATCATGATCATGGTGTTGTGGTAGTCCTGTACATGTTCGGCCGGGTCTCTATCGCCCCCGTACTTGTCCATCGTCGGCATCTTGAACTTCTCGGCCGGTGCTCTCATGATGGAGTCGGTGAAGGGGGTGTTCCCTCCGATGGCGTCGGCGACTGGCTGGTACACTTGATTGTAGTCGCCTGTGCGCTGGTGGGCGGTTGGGAATGGCGTCGTGGGCGCGGCATGGGGCCTTGAGGCCGTGCCTGTGGGCGCCCTAGCGCCTTGGCTAGGAGAAGGGCTTTCGTCGGTGAGGTCGAAGGTGAGGGGGCGGCGCCTAATATTGGCGTCGTGGGTCGGCTGTCTCTGCAGGGTGAGACGGCACGCTCCTGGCGATCCCTCCGCGACTTGTCAATGTGAGGAGTCTCTGGGAGCGGGATCCGCCTCAGGACGAAGCGGCGGTCGCCTCGAGCGGTGGAGTGGCGGCTGGCGGAGGGCTGGTCCGCCGTTGTTGCTGATGGCGCTTGTTGTGCTGCGAGAGCAGGGAGGCGAGTGAAGTGGTCATCCGCAAAAGCTTTGAGCTGGGTTTGCATGGTTGCTTGCATGGCTTGGGTGATCTTCTCGGTGGATTCTTGGAGTTGGGCTTGAGTAACATAGCCCAAAGGTAGGTTCCCCGACCCGGAAAGATCATCGCCGCTGGACATAACTGCAAGGAGAAGAAAGGAGGCCCCACGGTGGGACTGTTGATGTATATAATCACAGTCACTAACCTCGAGTGAGTTTAGCTTTTAAGAGAGCGGAGTCCGCCTTCTCTCCTAAAGCCAGCCGGCGACTCGATCAAGAGACTCGCCCTCTGACAAAAAGAGGGACCTGTGGAAGAGGCGGAGTTGGGATCTCCGGTGGTTCCTCCGACGGTCAAGTCAGTAAAAGGGAGATAATCTAATGGAGCAGGAATTCACTCAGAAAAGATGGCTTACTTGGTTCGCTGTTCACGTTGCTACTTATACCTAGGGTTGCGGGGGTATTTTTATCTTTCCGTTGGCTAAGAAACCATTGCTGAGTCAGCCCTCTCTTCCACGTGTGAGCCAGTGATTGGCTGAGCATCTCTCTGTCTGCTACGGTGGCTGGCCTTTACAGGTGTCCAATTGCGGGTAATTTGCGGGTTAGTGTAGTCTATTCACCATTAATGGGATGGGATTGACGGCGCCTGTAGCTGCATGGGTCCGAGGTGCCTTAAATACCGTGAGAGATGGGGGAGTTAAGGGGCTGTCAGCGCATTTAATGCGATGCTGATGGGCTCGAGTACCGCATAACCGTCGTTGGAGTGGAGGAAGCCACGCAAGATGAGGTAGGTGGGAGCTGAGGCCGGGTGGCCGGCTCGCTCGACCTCTCGGGACGTTCTTCGAGGTAATCAACTGGAAGGGACGACCAGGGCCGCTTTTCGTGTCGTCCCTGAGGACGGGTGGCTGATAGGAGGGTCTAAATTCGCTTCGCATCGTTGGGAAAGGCCGACAACTGGTAGGACGGGGCTATAATGGGTGACGGGTTGGGAGGACGTCTAGCATCGCCTTTCGCGTCGTCCGAGCAGACTAGCGGTCGGAAGGTGATAGCTGGTTGCCTCCACGCCGTCCGATGGGATGAGTGACGTGAAATGGCCTCGGCGCTTAATCACGGGCGCACGACCGCCACCGCTTTCGCTCGCCCGCGGGAGAGAGGCCGACGGGTCGACTCGCGACCGCCGGCTTCGCATGGTGATAGTCGCCTATTGGACCATGGCGGGTCGGTAAGTGTCGGCCGCCTTGTGGGTCGGTAGCGGAGGTTCGAAATCGCTTTCGCTGACGCATTGCGCTTATCCGTGTCGGTGTCTCGTTTTTTCTCCTTAATCACTGGTTAGTGGTTATGACCATAACAATGGTTTATAGCCCATGAAAATCATAAATTTTGATATATAGATAATTAACTAACATTCATTCAAAGCGAACTAAAATTGACAATAATTGTGGGTTATAGATTATGAAAAATCACTAATATTAATGCACACATAAATAATCTATAGTCGTTCAAGACAAACAAAATTATAGCAAATTTTGGATTATATCTCATGAAAACTATGAATTTTAACGTACACATAATAAATTTACAATCGCTCACAATGAACAAATATTGATAAAAATGTGGATTACAGCCCATGAAAATTTTAAATTTTTATGTACAAACAATGAATTTACAGTTATTCAAAATGAACTAAAATTAACAAAAGCATGGGTTATAGCTCCTAAAACTTTGAATTTCAATCTATACATAAATAATTTATATTTATTTAAAATGAATAAAAATTGATAAAAATAGTGGGTTATAACTCATAAAAATTATGAATTTTGAGGTATAGAAAATAAATTTAAATTCATTTAAAATAAATTAAAATTAATAGAAATCGTGAATTTTAATGTATAGACAATTAATTTACATTCATTCAAATAAACTAAAACTAAGAAAAAAGTGGTATACAGCTCATAAAAATGTGAATTTTAATGTAAACATAATAAATTTACATTTATTCAAAATAAATAAATACTAAAAAATCATGAGTTATAATTCATGAAAATCATTAGTTTTGATGTACACATAATAAATTTGTATTTGTTCAAAATAAACATAAATTGACAAAATTGAGAGTTATAGCACATGAAAACCATAAATTTTAATGTACATATAATTAATTTGCATTCATTTAAAATAAACTAAAACTAACAATAATCATGGGTTATAACTCATGAAAATATCAAATTCTAATGTACACACAATAAATTTACATTTATTCAATATGAACCAAAATTGACAATAATCATGGATTATTGCTAATGAAAATTATGAATTTTGATGTACAAATAATAAATTTGTATTCATTCAAAATGAATAAATATATACAAAAATTGTGAGTTATAGTTCATGAAAATTATAAATTCTGATGTACATATAATAAATTTACATCTTTCTTAAATGAACAAGAATTGATAAAAATCATGAATTGTAGCTCATAAAATTTTGGAGTTTTGATGTATAAGCAATTAATTTTTATTTTTAAAATGAATCAAAATTAATAAAAAATGTGGGTTATAGCTCATGAAAATCATGAATTTTGATGTACACATAATAAATTTGAATTCATTCAAAATAAAAAATTTGAGGAATATCATGGGTTGTAGCCCATGAAAATCACTATATTTTATATATGGACAATTAATTTATATTTTTAAAATAAATAAAATTATTTAAAAATTATGGGTTATAGCTGATGAGAATCATGAATTTTGATATACACTTAATAAATTTTTATTCTTTCAAAATAAATAAAATTTGACAAAAATGTGGGTTGTAGCCCATGATAATCACTAATTCTAATGTACACATAAATAATTTGTAGTCATTCAAAATAAAAAATAATAACAAACTTTGGGTTATAGCTCATAAAACCTTGAAATTTCATGTATATATAATAAATTAACAATTGTTCAAAACAAAGTATCAAATATCAATTAAGCATAACTAGAATGACTTTATAGCCCTTTAATTATGCAAATCATCCTCCTTGATTATAATAGCAAAGCTCTGAGAAGCACAGCGATGATGATGAAGTCCAAGGGCAGCACTCTTCGAAGGTTGATGATCGGATGATGAAGAACGATATCGAGAATGCTTTCTAAGAAGCTTGAGCAAGATCCTTTCTCCTAGGTTAAAATTCTAGCTCTCTCTTTCTTTCGCTTTCTTTTTCTCTCTAAATTAGATCAGGAACCTCTGATGAAAAACATGAGGAAAGAGCCTATATACTCCTAGCAATGAACGGCTCAGATCAAATTTAAATCAGATTAGAATTATGAAATCAAGTAGCTTCTCATCGATGGAAAATTTTGCTCATCGATGGGCAAGAGGTCTCTGGAATTGTAGATCATGTCAAGAGCTTTCCAAAAAGCTATTACAATAGCGATTCCGATAACTGAATCAAAATGTATGGTTCATGCAAGTTTCAACCTTTGTGTATATTTCTAGCCTGCTGCTAATTGTTTTCACCCTGTCTCGCTAAAATATTCATACCTCGAGTACATATCCGAATTGAGTTCCGTTTATTTTTGTAGATTATAACAATAATATGGAGACTCCTATATGCTCAAACATGATTTTCACTTCTGATGTTTTTTCAAGAATTAGCTGTGATTAACTTATCATCTTATTCCATACATGTGAATTTCGACTCAGGATCATCGATGAGTAATTGTGCTCATCGATGGGAATTGACTCATTGGTGGCTAAACTGGTCATCGATAGAAGCTTATGAATCAATGACCAATGAGTTGCTCATTGATGAGTGAGACGCTCATTGATGAAGGCTATCTTTAAAAACTAGCCATCAATATGAAGTTGTTGAGCGATGAATCAGCTCTAGGTTCATCGATGATCAAATGCTCATCGATGGGCAATGGGGTCATCAATGGCCAAAGAGTTGAAACTATCCTATTGAGTTGAGACTTAATTCTGTTTGTTCTCAATATTGATTCTCACCTATATAAACCGGCACAAACCATCTCAAATACTTATTAGACCAATATGAAGGTTTGTTATTCATCAAAAAGTCAATTGTATGGACAAAGTCCTAACATAAACAATTAATTTATATTGGTTCAAAACAAACTAAAATTGATAAAAATCATGGGTTATGACTCATTAAAATCGTGAATTTTGATATACACATAATAAATTTGTATTCATTTAAAACTAAGAAAAATTAAAAAAATGGTGGATTATAGCTCATATGTAAAAATTAAAAATTTTAATGTACACACAATAAATTTACAGTTTTCCAAAATGAACCAAAATAGACAAAAATCATGGGTTATAGCTCATGAAATTTATAAATTTTAATGTATACATAAAAATTTACAATCATCCAAAACAAATAAAAATTATAACAAATCATAGGTTGTTGTTTATGAAAATTTTTAATTTTGATGTAAAATAATAGATTTGCATTTGTTCGAAATGAACAAATATTGACAACAATCGTAGTTTATATCCTATAAATATCATGAATTTTAAAGTATTGACAATTAATTTACCTTCATACAGAAATGAACAAAAATTATTTAAAATTATGGATTAAGCTCATGAAAATCATAAATTTTAATGCATTTATAAATTATTTGGAATCATTCAAAATGAGCAAAAATTATAATAAATTGTGGGTTATAAGTCATAAAAATCGTAAAGTTTGATGTACAATGAATAAATTTGTATTCATTTAAAATGAACAAAGATTAACAAAACTATGGGTTATAACTCATGAAAATTATAAATTTTGAAGTACTGATAATTAATTTACATTCATTTAAAATGAACTCAAATTGAGAAAAATCATGACTTATAGCTCATGAAAATAGCAAATTTTAATGTATAGACAAGTAATTTATATTGGTTTAAAATAAACTAAAATTAACAAAAATATGGATTATAACTCATGAAAAATATTAATTTCATTGTACACATAATAAATTTTCATTCATTCAGAATGAATAAAAGTTGACAAAAATTGTGAGTTGTAGCCTATGAAATCATAAATTTTGATGTATAGACAACTAATTTACATTCATACAAAATAAATCAATATTGATAAAAATTATGAGTTACAACTCATGAAAATCTTGAATTTTGATGTCACATAATAAATATGTATTCAATCAAAACAAACAAAAATTGATTAAAATCGAGAGCTATATCGCATGAAAACCGCAAAATTTGATGTATATACAATTAATTTATATTCTTTTAAAACAAATTAAAATTGATGATAATCATGGTTTATAACTCATGAAAATCATAAATTTTAATGTAGACACAATAAATTTTTATTTTTTCAAAATGAACCAATGTTGGCTATAGCTCATGTAAATCACAAATTTTAATGTACACATAAAAATTTATAATCATTCAAAACAAAAAATTATAACAAATCATGGGTTAAAGCTCATGAAAATAATAAATTTTATGTACACATAAAAATTGGCATTCATTCAAAATGAACAAATGTTGATAAAAATAGTGGGTTATAGCAAATGAAAATCGTGAATTTTAATGTATGGACAATTAATTTACATTCATTCAAAATGAAATTAAATTAACAAAAACATGAGTTATAACGCACTAAAAATGTGAATTTCAATGTACACTTAATAAATTTGCATTCATTTTAAATGAAAAGAAATGTATAAAAATAGTGGGTTGTAGCTCATGAAAACCATAAATTTTGGCGTACACATAATAAATTTGCATTCATTTAAAACAAACCAAAATTCACTAAAATCATGGCAATAGTTCATGAAAATCATGATTTTTCATATATAGACAACTAGTTTACTTTTATTGAAATGAACAAAACTTGACAATAATCATGAGTTATAGGTCATGAAAATCACTAATTTTAATATACACATAAATAATTTGCAGTTATTCAAAATAAACAAAATTATAATAAACTATGGGTTATAGTTCTGAAAATCATGAATTTTAATGTACACATATATATTTAAAATTTGTTTGCAACGAACAAATACTCACAAAAATGTGGGTTATAGCCCATGAAAATTGTGAATTTTTATGTATAGAAATTAATTTGTAATTATTTAAAATAAACTAAAATTAACAAAAATGTGGGTTATAGCTCATAAAAATTATGAATTTTGATGTACACATTCATTCAAAATGAATAAAATTAACAAAAATAGTGGGTTATAGCTTGTGAAAATTACAAATTTTGATGTACAGATAATTAAATTATATTAATTTGAAACAAACTAAAATTAATAAAAATCATGGCTTATAGCCCATGAAAATCACAAATTTTGATTTATAGATAATTAATTTTTATTCATATAAAATAAACTAAAATTAAAAAAATATGGGTTATAGTTCATAAAAATGTGAATTTTAATATACACATGATAAATTTATTTCCGTTTGGAACAAACAAAAATTATAATAAACTATGGGTTATAGTTTACGAAAATCATGAATTTTAATGTACACATATATATTTAAAATTTGTTTGCAACGAACAAATACTCACAAAAATGTGGGTTATAGCCCATGAAAATTGTGAATTTTTATGTATAGAAATTAATTTGTAATTATTTAAAATAAACTAAAATTAACAAAAATGTGGGTTATAGCTCATAAAAATTATGAATTTTGATGTACACATTCATTCAAAATGAATAAAATTAACAAAAATAGTGGGTTATAGCTTGTGAAAATTACAAATTTTGATGTACAGATAATTAAATTATATTAATTTGAAACAAACTAAAATTAATAAAAATCATGGCTTATAGCCCATGAAAATCACAAATTTTGATTTATAGATAATTAATTTTTATTCATATAAAATAAACTAAAATTAAAAAAATATGGGTTATAGTTCATAAAAATGTGAATTTTAATATACACATGATAAATTTATTTCCGTTTGGAACAAACAAAAATTATACGTTGTAGCCCATGAAAATTGTGAATTTTGATGTATAGATAGTAAATTTATATTCATTCAAAACAAACCAATACTTTAAAAATCATGAATTATAGCTCATGAAAATCGTGAAATTTAATGTTCACATAATAATTTTTATTCATTTGAAATGAATAAAAATTGAAAAAATTGAGAGTTATAGCACATGAAAATCGTAAATTTTAATGTATAGACAATTAATTTACATTCTTTTAAAACAAACCAAAATGAAGAATAATCATGGGTTATAACTCATGAAAATCACAAATTTTATTATACACACAATAAATTTGTATTTATTCAAAATGAACAAAGAATGACAATAATCTAGGTTATTAAATGAAAATCATGAATTTTGATGTGCACATCATAATTTTACTTTCATTCCAAATGAATAAATTTACAAAAATTGTGAGTTATAGTTCATGAAAATCATGAATTTTAATGTATAGACAATTAATTTATATTTGTTCAAAACAAACCAAAGTTGACAAAAATCATGGGTTATAGCTCATGAAAATCACTAATTTTAATATACACATAATAATTTGCAGTTATTCAAAATAAACAAAAATTATAATAAACTATGGGTTATAGTTTACGAAAATCATGAATTTTAATGTACACATATATATTTAAAATTTGTTTGCAACGAACAAATACTCACAAAAATGTGGGTTATAGCCCATGAAAATTGTGAATTTTTATGTATAGAAATTAATTTGTAATTATTTAAAATAAACTAAAATTAACAAAAATAGTGGGTTATAGCTCATAAAAATTATGAATTTTGATGTACACATTCATTCAAAATGAATAAAATTAACAAAAATAGTGGGTTATAGCTTGTGAAAATTACAAATTTTGATGTACAGATAATTAAATTATATTAATTTGAAACAAACTAAAATTAAAAAAATATGGGTTATAGTTCATGAAAATCGTAAATTTTAATGTATAGACAATTAATTTACATTCTTTTAAAACAAACCAAAATAAAAAATTAATAAAAATCATGGCTTATAGCCCATGAAAATTGTGAATTTTGATGTACAGATAATTAAATTATATTAATTTGAAACAAACTAAAATTAAAAAAATATGGGTTGTAGCCCATGAAAATTGTGAATTTTGATGTATAGATAGTAAATTTATATTCATTCAAAACAAACCAATACTTTAAAAATCATGAATTATAGCTCATGAAAATCGTGAAATTTAATGTTCACATAATAATTTTTATTCATTTGAAATGAATAAAAATTGAAAAAATTGAGAGTTATAGCACATGAAAATCGTAAATTTTAATGTATAGACAATTAATTTACATTCTTTTAAAACAAACCAAAATGAAGAATAATCATGGGTTATAACTCATGAAAATCACAAATTTTATTATACACACAATAAATTTGTATTTATTCAAAATGAACAAAGAATGACAATAATCTAGGTTATTAAATGAAAATCATGAATTTTGATGTGCACATCATAATTTTACTTTCATTCCAAATGAATAAATTTACAAAAATTGTGAGTTATAGTTCATGAAAATCGTGAAATTTAATGTTCACATAATAATTTTTATTCATTTGAAATGAATAAAATTAACAAAAATGTGGGTTATAGCTCATAAAAATTATGAATTTTGATGTATAGATAATTAATTTATATTTTTAAAACATACCAAAATTGTCAAAATCATGGGTTATAGCTCATGAAAATTGTGAATTTTGATGTACAGATAATTAAATTATATTAATTTGAAACAAACTAAAATTAATAAAAGTCATGGGTTGTAGCCCATAAAATCGCTAATTTTCATGAATAGACAATTAATATACATTCGCTTCGAACAAACCAAAATAAAAAATCATGAATTATAAATCATGAAAATCATGAATTTTGATGTGCATAATAAATTTGTATTTGTTTGAAAGAAATAAAATTGATAAAATTGTTGGTTATTACACATGAAAATCATAAATTTTGATGTATAGATAATTAATTGAAATTAATTGAAACTGACAAAAATATGGGTTGTAGCCCATGAAAATCCCGCATTTTGAGGTATAGATAATTAATTTATATTTGTTCAAAACAAACCAAAGTTGACAAAAATCATGGGTTAAGACCCATGATTCATATAGCAGTGTTATGATTCATTTTATATCTAACACTCACCATAACCACATCAATTGTATTATTTTCTAATTTATACTCAAGGCAAATCATAACCACCCACTAAATAAATAATGGTTATGATATTACAGTGGTTTTCTCCACTACTTTTGGTAGTGAAGAGAATCCAAATCCAAATCCCATTATATGTGATGTCTTATTGTTCCTTTTAAAGTAAACACCTCAATTAAATTGTTATGTATTTCTTTGAGTAATAAATATCAGTTTTAAGATAAATACAACTACTAGACTAATCCTAAATCATGAGATGCCTGGTGTAACAAATTATACATGTGGTGCTTCACACAACTTGTCATGATGTCACTTAATAACAACCAGCGGCTTTGCACGTGCATATGCACGTGCCATATATTAAAACTTCTTTTTGAAATTTTACATTAAAAAGATAGTCATAACCTAGATTTTTAAAATAAATAAATTTTATATTATTTTTAATTTTAAATTATAGAAATTAATGTTATATTCTTCAATTTTATACTTGAGTCGATTATTTTATGCTTTTGAAAATTCTAATTTTGAAGATTATTTAGTAATTAAACAAATAATTCAGTACTTTTTATCCACCATGGTATTCCATTCTGAAAATGATTAGGAAAAATCTTTAGTGTGAATTTGATATACAAAATTTTCGCTTTAAAGTTTGAGATTTCAAGGTTTAATAATTGTAATTGTATTATTTTAGTTTATTTTTATTTTTATTTTAAAGATTTGTATCTTCTTGTGGAATGTTTACTTTTAAAGTTTTATATTATGTTTTTGCTAAAGAGGAAATGTATTAAGTGTTATAAATTAATTGTGTATAAGAGAGATGGTACATAGGGAGTTGTGAATTATTTAATATTCATGTGAAATGATATAATTGCCCTCATGTCATGGGATTTGAAGGACATTCCTCCTCTTCTTCAAAATTTTTGCTACCCCACAAAGTTTTAATATAATAGTATAGGATAGTATAGATATCTTGAGTGCTTTTGATGGATTATTTGTTTAACTTTAGGAATTAGTATGACATGATGTAATTCTTTTGCTATATTTGCTAACTGAATCAGAGTTAAGATTGGAATTAGTTAGTCTGTATAATTTCTGTAAGTTTCATTGAATTCTATGAGTTCAATGTTGTTCTTACTACAGTTAAATGCAAAATATTACCTCATTTTTGTTTGGAAAAGTAAAGAAATACATTATTCCTTTTAGTTAGGGCAAAATAGTTAAAGAATGAAGAGAGGGATTTGAAAGACATTTCTTTTATCATGCATTTTTCTTCTCTTATTTTAGAATATGGTGGGTTCACAACTCAGTTTTTAGTCAATTTACATGGATCCTGAACGATAATAGGTAACTTAGTTATAATTTGTGTGTTTTCTACATACTCCTAAGGTTAGTTCTCTGTTCAGTTTTTAATATTTAATTGTAAGTTATATTGTATCTACAAAATTTTCTTAAATTCTAGCATCTTTAGTGATGTATTAGGTATGCCTTAATATGGATGTTTCATTAAGAGGTATGACTTTATTAGTTCTTTATCTGCATATTTGCGCAGAAAGACCTATATTGATCTCCAACTATGCTATCTACATTGATTGATTCATTTTCTATGATAAGATTCTTGCTTCTCTTTTATGTGTTGTCATATGCTCTTATTATTGTTACCACGCTAATTATTATTTTTTCATTTATTTAGAAATTTTACTTCTTATATTTTTAAAATAAATGAGTTGTGTACTTTCAGCAGAGGAGTGTTAGTGGTTTATCTTTGAAATAGCTATAGATAAGCATTGTATTGCTTTTTAGTTTCTGTTAAGAGTATATTACATATTTCCTTCAGTTATTTATTCATTATTTAGGTTGCAATATTGTTTCTAACCATGCTTTTACTTCATGAGTCATTTTGTTCAATTTTCAATATCTAAATTTGAGTTGAGAATGAGAAATAATGCAATAAAATGTTCTTTTATTTTCTAACACTTTAATTTTATTTGATAGAAATCCCCAATCAAACTACTGATTAGTAGATATGCGTTTGTGTTTCTTTAAGGTAATCAGTACTCCTGTTATGTTTTCCTAATTTGCTTATATTTTGTGGGGTAAAAGAATAATAATATAATTAAAAGTGGATGGTTTTAAAATATTCATCATGATGTTTCTCTCTTATTTTTGTAGTGTTCTTTTTATGATGGTTGATGTCATCTCCTCTTCAAGATGTGCTTCTGAGTAGCTGAAGAAGAAGAAGAAGAAGAGGGAGGTGGAGTGAGATGATCAGTGAGAAACAAAAACGAAGCAACAAGAGTTTTATATATATATATATATATATATATATATATATATATATATATATATATATAGAGAGAGAGAGATTAATGGGTATCATTGACATATGAGGGATTCCCTCATATACTGACGTGGCACAATATCCACCAAGTATGATTGTAATAAAATAAGAGGCATTCTCTCCTACTTTATTCTCTCTCTATACTTGGTGGAGATTGTGCCACTGAAATGCATATGAGGAAAAATTCCTCATATGTCAATGATACCCATTAATCTCATATATATATATATATATATATATATATATATATATATATATATATATATATATATAGGGAGTAAGGAATATGAGGTGGCTCATTTAGTAAAATGAGCTCCCACTCACAAACATCATACCCCACACTCAGTGATGTGCCACTAAGTGGGCCTAAACACTATACACATTAGTAGGTAGCTCATTTTACTAAATGAGCCACCACCTCATATTCCTTTTCCATATATATATATATATATATATATATATATATATATATATATATATATATATATATATATATATATATATATATATATATATATACATATATATATATATTATTTTGGTATGAATATAATTTATGTTAGCATTTTAATGTTTACTTAATAGTTCATGAAATTCCTTCCGAGGTATGTCAAATTGAAAGTGAGAATATATTGTAAAATTGTATTGTACATTGTAACATTAGAAACATGATTATTGTGAGTCTTTCATTTTTCTTTTGATATTAAAAGTTTTATCAATGGGAAAATGAGGATCACGCTGAATGATTCTTATAGTAGATCCTTATGGTTTAATTGATGAGAGTGCATTTTATTTCGGTGTGTTTACTCTCTCTATATATATATATATATATATATATATATATATATATATATATATATATATATATATATATATATATATATATATATATATATATATATATACATATATATATATATATATTATTTTGGTATGAATATAATTTATGTTAGCATTTTAATGTTTACTTAATAGTTCATGAAATTCCTTCGAGGTATGTCAAATTGAAAGTGAGAATATATTGTAAAATTGTATTGTACATTGTAACATTAGAAACATGATTATTGTGAGTCTTTCATTTTTCTTTTGATATTAAAAGTTTTATCAATGGGAAAATGAGGATCACGCTGAATGATTCTTATAGTAGATCCTTATGGTTTAATTGATGAGAGTGCATTTTATTTCGGTGTGTTTACTCTCTCTATATATATATATATATATATATATATATATATATATATATATATATATATATATATATATATATATATATATATATATATATATATATATACATATATATATATATATATTATTTTGGTATGAATATAATTTATGTTAGCATTTTAATGTTTACTTAATAGTTCATGAAATTCCTTCGAGGTATGTCAAATTGAAAGTGAGAATATATTGTAAAATTGTATTGTACATTGTAACATTAGAAACATGATTATTGTGAGTCTTTCATTTTTCTTTTGATATTAAAAGTTTTATCAATGGGAAAATGAGGATCACGCTGAATGATTCTTATAGTAGATCCTTATGGTTTAATTGATGAGAGTGCATTTTATTTCGGTGTGTTTACTCTCTCTTATATTTATATTTATGCAAAGTATATGTAGTTTGCGAAATCAATGTCATCTCAAATGTCATTGTATTTTATTTATTTAAATGAATGTTGATACTTAATACTCCTCAATATTGTATTCTTAATATTTAAATGAATTATTTATACATTGTTAAATTAAGACTTTAGTTGATTTAGAAAAATATATTTAGGGGTTTATTCATTATATTCAAATGAGATCAAGTTAATTGTATTATCATAATATATTTGAATAATACTATAACAAAACAATTGTGCAAAGGTGAAAAACTAGGGATGAAGAAAAAAGAAGAAGAACAATAGGATGGCAATGCAAAAAGATTATACATCAAAACTAGCCCGTGCTTCGCATGGCTAAAAGACTAGATGTGTATGAGAGAGACGGTACATACGGAGTTGTGAATTATTTAATATTCATGTGAAATAATATAATTGCCCTCATGTCTTTATGGGATTTGAAGGACATTCCTCCTCTTCTTCAAAATTTTGCTACCCCACAAAGTTTTAATATAATAGTATAGTATAGATATAAGAAAAACTAATTTAGGACACATCTCATGTATATCTATGTGTCTCAAAAATTTAGTCATAACTGACAGTTTATAGTAAACAGAAGGCTGATATGTCTTTTCATATTGATGGCTAGTGTGCTGCGAACATGATAAGTGCAAGAATAATGTAGTTCAAATCATCAACACATTGAATATATACGACATCAGCAACACTTCACTCAATAATTAATATAGAGCAACAACTAAGTTGCTTGCTATTATATTTAAGCGTTAATTGCCTATAGACCGTATGTATCATCAAAATTTGGAATTTTTTATTTTTGAAGTTTGCTTTTGGCAGATAGATCCCCCAAGTGAAATATTTTTGACTCTTTTATCCTCAGACAGTCAAAAAACCACCCACAAAATCTAGGTGCCAAACACTACAAGAAATCAGGTCTTTAACGAAGGGATTTCTCATCGTTAAAGAGCCAAAAACCTTCGTTATTGTATGCCAATGACGGGAAAAAATCCCTTCGTCGCTGTCGTGGTCGCCGAGAAGAGTAGGGGTTGGGTGATGTTGCCGTCGAGAACAATGAAGAGGAGGAGTGCCGGTTTCTACTTTCTAGGGTTTATGCTTTTTTTTAGGGGAGTTTATGCGTGATATTTGAGAGAGAGAGAGAGAGAGAGAGATTAATGGGTATCATTGACATATGAGGGATTCCCTCATATACGCTGACGTGGCACAATATCCACCAAGTATGATTGTAATAAAATAAGAGGCATTCTCTCTCCTACTTTATTCTCTCTCCTATACTTGGTGGAGATTGTGCCACTGAAATATATGAGGAAAATTCCTCATATGTCAATGATACCCATTAATCTCATATATATATATATATATATATATATATTATTTTGGTATGAATATAATTTATGTTAGCATTTTAATGTTTACTTAATAGTTCATGAAATTCCTTCCGAGGTATGTCAAATTGAAAGTGAGAATATATTGTAAAATTGTATTGTACATTGTAACATTAGAAACATGATTATTGTGAGTCTTTCATTTTTCTTTTGATATTAAAAGTTTTATCAATGGGAAAATGAGGATCACGCTGAATGATTCTTATAGTAGATCCTTATGGTTTAATTGATGAGAGTGCATTTTATTTCGGTGTGTTTACTCTCTTATATTTATATTTATGCAAAGTATATGTAGTTTGCGAAATCAATGTCATCTCAAATGTCATTGTATTTTATTTATTTAAATGAATGTTGATACTTAATACTCCTCAATATTGTATTCTTAATATTTAAATGAATTATTTATACATTGTTAAATTAAGACTTTAGTTGATTTAGAAAAATATATTTAGGGTTTATTCATTATATTCAAATGAGATCAAGTTAATTGTATTATCATAATATATTTGAATAATACTATAACAAAACAATTGTGCAAAGGTGAAAACTAGGGATGAAGAAAAAAGAAGAAGAACAATAGGATGGCAATGCAAAAGATTATACATCAAAACTAGCCCGTGCTTCGCATGGCTAAAAGACTAGATGTGTATGAGAGAGACGGTACATACGGAGTTGTGAATTATTTAATATTCATGTGAAATAATATAATTGCCCTCATGTCTTTATGGGATTTGAAGGACATTCCTCCTCTTCTTCAAAATTTTTGCTACCCCACAAAGTTTTTAATATAATAGTATAGTATAGATATAAGAAAAACTAATTTAGGACACATCTCATGTATATCTATGTGTCTCAAAAATTTAGTCATAACTGACAGTTTATAGTAAACAGAAGGCTGATATGTCTTTTCATATTGATGGCTAGTGTGCTGCGAACATGATAAGTGCAAGAATAATGTAGTTCAAATCATCAACACATTGAATATATACGACATCAGCAACACTTCACTCAATAATTAATATAGAGCAACAACTAAGTTGCTTGCTATTATATTTAAGCGTTAATTGCCTATAGACCGTATGTATCATCAAAATTTGGAATTTTTTATTTTTGAAGTTTGCTTTTGGCAGATAGATCCCCCAAGTGAAATATTTTTGACTCTTTTATCCTCAGACAGTCAAAAAACCACCCACAAAATCTAGGTGCCAAACACTACAAGAAATCAGGTCTTTAACGAAGGGATTTCTCATCGTTAAAGAGCCAAAAACCTTCGTTATTGTATGCCAATGACGGGAAAAAATCCCTTCGTCGCTGTCGTGGTCGCCGAGAAGAGTAGGGGTTGGGTGATGTTGCCGTCGAGAACAATGAAGAGGAGGAGTGCCGGTTTCTACTTTCTAGGGTTTATGCTTTTTTTTAAGGGAGTTTATGCGTGATATTTGAGAGAGAGAGAGAGAGAGAGAGAGAGACAGAGAGAGAGAGAGAGAGACAGACACAGAGAGAGAGAGAGAATATATGTGAGAACGTGTTATATAACTCCTAATTTATATTAATTAGATTTATGCTCCTATTAGGACTAGATTTCATCTTTAATGACGGTTAATAGGTCCTTTGTTTTCAAGACTCCCCATCAACGAAGGTAGTAAGACCTAATCATCGAAGGATCTAAATAACCGTCATCTAGCCTTATTTAACTCTTTTAATATTTATAAAAGCTCAATGAAGGTGTGAGAAACCATCGTTATTGTATATATAGTAACAATGGTTAAATAGTCCCTTCGTTAATTTTGGTCGTTAAAGACCGATTTCTTGTATTTAAATGAAACTACAGAGTAGTAAGTTCAAGGCTGTGATACTACAGGGTTCTATGTGCAATCAACCCTATATTTAAATCTTGCATAGAATAGATGTAAACTAAATAAATTCTAGAGGTTTTGCCTTTAAACCCAAAGATTTACCCCAATTTATTTTTAAACCCAAATAGTCTTATATGTACCTATGAACTCAATTAACTACAATATCTAAACCCAATCCTCCAAATATAATTCATACTTATGTGAACCCCTTAAAATAAATTTGAAACCCCAATTTTACCCTTTTGCTTCCTTCAGTGATAATCACATTTTTATTACATTTTATACCCTCATCATCTATTTTATACAAATAAATATATCACTAATAATATGTTTTATCTTAATGTGCAGGTTAATAAAGATTAATGAATAAAAGCCCAAAAAGAACTCAAATTTTCTCATTTTCTAACCTTTTATTGAAGCCCGGGATCAAGCTAAGTAATCTACAGAAACCGAAGAAACAAGGATCCAATATGAAAAGAAATCAAGTGAAAATCATGTTCAAGATGATTAGCCACAAAGAAACGGCGATATCTCCCAATCCGGAAGGAGGAATTCAACATATAATATATGAAAATCGTCTATCTCGACGAGAAGGAGCTAACTGCATTTTCAGAATTTTGGAATTCCAATCGGTTGACCAACCAATTGGTGAGCGGCAGATTCAGATTTGTGGCCAGATTTGATTCCTTTATTGCCAAGTTTCAACCAAGGGTTCTCTTTCATTGTTGTAGGCTATAAAGTGAGGGGTTTGAGTGTGAAATATTTTATAATAACTCTTTTTAGAGAGGAGGGTTATTCTTAATTGAGAAGACCTTCCAAATTTATAACCTTTAGTTGCAATTAATAAAAAATATTTTCACCCCTTCATATTTTCTTTTCTTCTCTTTGTCCAAGGATGAAAAGAGGATGAAGATGAGGGTTTGCTTTTTATTCCTTTCTTTTATTTTCTTGTAAGGGGGTGTTTGTTTGAAATCCCAAAATTTTAGGATATGGATTTCACCATGGGATTTCAAATCCATAAATTTTTTATGATGTTTTGGGATTCCATAAACTTTGTTTATTTCATCAATATTTTGGAATCCCAAATACTATAATTTGTAATGTTTTGTTTGTTTCAAACTCAAATTCTAGCATTTCAATTTTTAGAATTTGAAATCTTGAGTTGTAGCAAATAAAGTTATGGATTACAAAAAGAATGTAAATACCCATTGGTGAGCTTACCTCCCACAAAATGACAAACACAATTCTATTTAATTGGGGTAACCATACCCATTCAAATTTAAACCCCAACGGCTATAAACGGTCATAAAACGGTCATATTTTGCCAATGGCTATAAAAATAGCTCAATTTCACTAACTTCATGAATATTTCAGCAATTAGGATGGAGATGCAAAAAATGTGCTACTGTAAAGTCCCGACACCCTTGAAGCAATGCAAAAATGGCAAAAATCAAGGCCGTTACTATTGGGGTTGCGCTAGGTATCCAAAGAAAGAATGTAATTTCTTTCAATGGGTTGATGATGATAGCAAATACATGAAGAGTATCGACAACAAGGAGGTATTGGTTGAAGATAGGAAAAAGCTCAAAATCAAGAAATTGAAGTCAGAATTGAAAGCTGCAGAACATCAAATTCTAATTTGGAAAATGTGTGTACTCTTTTCAATTTTTTTTTCTGTATTTCATTATTTTATGTCTTGTTCTTGCAAAATGTATTGAAGCTAAAATGAAAACATTATTCTCGCAATTCCAAATCTTCAAAACTAACCCACGACAATTAAAAAAATTGTAAAAATAAATGATAATACAGAGGCTCAGAAACTGGTTAATTTTTTCAACACCTATATAATGAAATATCATTGTTGATTGCATTCAAATAATAATGGACTGCCTCGCCTAAAAATTGTAAATGCAATCTAGATCGCATTTTCATTATTGAACTCCTCTAAACAATGAAATCCATTGTAGGTGCTCAAAATCGAATGCACCAATCATCATAGCATAATATCATAAAACCAATGTCATAACAATGCAAGAAATAGTGCAGAGAAGAAAATGCACGAGGGAGAAACAAAGAAGCACCCCCTCCCCCTCCCATACCACGTAAAAAAAGTACTCACTGGTCCCTGAAAGCATCATATGCTCAGGAATGTGGCATAAAACAAATAAAATGGACAGGGTATATTGACTAGAAATACAAGAAAGCAAATGTTCCATAGGGACCAAAGCTTCTAATATCGTGCAAAACTTGAACACATGCACAAGTGTCAAAACAAGCTCAAACGCGGACCTAACCCATAAAAACAAGCTAAAAACAAGTTCATACTCAAGTAGCCAAGACTCATCTTGTTAACCAAGCTCAAACTCACAAATAACCGATTCAAATCTACCTCAAAACCGCAGAAAGGCAACAACAACAAGCAACCAAGCTCGGTGATAAACCAAACTGAAACTGAAACAATCACCCCACTTATAGGTCGCCACAACCTCAAGCCATCAAAAACAAGCTCAAAACAAGTTCATACTCAAGTAGCCAAGACTCATCTTGTTAACCAAGCTCAAACTCATAAATAACCGATCCAAACCTGCCACAAACCCGCAAAGGCAACAACAACAAGCAACCAAGCTCAGTGATAAACTGAAACTGAAACTGAAACAATCACCCCACTTATAGACTGCCACAACCTCGCAAGCCATCAAAAAACAAGCTCAAAAACAAGTTCAAACCAACAACCGAAACTGAAAGTTCATCAAAAACAACCAACAACCTGAAACTGAAACAATCACCCCACTAATAGGCTACCACAACCTCGCAAGCCATCAAAAACAAGCTCAAAAATAAGTTCAAACCAACTACCGAAACTGAAAGTTCATAGGCCACAACAAACCAAAGCCTATGAAATTAAAACTGAAACTGAAACCTATCATAAACAAGCAACTAAGCCAACAAAACCCACAAGCTCAAATAACACAACCGAGATCAGAATCAAGCTCAAACTGAAGCTCAGACAAGCAACCACAACCCACAAACTCAAATAACCAAGGCCACAACAAACCAAGGATGTTCAAAATAGGGGCTCAGATATAACACTAAAATTTGAAAACATCGATTGCCTCGTCTAACAATGAAATTGTAATGTAGATTGCAATCTCATGAGTAGATTGCCTCACCTAACATTATAAATACAATGTAGGTTGCATTCTCATCCGGATTGCCTTACCTAAACATCACAAAGATATTGTAGATTGCATTCTCATAATAAATGAGTATCATCATTGCCCAAAATAAAAATACAAAATAGCCATACCAATACATAGCGCAATATAGGTTGTTATCAAGTATCATATCCTTCCATAATTATAAGCCCGCAAAGAACCCAATTTATAATGAAATTGCAATTGGAGTAGTGAAATATGCATAAAGTTACACATCTATGTGTTCAACTTAAAAATTAGCAACATATCCATAAGTCCTCAAATTACATCAATAAGTAGTGAAATATGCAAAAAACTAGAACTAAGACCCCGTTATAAATTTTGTCCCGTAACGATAAATGAACATAAAATTAACAGGACTCAAAAGCACGCATACAATATTCAACAATAACATAAGGCACGAGAGCTTATTTCATGTTAGTTAACCCAAAACAATCGACCCCAAATGAATTAACTACTACTAATTTTAACAAAATCACAAACAATTAAGCGAAAACCATAACTGAATTCTCATCAAAACCCCCATTCAAGCACACCACCAAATCAACACGGCCATGGTCAGCAAGCACCTCGGACCAACAAAGAAACCCACAATTCAAGCACCCCAAATCAAGCACACCCCAAATCAAAATCACATAAACCCCCAATCGGTTGATAAAACCCTAGAATCAATCGCAGTTCAAATTAAAGAAGAGAGGGTGAGATATTTACCTTAGCTGTGTGAAAGAATCGCCGTAACCCTAGGAATCGCCTGGAACCCTAGAAACTGAAACAATCAATGAAAATCGCCTGAACCCTAAATCCGATCGCCTTCCAAATGAAGAATACATCGAAAATGGAGGAGGCGGCTTAAGATTCCGTCAAAATAGCCATGAAGAACATTAGGTTGGGTAGCGGGAAATGGAGGAGGCGGGTAAAAGAGGAGGGAACCAAGAATGGCGGTGACTCTAGGGTTTCGAACGCGGGAGAGGAAATGAGATTTGGGGATCTCGTTCTCGTTTTTGGCTGAGCTGGAAGTGGGATGTCAGAAATCCAGTCCAAATCCTCTCTCAAAGAGAGGATGTGAGAAATGCCAAAAACAAATAGTATTTAATTATTTGGGGATCTTATATCCCAAAAAGTTTTGAAACAAACATCGTTATGGAATTCTAAAACCCAAAAACCCACTTTTCATCCATATCTCAACTATATCCCAAAAAAAGAAACAAACACCCCTAATATTTTTCTTGCTTATTTCATGCTTGTAGAGTAGATTTACATTCATGTCTTTACTTCCTCGTAATTTCTTGCATTTGCTTTCATGTCCTTACTTTCTCAGATTTATTTCAGTAGTTTAGATTTTATTTTTCTTTTCTTTAATTCACCTTGAGTCTAGAACGCTCTAGGAATTGCCCTTTTCTAAATGTGGAGCTAATATTGGGAACTCTAGAAATTATTTGAAACTAGCTTTTATACCCAACTTATTCACATAAGATTGAGATTAGCTAAGTGAATCTATTCTAGATTCCTCATATCTTTAATTAATCCTCCATATTTTACCTTCTTGATTTTCCTCTTTACTCTTGCCTTTTATTTGTTTGTTTTATTTTCCTCTTTATTTTTGCTTTCTAGATTCCTCTTTATTTATTTATTTATTTATTTTAATTCACCTTGAGGCTAGAGCCTCTGGAATTGCCCTTTCTAAATGTGGAGCTAATATTTATGGAAACTCTAGAAACAAGTTCATACTCAAGTAGCCAAGACTCATCTTGTTAACCAAGCTCAAACTCACAAATAACCGATTCAAATCTACCTCAAAACCGCAAAGGCAACAACAACAAGCAACCAAGCTCAGTGATAAACTGAAACTGAAACTGAAACAATCACCCCACTTATAGACTGCCACAACCTCGCAAGCCATCAAAAAACAAGCTCAAAAACAAGTTCATACTCAAGTAGCCAAGACTCATCTTGTTAACCAAGCTCAAACTCACAAATAACCGATCCAAACCTGCCACAAACCCGCAAAGGCAACAACAACAAGCAACCAAGCTCAGTGATAAACTGAAACTGAAACTGAAACAATCACCCCACTTATAGGCTGCCACAACCTCGCAAGCCATCAAAAAACAAGCTCAAAAACAAGTTCATACTCAAGTAGCCAAGACTCATCTTGTTAACCAAGCTCAAACTCATAAATAACCGATCCAAACCTGCCACAAACCCGCAAAGGCAACAACAACAAGCAACCAAGCTCAGTGATAAACTGAAACTGAAACTGAAACAATCACCCCACTTATAGACTGCCACAACCTCGCAAGCCATCAAAAAACAAGCTCAAAAACAAGTTCAAACCAACAACCGAAACTGAAAGTTCATCAAAAACAACCAACAACCTGAAACTGAAACAATCACCCCACTAATAGGCTACCACAACCTCGCAAGCCATCAAAAACAAGCTCAAAAATAAGTTCAAACCAACTACCGAAACTGAAAGTTCATAGGCCACAACAAACCAAAGCCTATGAAATTAAAAGCTGGCCGAAACCTATCATAAACAAGCAACTAAGCCAACAAAACCCACAAGCTCAAATAACACAACCGAGATCAGAATCAAGCTCAAACTGAAGCTCAGACAAGCAACCACAACCCACAAACTCAAATAACCAAGGCCACAACAAACCAAGGATGTTCAAAATAGGGGCTCAGATATAACACTAAAATTTGAAAACATCGATTGCCTCGTCTAACAATGAAATTGTAATGTAGATTGCAATCTCATGAGTAGATTGCCTCACCTAACATTATAAATACAATGTAGGTTGCATTCTCATCCAGGATTGCCTTACCTAAACATCACAAAGATATTGTAGATTGCATTCTCATAATAAATGAGTATCATCATTGCCCAAAATGAAAAATACAAAATAGCCATACCAATACATAGCGTGCAATATAGGTTGTTATCAAGTATCATATCCTTCCATAATTATAAGCCTGCAAAAGAACCCAATTTATAATGAAATTGCAATTGGAGTAGTGAAATATGCATAAAGTTACACATCTATGTGTTCAACTTAAAAAATTAGCAACATATCCATAAGTCCTCAAATTACATCAATAAGTAGTGAAATATGCAAAAAAACTAGAACTAAGACCCCGTTATAAATTTTGTCCCAGAATCTGATAAATGAACATAAAATTAACAGGACTCAAAAGCCTGCATACAATATTTTCAACAATAACATAGGCACGAGAGCTTATTTCATGTTAGTTAACCCAAAACAATCGACCCCAAATGAATTAACTACTACTAATTTTAACAAAATCACAAACAATTAAGCCGAAAACCATAACTGAATTCTCATCAAAACCCCCAATTCAAGCACACCACCAAATCAACACGGCCATGGCTGCAAGCACCTCAGACCAACAGCAAACCCACAATTCAAGCAGACCCCCAAATCAAGCACACCCCCAAATCAAAATCACATAAACCCCCAATCGAAGTTGATAAAACCCTAGAATCAATCGCAGTTCAAATTAAAGAAGAGAGGGTGAGATATTTACCTTAGCGGTGTGAAAGAATCGCCCAGAACCCTAGAAACAGAATCGCCTGGAACCCTAGAAACTGAAACAATCAATGAAAATCGCCTGAACCCTAAATCCGATCGCCTTCCAAATGAAGAATACATCGAAAATGGAGGAGGCGGCTTAAGATTCCGTCAAAATAGCCATGAAGAACATTAGGTTGGGTAGCGGGAAATGGAGGAGGCGGGTAAAAGAGGAGGGAACCAAGAATGGCGGTGACTCTAGGGTTTCGAACGCGGGAGAGGAAATGAGATTTGGGGATCTCGTTCTCGTTTTTGGCTGAGCTGGAAGTGGGATGTCAGAAATCCAGCCCAAATCCTCTCTCAAAGAGAGGATGTGAGAAATGCCAAAAACAAATAGTATTTAATTATTTGGGGATCTTATATCCCAAAAAAGTTTTTGAAACAAACATCAGTTATGGAATTCTAAAACCCACAAAAACCCACTTTTTCATCCATATCTCAACTATATCCCAAAAAAAAGTTGAAACAAACACCCCCTAATATTTTCTTTTCTTGCTTATTTCATGCTTGTAGAGTAGATTTACATTCATGTCTTTACTTCCTCGCATTTAATTTCTTGCATTTGCTTTCATGTCCTTACTTTCTCGCATTTATTTCGTAGTTTAGATTTTATTTTTCTTTTCTTTAATTCACCTTGAGTCTAGAACGCTCTAGGGAATTGCCCTTTTCTAAATGTGGAGCTAATATTCGTGGGAACTCTAGAAATTATTTGAAACTAGCTTTTATACCCAACTTATTCACATAAGATTGAGATTAGCTAAGTGAATCTATTCTAGATTCCTCATATCTTTAATTAATCCTCCATATTTTACCTTCTTGATTTTCCTCTTTACTCTTGCCTTTTATTTGTTTGTTTTATTTTCCTCTTTATTTTTGCTTTCTAGATTCCTCTTTATTTATTTATTTATTTATTTTTAATTCACCTTGAGGCTAGAGCCCTCTAGGGAATTGCCCTTTTCTAAATGTGGAGCTAATATTTATGGAAACTCTAGAAATTGTTTGAAACTAGCTTTTATATCCAACTTATTCACGTAAAATTGAGATTAGCTAAGTGGATCTATTGTAGATTCCTCGTATCTTTAATAAATCCTCCATATTTTACTTTCTTGATCTTCCTCTTTATTCTTATTTTTTATTTATTTGTTTTATTTTTCTCATATTACCTTCTTTATTTTTCTTCATTTTATCAACCACTCTTTATCTTTCCACTCTCAATCTCATTTTGTTTTTATTTTGCACATATTCACAATCACTCTCAAATCTCTCCACAATTCATCACATTTCTTTTATCACTCCTAATTGTCGCACACAACATAAGAACCGATTTTGATTAACTCATTACAACACCTTCCTCGTGGGATCGATAACTTTTTATACTATAACTTGATAGTTGTATACTTGCAACTTTAGGTTCACATTTATTTGCTCCATCTGAACCCCTCTACCTCCAAAACCCTAACCTCCTCCCCACCAATCCCCAAAATCTCTACCTCCATCTCCTGCATAGCCACCCTAACCCAATTTTACCCATTCTCTAGCATGTCCATCATGGAGATTTACCATCATGGAAAAAATTCAACTACACAATTAACGTAGCGTGAAAGTGATAAACCTCGAAATCCACCAAGGGGTGCTCTTTGAATCCACAAAGAACGATCTCTGAATCCACGAAGAGCTTTGAATCCATGAAGAAAATATAATAAGAGAAATTTATTAATGAAAGTGATCTAATGATTCTAGGATTACATGACTCTTCTTAAATAGAAAAATAAAATAGACTCCTAATAAGACTAGAATTAGAAAGAAATAGAAAGTATCAAATTCTACCCTAAAAACACTCCCTATAATAGAGAAAATAAATCATGAATCAAAATTAAATTTGTTTCCTAATCTAATTTGACTCTAATATTAAATTTGTTTTCTAATCTAAATAGACTCCAACTTTATTACTAAAAATAAACTAAAAGCTGATTATTTTGGGATTTCAGTCAAAACTAGATATTACTGATGAGATTTAAAAATCTGACAATTCGGTTGGCTCCGTCTCGTCGAGATAGGTAATTTACATATATAACGTGTCAGAATCCGTCTTCCGGGTTGGAAGATATGATTATTTTTTTACGAAAGTCAATAATACGTATGAGTCTGCATTTAGCTCGTGATTGTCCCACTCCTCCATCTGTTAAGCGTCCTACATCAATCTCTCATTATTGAAAGAAGCTCGACCCCGCGCTTATATTTGCTTGAATAGTAGCTTCATCGATAAATATTTTTCTTCTCCTGCATCGATCAGCATCCGCCTTGTATTTAGCATTGATTTTCTCCATTTATTCTTTTACCTCCTCTGCTAAGACTTCTTATGTATCAAACTTGTGTATGAATCTTTCCCACGGCATGTGTGTGTAACTGGCAGCATGTGGCTCTGTAGTTGACATGAAAAACTCCTCCAAATATTTTCCTTATTACTTCTCATATTCTAGTGCCGGCGGTATCATCTCATCATTGTTAAAATTATTTATGATCATTGCTTCCAAAGAAGAATTTTCTCCCTCATACTCCGTACACAATTCTTTCATCTCATTTGCCTCGAGCCCTCCACCAAGCAATTCACACATATCATCAATTGTCTCACTCTCTATTTTATCCTTCTCCTCCATCGGGACAACATTAATATGTGCAATATCGCTCACAACCTCTCTGGAAATATCAGCATCATGAATCTCATGCATAACGAGTGTTTGCACCTTAAGAGGAATTTCGGCAGGGGCAGGTTCTTCTTTTCTAATTACAACCAAGTCATAGACCTCTTCAGATTGCTTTAAGTTTTTTGCTAAAGCCTCGTTGTCTGCCACCAATAGTCTCTTCTTCTCAGCAGTCTCTATTTTGGATGGCTCCTTTTCTGTAAGAGGCATGAGTACAATTCGACGTCTATCCTTCTTGAAGATATAGAGATTGTCTCTGCGCTTGTGGGTGGCACCAATATCAAACTATCATGGCCTACCTAAAAACATATGACAAGTATCCATCTCGACCGCATCACACAACACCTCATCGATATAGTTGCGGCCGATAGAAAAATGTACCCGACACATCTCATCGTTCTGCACATCATTGCCCTTGCGAATCCAGTCGATCTTGTAAGGAGGTGGGTGTTTCTCTGTCTTCAAACCTAACTTATTCACCATACGTCGAGAGACAAGTTCTTACTACTGTGACTGTCAATGATAACATTACAAATCTTCTGCATCACAAGGCATCTCGTATGAAGATATTGTGCTCGAAGGTGGTTCTTCTTTCTTTGTTGCTACTTCAATGTCCTTCCCAACTCCGTGGTCTTGTTCGTGGTCAAATTAGGGCTGCTTAATCCTTCCATGACCATAGTTAGAGTGTGAACTAGGATGCCTGTTGAACACATAATAATAGATAGGAAGAAAATGAGCTTTCAATAATTCTTTCATCTTTGCCCATGATCGGATTTTTGCTTCTACCGATGGCTCGATCTTCCCATAATGATTGCCACCAGCCGCTTTACCCCTTAGTCTGTAGACTACTCGCTTAACCTTCTCGATCTTCTCAGGATTCCAAGTACCCAAAAATCTCTACCTCATCAATCCAATCAAGAAAATTCTACATCGAAGTTTCCCAATAAAAGATGGTAAATCGCTCTCATATTTTCAAGATCATAGATATCCCATCTTGAGTAGTCTCGACAATCATGAATTCGACGAAGGCTTTATACTCATTGATGTCGTTGAATTCTTCATATGGAGTCCTATTACGTCTTTGGCGACCATCAACGTGAGTCTAGAACTTCTAGGAATTGCCCTTTTCTAAATGTGGAGCTAATATTAGTGGGAACTCTAGAAATTATTTGAAACTAGCTTTTATACCCAACTTATTCACATAAGATTGAGATTAGCTAAGTGAATCTATTCTAGATTCCTCATATCTTTAATTAATCCTCCATATTTTACCTTCTTGATTTTCCTCTTTACTCTTGCCTTTTATTTGTTTTATTTTTCTCTTTATTTTCTAGATTCCTCTTTATTTATTTATTTATTTTTAATTCACCTTGAGGCTAGAGCCCTCGGAATTGCCCTTTCTAAATGTGGAGTATTTATGGAAACTCTAGAAATTGTTTGAAACTAGCTTTTATATCCAACTTATTCACGAATTGAGATTAGCTAAGTGGATCTATTGTAGATTCCTCGATCTTTAATAAATCCTCCATATTTTACTTTCTTGATCTTCCTCTTTATTCTTATTTTTATTTATTTGTTTTATTTTTCTCATATTACCTTCTTTATTTTTCTTCATTTTATCAACCACTCTTTATCTTTCCACTCTCAATCTCATTTTGTTTTATTTTGCACATATTCACAATCACTCTCAAATCTCTCCACCATCACATTTCTTTTATCACTCCTAATGTCGCACACAACATAAGAACCGATTTTGATTAACTCATTACAACACCTTCCTCGTGGGATCGATAACTTTTATACTATAACTTGATAGTTGTATACTTGCAACTTTAGGTTCACATTTATTTGCTCCATCCAACCCCTCTACCTCCAAAACCCTAACCTCCTCCCCACCAATCCCCAAAATCTCTACCTCCATCTCGCATAGCCACCCTAACCCAATTTTACCCATTCTCTAGCATGTCCATCATGGAGATTTACCATCATGGAAAAATTCAACTACACAATTAACGAGCGTGAAAGTGATAAACCTCGGAATCCACCAAGGGGTGCTCTTTGAATCCATAAAGAACGATCTCGAATCCACGAAGAAAATATAATAAGAAAAATTTATTGATAAAAGTGATCTAATGATTCTAGGGTTACATGACTCTTCTTAAATAGAAAAATAAAATAGACTCCTAATAAGACTAGAATTACAAAGAAATAGAAAGTATCAAATCCTACCCTAAAAAATACTCCCTATAATAGAGGAAATAAATCATGAATCAAAATTGAATTTGTTTCCTAATCTAATTTGACTCTAATATTGAATTTATTTCCTAATCTAAATAGACTCCAACTTTATTACTAAAAATAAACTAAAAGTGATTATTTTGGGATTCAGCTAAAACTGGGTATTACTGATGAGATTTTAAAAATCTGACAATTTAGTTGACTACGTCTAGTCGAGATAGGTGATTTACATATATAATATGTCAGAATCCGCCTTCCGGATTGGAAGATATGATTGTTTCTTTGTGGAAGTCAATAATACGTATGAGTGTGCATTTAGCTCGTGTTGTCCCACTCCTCCATAAAATTGTACGTTAAGCGTCCTACATCAATCTCATTATTGAAAGAAGCTCGACCCAGCTTATATTTGCTTGAATAGTAGCTTCATCGATAAATATTTTTCTTCTCCTGCATCGATCAGCATCCGCCTTGTATTTAGCATTGATTTTCTCCATTTATTCTTTTACCTCCTCTGCTAAGACTTCTTATGTATCAAACTTGTGTATGAATCTTTCCCACGGCATGTGTGTGTAACTGGCAGCATGTGGCTCTGTAGTTGACATGAAAAACTCCTCCAAATATTTTCCTTATTACTTCTCATATTCTAGTGCCGGCGGTATCATCTCATCATTGTTAAAATTATTTATGATCATTGCTTCCAAAGAAGAATTTTCTCCCTCATACTCCGTACACAATTCTTTCATCTCATTTGCCTCGAGCCCTCCACCAAGCAATTCACACATATCATCAATTGTCTCACTCTCTATTTTATCCTTCTCCTCCATCGGGACAACATTAATATGTGCAATATCGCTCACAACCTCTCTGGAAATATCAGCATCATGAATCTCATGCATAACGAGTGTTTGCACCTTAAGAGGAATTTCGGCAGGGGCAGGTTCTTCTTTTCTAATTACAACCAAGTCATAGACCTCTTCAGATTGCTTTAAGTTTTTTGCTAAAGCCTCGTTGTCTGCCACCAATAGTCTCTTCTTCTCAGCAGTCTCTATTTTGGATGGCTCCTTTTCTGTAAGAGGCATGAGTACAATTCGACGTCTATCCTTCTTGAAGATATAGAGATTGTCTCTGCGCTTGTGGGTGGCACCAATATCAAACTATCATGGCCTACCTAAAAACATATGACAAGTATCCATCTCGACCGCATCACACAACACCTCATCGATATAGTTGCGGCCGATAGAAAAATGTACCCGACACATCTCATCGTTATGCACATCATTGCCCTTGCGAATCCAGTCGATCTTGTAAGGAGGTGGGTGTTTCTCTGTCTTCAAACCTAACTTATTCACCATACGTCGAGAGACAAGTTCTTACTACTGTGACTGTCAATGATAACATTACAAATCTTCTGCATCACAGTGCATCTCGTGCGGAAGATATTGTGCTCAGAAGGTGGTTCTTCTTTCTTTGTTGCTACTTCAATGTCCTTCCCAACTCCAGGGTCTTGTTCAGGGTCAAATTAGGGCTGCTTAATCCTTCCATGACCATAGTTAGAGTGTGAACTAGGATGCCGGTTGAACACATAATAATAGATAGGAAGAAAATGAGCTTTCAATAATTCTTTCATCTTTGCCCATGATCGGATTTTTTGCTTCTACTGACGGGCTCGATCTTCCCATAATGATTGCCACCAAAAAGCTGCTTTACCCCTTAGTCGGTAGACTACTCGCTTAACCTTCTGATCTTCTGTGATTCCCAAGTACCCAAAAAATCTCTCTACCTCATCAATCCAATCAAGAAAATTCTCGACATCGAGTTTCCCAATAAAAGATGGTAAATCAGCTCTCATATTTTCAGTATCATAGATATCCCATCTTGAGTAGTCTCGACAATCATGAATTCAACGCAAGGCTTTATACTCATTGATGTCGCTGTTGAATTCTTCATATGGAGTCCTATTACGTCTTTGGCGACCATCAACGTGATCTCGAACTCGTCCCAGGTTCAGACGCTCCATAGCCAACGCAAGTCGGCCTCAGATGAGTCGTAATCGATTTCGGTAATGGGGCTTGCCGCCGCAATCGGATCTCAAACGAGCTCGATACCATTAACGATCTCAAAGTGATAAACCTCTAATCCACCGGGTGCTCTTTGAATCCATAAAGAACGATCTCCGAATCCACGAAGAAAATATAATAAGAAAAATTTATTGATAAAAGTGATCTAATGATTCTAGGGTTACATGACTCTTCTTAAATAGAAAAATAAAATAGACTCTAATAAGACTAGAATTACAAAGAAATAGAAAGTATCAAATCCTACCCTAAAAATACTCCTATAATAGAGGAAATAAATCATGAATCAAAATTGAATTTGTTTCCTAATCTAATTTGACTCTAATATTGAATTTATTTCCTAATCTAAATAGACTCCAACTTTATTACTAAAAATAAACTAAAAGTTGATTATTTTCGATTCAGCTAAAACTGGGTATTACTGATGAGATTTTAAAAATCGACAATTTAGTTGACTACGCCTAGTCGAGATAGGTGATTTACATATATAATATCGTAATCCGCCTTCCTGATTGGAAGATATGATTGCTTTTCATGGAAGTCAATAATACGCATGAGTGCAAGATTAAATTGCGGTTGTCCCACTCCTCCATAAAATTGTACGTTAAGCGTCCTACATCAACAATCAAGAAGGCCGAGTCCCCTCTTCCTCCAGGACGGCGCCACGACCCAATTCGCTACCATCCTCCTCAACCTCCACATGATCCAGCGGCAGTAGAGCATAGAAAAGGACAATAGATAATAAAAGAAGTGAGTTTCGAACAAAATATTGGGGATGAACGGCCGTGGAGAAGTCCGATTGTAAGGGCTTTGTTCCCTCTAATGTAACCTGGTTCTTGCAGTCCCCCAATTTACTTTTCTTCTCTATTGAAGAAGAGGGGTTTTTGTGGTAGTTTATGTTTTGAAAAACAAATACACATTATAAATACACTAATTTCACATTTTGGATTTAAAGCCAAATACTGATAGTGTTTTGGGTTTATAGGTGTAAATGTAAGTACTTAGGTTTAAAGATAAATCGGGATAAAACTTTGGGTCTAAAGGACAAAAAAAAAGCCTAAATTCTATATCTCTACATGTGAAAAGAAAGATGGTCTTCTCATTGGATCCACCTCTCATCCCATCAAGACTCGTTCAAACAGTATTGTTCCTCATCAACCATCCAAGAATAAGAACAAAACAAGCCACGATGCATTTTGTACTTTTCCTAAAAGCTATGCATTTGTTTATGTACAAGTTTGAGTATTTTGACCACCAAGTTCTTCCTCTCAAATCAAAGCTCGTTGTTGGTTGGTGGACTTTGACCTGTACATCACTCACATACCTAATCCATTCTCAAAATACGTAAACTACTCGTATATTCATGTTTTTTAAATATAAATTTACATAATAAAATAAGATTTGACTTGCTAAAGGAAACAAAAGTTGAAACTCCCATAACTTGAGATGACAAAGAGGGATGGACAAATATCAGTTATTGAAAGGAGTTGTTAGGATAAGATTCATCCCGCGAATACCGCTTGAAACTGGTTTTTTTTTTGTTATTCAGTTGAAAGTTGAGGTTTTAGTTTCATAAAATAAAATTATTTGGAAATAATTTATATATTTTAGTATGCTTTCTTTTTGCTTATGTAGTAAAAGAAGTTAAGAAGTTTACATCAACAAAAGTTGCTTGCAGTAATTATTACAGAAATATAGATATTTCAACTCTATTCTTTGCATATCTGTTATTTTATTCTGGGAAAAATGCTCTTAGCCCCCAAAATTAAAAAGCAAATCCCCCCTTCCCCTAAACGACTAAGTCAGCAGGCCCTTTACCGCCAAAATCGAGTTTTGTAAGCGGTTAACCCCCCTTCAACTCATTTGTATCCTCCTAGTGTATCGGTTTTTAAACCCAAAATGCCCTCCCCCAAAACAAAAGCCCTAATGACCCTCAACTCCTCTCCTTCGCTTCGACCATCATTTTCGACGCAGAAGCTCCACCTCCCATTGATCTCCCCGCCCCACTCATTCGCTTCCAACTTACCGCGCTCGACCATCCGCTTCCACCTCCCATGGCCTCCTGCACCACCACCCTCCCCTTCCCTAATGACGATCTCCTTTGATTTGATTTCCCCCTCACACACTTTCGAGCTCACCGCTAACGTTTGTGCCTTCTTCTCCTTAAGCCGCAACCATTGTTACCCCCTCCTCCTTATAGCTTGACCATCGAGCTTAACTTTCGAGCAATCTGGAATGCCCTGGACATTGAACATATTTCTCTCCGTTCTCAGCTTTGATCATTGCCAGTGCAATCACTAGTGTTTTGATCATCGCTTTGGGGACATTTGTTGCGTGTGCAAATATTGGTGATGATGGAGATTATGTGATTGGGATCGCGTCAAGGAGGTCATGGATGGTTGTGGGACTGGGTCGGTTGTTGATAATAATGATGATGTCGTTGGTAGCTAGTATTTGGGTGTGTGTCGTCTTCAGCCATTATATAGTAAAATTGAACCTAACTCTAATTTGAGAGAGTATGATCAGGGAGAATTTTTAAGATGGGGGTGTATAAGAAAGGGGAGATTGGGTTTGGATTTGAGGTGATTTCACCAAAAAGGAAAAGGGGAGAAGAAAGAGATGAGAGAGAGAGAGAGAGAGAGAGAGAGAGAGAGCACGATCCACAAAAAAAGGGGGAGGGATTAACGATGTACTCAAGGGCATTATGGGGATTCTTTTTTTTTAATTACTGGTAAAATGGCACCTTATTTAGGGGGCTATGAGCATTAAAATATGAATTTTGGGGGGTTTTGGACTTATTGACTTGGTCTTTGGGAGAGGGGGGCGAATTTGGGCTAAGAGCATTTTTCCCTTTTATTTTTTATTTTTTAGGAAAATCTGTTATTTTATTGTTAACATATATTTTCTTTGCAAATTTAGTGTCTGATTGAACAATCATTAATTGATTCAAAAACTGCAAGATTTTGAATTGGTGAGACTATTGGATTTTATATCTAATTTCTAGTTTGTTTAATATGCAACATTTATTGCAACTTGTAATGCAAGAGTGTAAGTGAAGTAATATAGTTATCAGTACTCTTTGGTTTAATATGCACCATTTATTGCAACTTGCAACCCCAAAAAAAAAGAGTAGTTCTTCATGTTAACTTCGTAATTAAAAAAGAAAGAGAAAAAAAGAGGAATATTTGCATGAGAAGAACCACTAGATAAAAACATTGAAGAATCCAATCAAAGATTATGTTGATTAAAGTAATGTTAATATTTGTCATGCCACTTAATTTAAAATGCAAATTACCCTATAATGGCCGCAAAGGCTAAGTCCTGATTCATTGTAAAGCTCTAGATCTCTAACAATATTTTTTTAAAATCCTTAAAGTTAATGATGTCAACGTTTATCTAGAAGAGGAATCATTAACAAATTAACAACTACCTAATGACCTAGTCATAGTTCATTCCAATTCAAATTGAATGGAGAATTTGGAATTATCTAAGACAAATTATAATTGTTTATACAATGAGGAACCAAGCAGTCAACCACAGTGTACTAATCAATTGCGTTGCGATCAACTTGGTATAAATATTTCTATGAAGGAGACACAAGACATGGTCAAAACAATAAATAATTTCTAAAAAATTTAAATGTCTGACTATATTTGAGGCATTGATTATTTAGAAGCGTCAAAATTCAATTATTTATCTTTCTTAGTCACAAAATGGGAGTTATTATGAAAAGGGGAAATGATGCTTACTTCTTCTCAAAGGAAGTGGATAGCAGTATGAATGCTAGCTATAAAGAAATATACTAAACATATTACTTTTTAGTCGTAAACAGACTCTAAAATATGAAGTGTGTGTCCAATTTTAAAATACTACACAAATAGTTATTTTATAGAGCAGCTCTAGCTCATATGTCAACTCCCTTGAACAAATGTGTGAATGGTGATTTACTTGTTTTTTAACTAAAAGAAGGAAAGCGCATATACATAGTAAATTTCCGCTGTAATAAGCTTGATAAATGTTTCAAGAGAAAATAAAAAGATAGTCAATTTGTCATACATGTTTCAGATTGAAATCTGTTGACCAAATCAATGCATTAAAAATTACCTAAAAGGTATTAGGAGTTCTTTTACCTCCAATATTGCCAACCCTTCGCTAAATTCCAAAAAGCACTCATTCACATGTGCCCCAAATGCATGGGGAAAAACTATAGAGAACTTCCTATGCAGAAAATTTATAAGAACGTTACAGGCTGCAAATTTTAAATCAATAAAATAAATAGAAAGGAATATATTAACTCAAACTATTACTAAATAATATGATAAATCAATACAATATTCACTACTTTTCAAAATAAAAATAAGACGCGGGTCATATTATGTTTTCTTATGACAAAATCTACTTAAATTGCTAATAACCTTCTCTCTCCTCTATATCTTCTGTATGACTTATACTGGCAACACTTATAACATGTCTGAATTGATATTTTTAAATGAATAAATTGCAAAATAAACCCCCTCTACTTTATGAATCGAGAAGGGTTGAGAACTACTCAAATAGTCGAGGGATGAAAAAGTGATATAAATATAGACGCAATTTACCCTTCATGAGGTGCAGTCTTTATGATTTTTCCTCCAAAATGCACAAATTAATTAGCTCGATGTGAACACCACATCATGAAAATGCTCCACAGAATCTCACAGCCCAATTGAACAAAGCCCAGTGGGGGCCCACATGGGGAACACCGTATCCTACTTGATCTTATTCCTTTCAAGACTTTGATTGAACGGTGGTGATGTCTGGAGACATCAACCGGCACCAGACGGTGGAACCAGCGAGATCTACGACCCAGTCAATTGATCACTGGTCAAACTGACACCTGGCATATTAAAATCTTTCTCGTTTGACTTTGACTAGTATAATACGAATTATTCTTTCAAAGTTACGGCTAGTGCTTGTCCACTAAGCAATGAGTCAACGGTCGAGTCTACAGCTTACCAATTCATATGTATTTTATAATTATCCATCAAGTTAATGTAATTTGTTTTTCCTTTTAACTACAATAAATGTCTATTTTCATTTTAGTTTATTTTTAATTAACAGAAATAAAATTATTGTCATAAATAAATTTTTTTTTGCAAATAATAGGACTGTATCTAACTAAACTTGAAATTTTAATTTTAATGCGTATTAGAGTACTAGTAGCACATTATCGAAAGTTAAAGAAAATATAGTTATCTATAAATCTATATGAATCATTATAATTGAGATCTCTAGTTATAGATAAAGGTTAATGAATATCATATGTCATTTGAGATTATTTTAGTCAATGTATATGAGATAATAATTGCCACATGACATGACGCTTATCATTATTCTCTTATAAAGAGGTTGATGAACAAAGAATTTCCCTATTACCATATGCAAAACTATGGACTACTAAAGCAAAACTAATGTTCTATTGAGATGTAGAAATTTTTGTGGGATATATATATATAAGAGTATAACTTATATGATCTAATTTTGCCTATTGTTCTACATGTGTTCGAATAATTTTTGAAGTACTTGCGAAGATTGCGGTTGGCCTTTGGATGAAGACACGTGCACGGTTGTAATCGTGTAAATTTGTTAACACGTGGTTGGGTCACACGAGTTTGTGTTCACAACTCACGAACTCAAATTTAAGTAAGGAATATCATATAGAAAGAGTAAAAAATAGTGATTGTTGAAGAATAGCTTGTTAAGGATGTGAATGTGTTCTTATATCCCGGCTTATTTCTCGGATTATTGTAATAAACCATTTGCTTATCTTAAGCTTACAATTGCTTTATTATGATTAAAAAATCAAATGCAAGAATAGTAGGCAAATTCTCGAGAAGATAAGTTTTCTTAATTAAAAAAAAAATTGAAGTTTAGACTATTGTGTACGGTGACTTGGATGACAAAAGCCATAAAATGATGTTCTCTATGCATGCATGTGGGATTATTGCACATAAAACAATTTGAAGTGGAAACTTCATATAGAAGAGAGTGTATTTTGTGCCTAATACAAGTTCCCTTGATGGTTGTATTGCTGTACTTGCACCATTATATATATATTGGCATCTGAAATCTTTTATTTGTTGAGCTAATAGAAATCTAGATATATTATTTATAAAAATGGAGAACCTCAACGACACGATTTAATGCAGAGGAAAAGAAAATGGGGAAAAACTTAAACCCTTTTCTTTGCTTATTTTTCCTTCTAGACCTTTAATTAACTAAATTCCCTGTCTGAAAACTTGATTAGCATAACTCATCAAAACATCATAATTAGTTATTAAGGATGCTTGATTAACCACTTCATAACAATAATCACACCCTTATTACCAAATATGCTTCAAATGAAAATAGAAAATTCACGTTGATATCATGCACATATTTGATTTCACAGTCAAGAATTGCTATAGCTTAATATATGCGTCCGCAGCTAATGGCAAATTTGCGGTCCCAACCCCCGGTCGCTCACTTTCACTAGGTTTTGTGTCCCCACTATCAGTCAAATGTTTGCAAAAATGTGACCTAATTAATTAAGGGGAAAAAAATGATCTCCACAGAAAATAATATAGAGAGTAATGTAGAATATATAATGAGCAAATTCATGAAGAAGTGGGACCTTCATAAGTCAAATATGAATACGGATGAATTATTAACTTGCTCGCAGAAAAATGGTCATATCTCTCATCCCGGAAAGTGGATTACGTCATATTATATATGAAAATCGCTTATCTCGACGAGACAAATCTATCCCGATTGATGATTTTTAAAATTACATCAAGATCACTAGTTTTGGTAGAAATTAAAAATCGATTTTATTTATTTGTATAATAAAGTTAGAGTCAACTTAGATTAGGAAACCAATTTAATTTTGATTCATTATTTGTTTCCTCTATTATAGAGAGTCTTTTAGGGTAGGATTTGATACTTTCTATTTCTTTATACTTCTAATTCTATTAGAGTCTATTTTATTTTCTATTTAAGAAGAGACATGTAACACTAAAAGTAATATATAATTTTCTTCAATAAAATTCTCTTTCAAATCACTTCATGGATTCGAGGGTGTTCTTCGTGGATTCAAAGACTGTTCTTTGTGGATTTAAAGAACTCTCATTGGTGGATTCAGAATTTTACTCCCGCAAGTGAATTGGTATCAGTCTCAAGCTTTCCTCGATCTAATGGCCGGCAATGAAGCCCCTATTACTCGAACTCGATTAAAACTTGTGTGGACCTGGATTGATCAAGATGGAGCATCCGGGAACCCGAGACGAAGTTCGGATCGATGATGACAAAACGGACCCATCTCAGGAAGAATTCAACGATGGCATCAATGAGTATGAAGCCCCGCACCGAAACCATGGTTGTCAAAACTATTCAAGATGGGATATCTATGATATTGAAAATAACCGTCTTTCAATGGGAAACTTGATGAGATAATTTTCTTCATTGGATTGACGATGTGGAGAAATTTTGGGTATTTAGAAATTACGTAAGATCGGGTTAAGCGAGTAGCTACCGAACTTAATGGTAAAATAGCTTTTGGTGGCAATCATTATGCAAGGATCGAGCCCTCACGCTGAAGCAAAAACAAATCATGGACTAAGATGAAGGAATTGTTAAAATCTCATTTTCTTCCTACCTATTATTATGTATTCAATCAATATGAGATAATAATTGCCACATGACATGACGCTTATCATTATTCTCTTATAAAGAGGTTGATGAACAAAGAATTTCCCTATTACCATATGCAAAACTATGGACTACTAAAGCAAAACTAATGTTCTATTGAGATGTAGAAATTTTTGTGGGGTATATATATAAGAGTATAACTTATATGATCTAATTTTGCCTATTGTTCTACATGTGTTCGAATAATTTTGAAGTACTTGCGAAGATTGCGGTTGGCCTTTGGATGAAGACACGTGTGCGGTTGTAATCGTGTAAATTTGTTAACACGTGTTTGGGTCACACGAGTTTGTGTTCACAACTCACGAACTCAAATTTAAGTAAGGAATATCATATGGAAAGAGTAAAAAATAGTGATTGTTGAAGAATAGCTTGTTAAGGATGTGAATGTGTTCTTATATCCCGGCTTATTTCTCGGATTATTGTAATAAACCATTTGCTTATCTTAAGCTTACAATTGCTTTATTATGATTAAAAAATCAAATGCAAGAATAGTAGGCAAATTCTCGAGAAGATAAGTTTTCTTAATTAAAAAAAATTGAAGTTTAGACTATTGTGTACGGTGACTTGGATGACAAAAGCCATAAAATGATGTTCTCTATGCATGCATGTGGGATTATTGCACATAAAACAATTTGAAGTGGAAACTTCATATAGAAGAGAGTGTATTTTGTGCCTAATACAAGTTCCCTTGATGGTTGTATTGCTGTACTTGCACCATTATATATATATTGGCATCTGAAATCTTTTATTTGTTGAGCTAATAGAAATCTAGATATATTATTTATAAAAATGGAGAACCTCAACGACACGATTTAATGCAGAGGAAAAGAAAATGGGGGAAAAAACTTAAACCCTTTTCTTTGCTTATATTTCCTTCTAGACCTTTAATTAACTAAATTCCCTGTCTAAAAACTTGATTAGCATAACTCATCAAAACATCATAATTAGTTATTAACGATGCTTGATTAACCACTTCATAACAATAATCACACCCCTTATTACCAAATATGCTTCAAATGAAAATAGAAACTTCACGTTGATATCATGCACATATTTGATTTCACAGTCAAGAATTGCTATAGCTTAATATATGCGTCCGCAGCTAATGGCAAATTTGCGGTCCCAATCCCCGGTCGCTCACTTTCACTAGGTTTTGTGTCCCCACTATCAAGTCAAATGTTTGCAAAAATGTGACCTAATTAATTTAAGGGGGAAAAATGATCTCTACAGAAAATAATATAGAGAGTAATGTAGGACATATAATGAGCAAATTCATGAAGAAGTGGTACCTTCATAAGTTAAATGTGGATACGGATGAATTATTAACTTGCTCGCAGAAAAATGACCATATCTCTCATCCCGGAAAGTGGATTCTGTCATATTATATATGAAAATCGTTTATCTCGACGAGACAAATCTATCCTGATTGACTGATTTTTAAAATTACATCAGTATCACTAGTTTTTGGTAGAAATTAAAAATCGATTTTATTTATTTGTATAATAAAGTTAGAGTCAACTTAGATTAGGAAACCAATTTAATTTTGATTCATTATTTGTTTCCTCTATTATAGAGAGTCTTTTATGGTAGGATTTGATACTTTCTATTTCTTTATACTTCTAATTCTATTAGGAGTCTATTTTATTTTCTATTTAAGAAGAGACATGTAACACTAAAAGTAATATATAATTTTTCTTCAATAAAATTCTCTTTCAAATCACTTCATGGATTGAGGGTGTCTCTTCGTGGATTCAAAGACTGTTCTTTGTGGATTTAAAGAACTCTCATTGTGGATTCGGTGAATTTTACTCCGTGTCGCCAGAATTGTATCAAGGCTCCCCTCGCTTTCTGATCTAATGGCCGCAATGAAGCCCCTATTACTCGAACTCGATTAAAACTTGTGTGGACCGGATTGTATCGCGGGAGCATTCGAACCTCTTGCGCCGCTAGTGGATTTTCAAAAGTCCAAAGCCCCTTCCCATAGCTCGCTCACGCTATTTATTGGCTTTAAGCATGTAACTATCATGCTAATCGTGGAAAGTGGGTTAGTGGGCATAACCGATGCCCACCATTTAATATGGTTATCGTGGCTGTGGTTTCGTGGCCGTTGGCTTTGTCATATGCATAGCCGCTATTAGATGACGAGCCGCTCTTCATTGAGCGAACCTTGATTGAATGACGAGGTTCGCTACTTGGGTGAACCGGCTATATGACTAGCTTTTCGCTTGGGACTTCAACAATGCATAATTATTTGATAGCGAAGCCACAGTGCCGAACCTCGTATGAAATGGTTGGATGGTAAGCCGCTTAGAGGCAAACCTTGTATGAAATGGTTGGATAAGCACGCGGGCGTAACCGCCGATTGGTGTCATGTCGTAGGCTTAACTCTGCTGAATGTCAGGTTCATAAGCAGAGTTAACCTCATTGAATGTCGAGGTTGAATGTCGAGGTTCATTGCGTAGGCGAACCTCGTTGAATGTCGAGGTTGAATGTCGAGGTTGAATGTCGAGGTTCATTGCGTAGGCGAACCTCGTTGAATGTCGAGGTTCATTGCGTAGGCGAACCTCGGTTGAATGTCGAGTTCATTGCGTGGCGAACCTCGGTTGAATGTCGAGGTTGAATGTCGAGGTTGAATGTCGAGGTTCATTGCGTAGGCGAACCTCGTTGAATGTCGAGGTTCATTGCGTAGGCGAACCTCGTTGAATGTCGAGGTTCATTGCGTAGGCGAACCTCGTTGAATGTCGAGGTTGAATGTCGAGGTTGAATGTCGAGGTTGAATGTCGAGGTTCATTGCTATAGGCGAACCTCGTCAAGGAAGGGCTTCGCTACTTGGCGAACCTCGTCGAATGGAGAGGTTCACGCTTGCTAACTTCGGTTGAATGTCGAGCCTCGCCGCATAACCTCGTCTAAATGGAGAGCCTCGACCTGCATTAACCTCGTCGAATGGAGAGCCTCGCAGCTTTGCGACCTTCCTCATATGCTACGAAGAACGGTGTAACTTTCAAACCGTATATCGAATTGGACGAATTATATATGAAAATCGACCATCTCGACGAGATTGAGCCAACCAAACCTACCGAAGGGTTCGGTTTGCTCGGTCATTTTGCCAAATTCCTTCCGGTTTGGGAGATATCGACACTTTGTCTATTTTGTAAAGTCAAGCATTGGTGAACTTAACCTTTAGGCGGGCGACTTCACTCGATGGACCCTTAAGCTCTTTTGCTCATTCCGAAGTCAATCAGAGGATTAAGGCAATTTTTATTGCCTACAGGGTGTCTCTTCGTGGATTCAAAGACTGTTCTTTGTGGATTTAAAGAACTCTCATTGGTGGATTCCGAGAATTTTTACTTCCATGCTACGTAGATTGGTATCAGGGCCCTGTTTCTCTGATCTAATGGCTGGCAATGAAGCCCCTATTACTCGAAGTCAGATTAAAACTTGCGTGGACCGGATTGCATTGGTAGTGGAGCATCTGAACCCGAGACGAGTTCGAGATCGCATTGATGATCGCCAAAAATGTGACCGGACTTCGTAGGAAGAATTCAACGATGACATCAATGAGTATGAAGCCCCGCACCGAAACCATGGTTGTCAAAACTACTCAAGATGGGATATCTATGATATTGAAAATTATCGTCATTCAATGGGAAACTTGATGTAGATAATTTTCTTCATTGGATTGATGATGTGGAGAAATTTTTGGGTATTTAGAAATTATAGAAGATCAGAAGGTTAAGCGAGTAGCCTACCGACTTAATGGTAAAATAGCTTTTTGGTGGCAATCATTATGCGAGGACCGAGCCCGTCAGCAGAAGCAAAAAAAAATAAATCATGGACGAAGATGAAGGAATTGTTAAAAGCTCATTTTCTTCCTACCTATTATTATGTATTCAATCGATATCCGAGTTCACACTCTAACTATGATCATGCAGTGATTAAGTAAGAACATGGAGTTGTGAAGAGCACTGAAGAAGCAACAAAGTAAAAATTACCTCAAAAGCACAATATCTTCTGCACGAGTTGCACCATGATGCAAAAGACTTGTAATATTATCATTGACAGTAGTTGCGGTGAGAACCTTGTCTCTCGGTATATGGTAGAGAAGTTAGGTTTGAAGATAGAGAAATATTTTACTCCCTGCAAGATCAATTGGATTTGCAAGGGCAATGATGTGCAGATCGATGAGATGTGTCGGGTACCTTTTTCTATCAGTTGCAATAATGTCGATGCGGTATTGTGTGATATGGTCAAGATGGATATTTGTCATATGTTTTAGGTAGACCATGGCAGTTCAATGTTGGCTCCATCCACAAGAGCAGAGACAAATGCTTGCATAAGGATGGGCATCAAATTGCACTCATGCCTCTTACAAAAAAGCAGCCATCCAAGATAGAGACTACTGAGAAGAAGAGACTTTTGGTGGCAAACAAAGAGCCTTTAGCAGAAGACTTGAAGCAATCTAAAGAGGTCCATGACTTGGTTATAATTGAGAGAGAAGAACATGCTCTGCCGAAATTCCTCCTGAGGTGCAAACACTCGTTATGCATGAGATTCATGATGCTGATGGTGATATGATAGTGAAGATAGATGTTATGCATGATATTTTTAAAGAATTTGTGAGTGATATTACACATATTGATATTTGTCCCGATGGAGGAGAATGATATAATAACGAGTGAGGCAATTGATGATATGTATGACTTGCTTGGTGGAGGGCTTGAGATAAAGGAGATGAAGAAATTGTGTATGGAGTATGAGGAAAATTTTCTTCTTTGGAAGCAAATGTTATGAATAAATTCAAGAAGATTGAGATGATACTTCGACACTAGAATATGAGAAGCAACATGAAATATATTTTGAGGAGTTTTTCAAATCAACTGTAGATCCACATGTCGCTAATAAAATACACATGATGTGGGAAATGTTTATATACAAATTTAATTCAGAAGAAGTCCTAGCTGAGGAGGTAAAAGAACAAATGGAGAAAATCATGCTAAGTATAAGACAGATGTTAATCAACGCAGAAGAAGAAAAATATTTATCAAGGAAGCCGCTATTTGAGCAAATATAAACTCAGGGTTGAGCTTCTTTCAACAAGGGGAGATTGATGTACGACGCATAACGAGCAAATTTATGTAGAAGTGGGACCTTCAAGAGTTAAATGTGGATACAGATGAATTATTGACTTGACCACAAAGAAATGATCATATCTCCTAATCTGAAAAGCGGATTCTAACATATTATATATGAAGATAACCTATCTCGATGAGACGAAGATATCCAAATTGATAGATTTTCAAACTTACACCAGTATCACTAGTTTTTTTTGGCAGAAATCCAAAAATAATTAGCTTTTATTTTTTTAATAATAAAGTTAGAGTCAATTTAGATTAGAAAACTGTTGATGTCAGATGTTTAATAGTAGGATTTAGTGTGAGTTATAGAGAGTTTAGGGTCCCTCAATCTTCTTTGATGATTGATTATTGAGCAGAGGGTTCGATCCTGCATACAAACAATACGTAAGAGGATCAGAGTTGGGCTCTCCAGTGGTTTCTCCGACGGTCAAGTCAATATTGATCTCAGGTGAAGAAAAGAAAGTATGATTACTATATATTGTAGAGTGAAAATTGCATACCTTTATACAGTAGGTAGTGTGCCTATTTATAGTAGATCCAGAAGGGTAGTTGCTTAATTTCAACCGAGTCCAAGCAGTCGGTTTATTCAGCTGATATTGTACAGGTGTCGGCAGTGGGTGGTCTGAGTCACCTTTGAGATTAATGTGACGGTGATAGGGGAGTTAAGATGCTAACGTGGTCCGATGAGTCATTAAGACTTTCGGCGGTGGTGTAATGATGCTTCCGACCATGCATTTAATGCGATGGTGACTGACTGTCGTCGATGGGTTCGAGAAAGATCGCCTTTCATCTCAGCTTTTCGAGGGAGGCCAAGAAAAGACACCTTTCGACTCTGCCATTCTGAATGAGGGCGCTTCTCAACTCGATCAACTGAGTGATAATGCACTAAGTTGGTTTTAGCAACAGGGCCCGAGTGAGGACGCCTTTCAACTCGGCCCTCTTGGGAGGGTCCGAGTGAAGGCATCCTTTGACTCGGCCTTCATGAGGTCGGATCGGGTTGGTGTACAGTTAATTTGAGACACGTGTCACCTCCTGGAATTGGATTAACACTTAGTCATTTCTATGATACAACAGAAACAAATTTAATTTTGACTCGTGATTTATTTCCTCTATTATAGGGAGTCTTTTTAGGGTAGGATTTGATATTTTTTATTTCTCTGTAATTCTAGTTTATTAGGAGTCTAGTTTGTTTTTCTATCTAAGAAGAGACATGTAACCCTAGAAATAATAAATAACTTTTCTTCAATAAAATTCTCTTTTAAATTACTTCGTGGATTCGAGGTTGTCTCTTCGTGGATTCGAAGAGTATCCTTTGTGGATTCAAAGAACGCTCCTTGGTGGAATCTGAGGATTCTTACTTCCACGCTGCGTTAGGGAGCAAGTAGAATGTGACACGTTTCACAGTAAATTGCAGAGTTAATGATTACACTATACATTGATTTGGTAGTTGGTTTAATTACACTGATGTTTTAATTGTTTGTATTGATTTTCATTGATTATCGGATATTGTATACTGATTACACTGATCCAGAAATGATAATAAATATATATCAAAGTATTTGACTAATTCCTGAGAAGTTATATAAGATATTCTTTCCCCAACTTGAGCTTTCAACTTGTGTTTTTTCAGCGTAAAAGCCTCGAACTGTTCTGATCAGTCAATGAGTTATTCTACAAGGATTCTAAACTAATTTACCATTCAGTTTCTCTTAATTTATTAACTTTGTACTTAACGTTATCGGAAGCATGTTTCCATAGAAATAAATCTTTAGATAAATCAGTCATTAGGATTTTGTTTTGTTATTCTATTGATTATTTTACTGATGCATATTCGCAAAGTTTCATGTATAGTATAAGACAGTTAGACTTGGCTTAACTTTTTCGTGTTTTTAACCAATTCTATTATCCTATGTGTATCTCTGTATTTTAGGCATATAATAATGAATACTAATATGGATAGATGTCGATATCCAAGGAAATGAGAAACAGAACATGATAGCATTAAGTAATGTTTGAACCTTAAGTCCATGTCAATATTTTATTCTAAAACAAGGGATTGATAATAAAAAATTATTTTGAATGTTCTTCAAATTTTCCTCTGATTTGATTAACATAATATTCGGCAACAAAAGAAACGGTAAATATCGTGTAAAATATAATCACAATTTTACGAATAAAATTAAGGAACTTAATCCATTGTCTTTCTTGGAGTAAAATGTTCGAGCCAAATTACAATTGAATCTTTAACCAGAATTATGCCTCGTTAAACTAAATTATTAGATTCTAATTTGTATTTTAAAAAATTTGTAGCTGTAGATTATATTGTCCTAGCTTAAAATTTAAGTACTTATTTTGTTTACAATTCAAGTTTCCAGTAGATAATTTCAAGAAACAAGCCTAACCTAGCTTCCTCTATAATATCTGATATATGATGGAAGCAGAGAGTGACATCTGCCATATCAGTGCAATTATTATAAGTAAATTTGTGATACTAGATATTATCTTATATAATGTTTCCGCTATTATATATACAATAACTTTGTAGGGCCCTTTGTATTCATGATGTGAGTAATTAAAAAAGTTTGAATGATGTGTCTTTTTATAGAGAGAGGCTTAATTTTGACGGTGTTTGCGTGTCGACCCCATCTACTGGGTCCGCAGACACTTCCCACTCAAGAAGAGTACGGACTCTGATCTCCTTTCACACCAAACGAGCATATATACATGCAAAATCTAATGAAAGAACACTTGTTTATCAATTAAAATTTGAATTCTTCGCTTTCATTTCTCACATATAACCATAGTTTTTCTCAACTACAACCACTAGTACTTAGGGTGTGTTTGGCAACCTTTTAAAACTAGATCAGGGTTAAACCGACTTAATTCTTAGTGCTTTTCCGTTTAGTAAAAAAACTGAGTTACTATTGACCCAATTTTTATAGGCTAAAAACACTCCTCAAAACTAGTTTTAGTTTGAACCAGAGTGAAACTACGCTAAGACCGGTCCTAGCAAGACCGGTCCTAGCCCAGTATTTAACATTTTGACAGATACCCTTATTTTTCTCAATTAACCGAATCGGTTCGCACGCGCGAACGCGTTCCCACGCTCCCCAACTCAAAGACTTTTTAACTAAAGCCGTAGTACTGACACGTGCGAGAACAAACACTTCACACCCAGTCAAAACCCCGCTCTCGATCGCTGTTACGTATGAAAGCGTTCGGCGACATGTAATACAAAGACAATCGCCCGCATTTAGTGCTTCCACTTCTGTACTCTTTTACCACCGCCTATCGCCGGTCACCCTCCCCCCACCATCCGAAGCCATAAAAAAATTCAAGTCTCAAAATCTCCTTTCTAGCAACTCTATATTCCTTTCCGTTCTCAAGCTCCATCAACAGAAACCAAACCCTAAATGATTTTTCCTCTTCTCTGATTCATGAAGACTGAGTCTAACGACCTAACGGAGACCTCACCGTTCGGTGACCAGATCCCCTGCGGATTCTTCGATCAGTTCATCGCGGACGGGGGTGGGGATCAGAGGAGCTCAGCGTTGGGATTCATGGAGATGCTAGGGTTTCAGGATCTCTCCTCTCACCCTCTCTTCGATCTCCCGAGCTTACCGCCGGAAACGTCGGAGGTGGTGAACTTACCGGCGACTCCGAACGAATCCTCGATCTCTTCGTCGTCCACCGAGGCTCCAAATGAGTCCGATCTGGCCAAAAGGGCGGTGACCGCACGCGACGGTGACGTGGACGATGATGATTTGGGAAAGGAGACCAAAGAGTAATTAGCTAGCTAGCCCCCGTCAACATCTCTTCTTTTTTTTTTTTCTTGCCTTCCTAATTTGTTAGTTTTACGAGGACTTATTTGGTAATTTCATGACGCAGATCGTCAACGAAGAAGAAGAAGGGGCAAAAGCGTCAAAGGGAGCCGCGCTTCGCTTTCTTGACGAAGAGCGAGGTTGATCATCTAGAAGACGGTTACCGATGGAGAAAGTACGGGCAGAAGGCAGTTAAAGATAGCCCCTTCCCGAGGTCACTATTTACACTCCCTTGCCACTACTTCCTTCATTGACACGCCAATTCAGCTTATGTTTTAAGGGTAAAATCGTAATTTCAGGAGCTACTACCGGTGCACAACGGCCATGTGCGGGGTCAAGAAACGCGTGGAGCGCTCGTCCAAAGACCCGACCGTAGTCATCACCACCTACGAGGGACAGCACACCCACCAGATTCCTGTCATGCCACGTGGCGGCATCCTGTTGCACCGACCTCCGATGACGGCGGATAGCTTCTATGTTCCGCAGGCGCAGCAGCTCGACGGCCTCCACCTCCCCTTCTTCGAGTACTCCTACTTGCCTCCGCAGCAGCATGCTCAGCCGTTGGATCTCCGCCACGTGGCCCAGGTTGACCGGAGACACTGCAACCAGACGGCTGGCGCCTCGGCCCGAGATCACGGGCTTCTTCAGGATCTGATCCCGAAATTTGAAGATCAATGAAGTTACAGTCTTGGGTACGTACGTTGAGTGCTCTACTAATTAATCATGATCATGTATTATTAATTACTAGTAGTTTATCTTATAAGATTGTGTACTTTGCCCATTTCACGCTATGTAAAAAAATTTGAGACAGAACTTTGGGAATCTACATCACTGACTTCATGATGATAATATTAGGGTTAGGGTTCGTGGGTCTTTGCTTCGGTTAGTGTTTATTTTGGGAATTTGGGGAGAACCCAACTTTTCCCTTTTATCTATCTTTTCTAATTGTACTAGGAGAGCAGTTGGTGGTAATTATGAGAAGGGATGGGCTTCTATTTGTCTTGTGTTAGCTTGTGATCGATTCTTTGTTCAGTTCAAATCTCATGTCTGGTGCTTGTTTGTGATTGTGGGCTCATGGAATGGGTGTGGGTCTCTGAATCTGATGCTTCTTTTGCAGAGAATGTTGGGGTTTTCGAGTGTTATGAAAAAATTTGCTTTGCTTTTGAATTCAATGATTTTGTTTTATTTTTGCGGGTTGTCCTTGTTCTTGGTGGAAATTAAGTTGGTAATGGATTCAATGAGGTTTCTATAAATGGATCGGGTTGAAGCGATGGGAATGGGGCTATCTATGTCTAGGTTTATGTCTGCTGATTGTGGTGCAACTGATGCTAGAGGACTTTATGAATTGGTGGTGCTCTTGCATGTTATATAGTTGAGCTATTATCATTATTATTATCTACATAAGTACATTACATTTGCTTTGATGTGCACTTATTAGCATTTGTTGCACTTTTATTTGAATGTGTTTGTTTTGCGAACTCTAATAAATTGTGCTTTAAGTGTTAAGTATAGAGCTGGCGTTGACATAATTTGAATCTCTATTTAGGGTTTTGATTGTATTCTATCATCACTTAGTTTCAGCTAGCTAATTGAGTTGCATCCTTTGTGATGTTATTTCCTGAAACCTACCCTCTAGAGGTTTAATTACTGATTATTATTTAACACCCTTTCACTATGCCATATTTCTGAGGTTAGATGTAATGGTTGAAGGTTATTATGATAACTTAACCTCTGACTTGCTTTCCGTTAAAGTTTGAGTACCTTTATTTCATGGGTCTAAGATTTTGATTTTTCTCCTCTGTTGTGTTAGATCTTATTGCTGATAAAATCATTTATCCACTATTCTTTTATATATCGCATATGACAATAATTTGTATCTTTTATATTTTTCATCTTTAACAAATAGATATTTATTTATTCACAGAATACGCATTTTTCATCAATTTACTTGTGATACTGATTTTACTTTGCTTGTATGGTGTGTATAGTGTATTTGTAATTCGTAGATTTAATCAATTTTATTTCATAGTTAACAAAATTAACACTTGTACCAATTTTCTCTTAAGCTTCTTTTTTCCAAATAAAATCAGCTGTACTTATATGTAGTACATTGATGCTTGAATTTGGATACTGACGACTAATATCCCTTGCTACAGTTTGAAGTACGCTATTTTATGTTTACAAATATATGCATGATCGATTCACCTAGTTGTAATATTTAAAGTCCCTTACAAGTATGCATTTAGTGCTTCCACTTCTGTACTCTTTACCACCGCCTATCGCCGGTCACCCTCCCCACCATCCGAAGCCATAAAAAAATTCAAGTCTCAAAATCTCCTTTCTAGCAACTCTATATTCCTTTCCGTTCTCAAGCTCCATCAACAGAAACCAAACCCTAAATGATTTTTCCTCTTCTCTGATTCATGAAGACTGAGTCTAACGACCTAACGGAGACCTCACCGTTCGGTGACCAGATCCCCTGCGGATTCTTCGATCAGTTCATCGCGGACGGGGGTGGGGATCAGAGGACCTCAGCGTTGGGATTCATGGAGATGCTAGGGTTTCAGGATCTCCTCTCACCCTCTCTTCGATCTCCCGAGCTTACCGCCGGAAACGTCGGAGGTGGTGAACTTACCGGCGACTCCGAACGAATCCTCGATCTCTTCGTCGTCCACCGAGGCTCCAAATGAGTCCGATCTGGCCAAAAGGGCGGTGACCGCACGCGACGGTGACGTGGACGATGATGATTTGGGAAAGGAGACCAAAGAGTAATTAGCTAGCTAGCCCCCGTCAACATCTCTTCTTTTTTTTTTTCTTGCCTTCCTAATTTGTTAGTTTTACGAGGACTTATTTGGTAATTTCATGACGCAGATCGTCAACGAAGAAGAAGAAGGGGCAAAAGCGTCAAAGGGAGCCGCGCTTCGCTTTCTTGACGAAGAGCGAGGTTGATCATCTAGAAGACGGTTACCGATGGAGAAAGTACGGGCAGAAGGCAGTTAAAGATAGCCCCTTCCCGAGGTCACTATTTACACTCCCTTGCCACTACTTCCTTCATTGACACGCCAATTCAGATTATGTTTTAAGGGTAAAATCGTAATTTCAGGAGCTACTACCGGTGCACAACGGCCATGTGCGGGGTCAAGAAACGCGTGGAGCGCTCGTCCAAAGACCCGACCGTAGTCATCACCACCTACGAGGGACAGCACACCCACCAGATTCCTGTCATGCCACGTGGCGGCATCCTGTTGCACCGACCTCCGATGACGGCGGATAGCTTCTATGTTCCGCAGGCGCAGCAGCTCGACGGCCTCCACCTCCCCTTCTTCGAGTACTCCTACTTGCCTCCGCAGCAGCATGCTCAGCCGTTGGATCTCCGCCACGTGGCCCAGGTTGACCGGAGACACTGCAACCAGACGGCTGGCGCCTCGGCCCGAGATCACGGGCTTCTTCAGGATCTGATCCCGAAATTTGAAGATCAATGAAGTTACAGTCTTGGGTACGTACGTTGAGTGCTCTACTAATTAATCATGATCATGTATTATTAATTACTAGTAGTTTATCTTATAAGATTGTGTACTTTGCCCATTTCACGCTATGTAAAAAAATTTGAGACAGAACTTTGGGAATCTACATCACTGACTTCATGATGATAATATTAGGGTTAGGGTTCGTGGGTCTTTGCTTCGGTTAGTGTTTATTTTGGGGAATTTGGGGGAGAACCCAACTTTTCCCTTTTTATCTATCTTTTTCTAATTGTACTAGGAGAGCAGTTGGTGGTAATTATGAGAAGGGATGGGCTTCTATTTGTCTTGTGTTAGCTTGTGATCGATTCTTTGTTCAGTTCAAATCTCATGTCTGGTGCTTGTTTGTGATTGTGGGCTCATGGAATGGGTGTGGGTCTCTGAATCTGATGCTTCTCTTTTTGCAGAGAATGTTGGGGTTTTCGAGTGTTATGAAAAAAAATTTGCTTTGCTTTTGAATTCAATGATTTTGTTTTATTTTTTGCGGGTTGTCCTTGTTCTTGGTGGAAATTAAGTTGGTAATGGATTCAATGAGGTTTCTATAAATGGATCGGGTTGAAGCGATGGGAATGGGGCTATCTATGTCTAGGTTTATGTCTGCTGATTGTGGTGCAACTGATGCTAGAGGACTTTATGAATTGGTGGTGCTCTTGCATGTTATATAGTTGAGCTATTATCATTATTATTATCTACATAAGTACATTACATTTGCTTTGATGTGCACTTATTAGCATTTGTTGCACTTTTATTTGAATGTGTTTGTTTTGCGAACTCTAATAAATTGTGCTTTAAGTGTTAAGTATAGAGCTGGCGTTGACATAATTTGAATCTCTATTTAGGGTTTTGATTGTATTCTATCATCACTTAGTTTCAGCTAGCTAATTAATTGAGTTGCATCCTTTGTGATGTTATTTCCTGAAACCTACCCTCTAGAGGTTTAATTACTGATTATTATTTAACACCCTTTCACTATGCCATATTTCTGAGGTTAGATGTAATGGTTGAAGGTTATTATGATAACTTAACCTCTGACTTGCTTTCCGTTAAAGTTTGAGTACCTTTATTTCATGGGTCTAAGATTTTGATTTTTCTCCTCTGTTGTGTTAGATCTTATTGCTGATAAAATCATTTATCCACTATTCTTTTATATATCGCATATCACAATAATTTGTATCTTTTATATTTTTCATCTTTAACAAATAGATATTTATTTATTCACAGAATACGCATTTTTCATCAATTTACTTGTGATACTGATTTTACTTTGCTTGTATGGTGTGTATAGTGTATTTGTAATTCGTAGATTTAATCAATTTTATTTCATAGTCATCACCACCTACGAGGGACAGCACACCCACCAGATTCCTGTCATGCCACGTGGCGGCATCCTGTTGCACCGACCTCCGATGACGGCGGATAGCTTCTATGTTCCGCAGGCGCAGCAGCTCGACGGCCTCCACCTCCCCTTCTTCGAGTACTCCTACTTGCCTCCGCAGCAGCATGCTCAGCCGTTGGATCTCCGCCACGTGGCCCAGGTTGACCGGAGACACTGCAACCAGACGGCTGGCGCCTCGGCCGAGATCACGGGCTTCTTCAGGATCTGATCCCGAAATTTGAAGATCAATGAAGTTACAGTCTTGGGTACGTACGTTGAGTGCTCTACTAATTAATCATGATCATGTATTATTAATTACTAGTAGTTTATCTTATAAGATTGTGTACTTTGCCCATTTCACGCTATGTAAAAATTTGAGACAGAACTTTGGGAATCTACATCACTGACTTCATGATGATAATATTAGGGTTAGGGTTCGTGGGTCTTTGCTTCGGTTAGTGTTTATTTTGGGGAATTTGGGGGAGAACCCAACTTTTCCCTTTTTATCTATCTTTTTCTAATTGTACTAGGAGAGCAGTTGGTGGTAATTATGAGAAGGGATGGGCTTCTATTTGTCTTGTGTTAGCTTGTGATCGATTCTTTGTTCAGTTCAAATCTCATGTCTGGTGCTTGTTTGTGATTGTGGGCTCATGGAATGGGTGTGGGTCTCTGAATCTGATGCTTCTCTTTTTGCAGAGAATGTTGGGGTTTTCGAGTGTTATGAAAAAATTTGCTTTGCTTTTGAATTCAATGATTTTGTTTTATTTTTTGCGGGTTGTCCTTGTTCTTGGTGGAAATTAAGTTGGTAATGGATTCAATGAGGTTTCTATAAATGGATCGGGTTGAAGGGATGGGAATGGGGCTATCTATATCTAGGTTTATGTCTGCTGATTGTGGTGCAACTGATGCTAGAGGACTTTATGAATTGGTGGTGCTCTTGCATGTTATATAGTTGAGCTATTATCATTATTATTATCTACATAAGTACATTACATTTGCTTTGATGTGCACTTATTAGCATTTGTTGCACTTTTATTTGAATGTGTTTGTTTTGCGAACTCTAATAAATTGTGCTTTAAGTGTTAAGTATAGAGCTGGCGTTGACATAATTTGAATCTCTCTATTTAGGGTTTTGATTGTATTCTATCATCACTTAGTTTCAGCTAGCTAATTAATTGAGTTGCATCCTTTGTGATGTTATTTCCTGAAACCTACCCTCTAGAGGTTTAATTACTGATTATTATTTAACACCCTTTCACTATGCCATATTTCTGAGGTTAGATGTAATGGTTGAAGGTTATTATGATAACTTAACCTCTGACTTGCTTTCCGTTAAAGTTTGAGTACCTTTATTTCATGGGTCTAAGATTTTGATTTTTCTCCTCTGTTGTGTTAGATCTTATTGCTTATAAAATCATTAATCCACTATTCTTTTATATATCGCATATGACAATAATTTGTATCTTTTATATTTTTCATCTTTAACAAATAGATATTTATTTATTCACAGAATACGCATTTTTCATCAATTTACTTGTGATACTGATTTTACTTTGCTTGTATGGTGTGTATAGTGTATTTGTAATTCGTAGATTTAATCAATTTTATTTCATAGTTAACAAAATTAACACTTGTACCGTTAATTTTCTCTTAAGCCTTCTTTTTTTCCAAAAAATCAGCTGTACTTATATGTAGTACATTGATGCTTGAATTTGGATACTGACGACTAATATCCCTTGCTACAGTTTGAAGTACGCTATTTTATGTTTACAAATATATGCATGATCGATTCACCTAGTTGTAATATTTAAAGTCCCTTACAAGTATGCATGGTAATAAGTTGAGTTAACGTTGTTTCTCCTTCAAGTTAATTTCCTATTTACATTCTCTGTTTATTATGGTTGAATTTTCTGAATACGCATGTTACTGTATATAGAATTATAGATATTATATGTAGCCTGTTATTAGTAGGAAGTACTGAGAATGTAATGTCTAGTGTGATTTAAATTTTCAACTATACACATCCCAATATACTGAGAGTGTAATGTTTATTATAACCTTATAATCTTCCATGCACATTTATATATACACAAATTCCAATAAGAAGTGATTGCATCTCAGTTCAATTGGATACAAATTAACGTTATTGATACAGCAATAGAAACCTTTTGCCGGCTTATAATAGGCTTAATTTAAAATTTTGTTTGTGTTGAGTCGAATGATAACAAATATTAACATGCAGAGTTAATGTTGAATGTAAGTTCACTACGTCCACTCAATTCAAATTGAGCCTATATAAACACTTGATCACCATAATTAATTGTGTAATTAAAGTTTGGCTGTTGAATTTAATTGGAGGCATGACCAATTTCCTTCATCACTTTTCTAGCACAAACTCTCTCTCTCTCTCTCTCTCTCCAAAATTTTGAAACATAGTGGTCTTCCATTTTGGATTGCACCCAGATGTTTCAATCTTCTATCATCAAAGATTTTTCCACTATTAGTGCAAGTAGGATGGTAAATATGTTGTCAAATCACACCCTATGCAAACATGTAAATACCAAATTAGAATATTCCACCTGCTAGTCATTTTCATTATCATGTATATATATTGTTTGCACTCGAACTTAATTGAGGAAGGTAATGGTTAGTCACCATCTTATCCTGCCAAACATAAGAATAGAAGAAGTAAGGTTAATTAGTAGGTTTGGTGAGTTTTGACTGATATATACAATCAAGCTCCAACTGCAAGAAATAGATAGCATCTATACTAGGTACAAGGAATAAGCTAAATTTGACAATTGACCTATCAAATGCCTTATATATATAAAATAATAACTACGGTTACATTTGTAATTTTTCATGAAATAAATAAATTTTCAAGTGTACTTAATTAGCAACCACGTGGATCAATTTCAGCTTTGCAAATTTAGTGTATTAATTATCCGTCTGATTAGCCATAATCTTAGGGCGCTTTCACGTGCTCAGCAATTCAGTGAATGTTTTCTCATTCTAATGAAGCCACGCGTGTCTTAATGAACGGTTCCGATTAACCTACGAAGATTTGCTTCTAGAAACACGTGCAATTACGTACACTGTTTTATTGTAGGGAGATAATAAAGCAAACTTTGCTTCCTTCATACGCTCCTTAAGATGCTTTCTTCAAGCACTAAAATTCCTGTGAGTTTTTAATTATATTTTATTTGGTTAAATTTTGGATTAAGTTGTAATTTATTAGTTTTTAAATAAAGATTTTTCCTTACATAGAAACGGTTGACAGTTGACTCTTTAGCTTCCGATATAAGTATTCAGGATCAGTTTAGAAAAAAAATAAACTTGAATTCAGCATCTCATTCACATTATAAGATAAGTGTGAGACATTAGATATCCATTCGTTTTGTACTTTCCTATATTTTAGAGTTTGAATCAAATAATAAATTATAAATTGTGAATTTGATTTCCTATAATCAAGTTGAACCAAACAAAAGATTAGAAATTCCAAAATATGTTAAAAATACATGGATTTAAAATTCTTGATGAGATTTCAAATCCTATACTTTTAGAATTTGAAGCAAATAGCCCCTTAATAGAGGAGATATGGAGCGAGGTATGAATAACAAGAGAGAATGAGTGGCAAACATAGGACCCCACTCACCTTTTTCTCTCTATCTCTCTCTTTTATCCATTGCCTAGCAAAACCCTTTTTTGTGAAGTATGAAAAATCATAATTTAGTCATGTTTTATCTTTATAAATTTTGATGGAATAATTAATGTTAGTCCATCACTTCTAGCATTATCCAGAGAGAGATATACTTGTTGAGCTTTTGCATATTCCCCAAATATTTACTACATTCTAAGCAAATATAGGGAACACTTATTTATTGGCGTGATTGACTCTCTGATTGCTTTATTTTGCGTTGATAAGCCTATGATTCCTTTTCTAGATGAAACCTTATATCAGCACTATGCAAAGTGGGCCCCCCTGGACATTAATATGAATTATGATATTTTAAGGTACGTTGGAAAATTCATGTTGTTAATCTAATTGCTATCTAGATTTTTTTTCAAAAAAAGATAATTGATTGCTAAGAGATCTTTCATTAGATTCTTGTTTCCTGTCTTATTAACGATTTGTGATGGTTGGATTTTTGTCCGCCTTATGCAAAGATTCCCATGACTTAATTTCTCCATTACTTTTTGAAACTTTTTCCTTAATTATTTTGATATCTTAAAGCTATAAGCGGGAAAAAAATCATATGGCGACCTCTCTATACAAAATCATCATCTATATCTATCTATACTACTATATAAAAACTAATTAGGGTAATCGAAAATTTGGATGAGTGGTGAACATACTCTCATCTTCTACTATACTTAGAAGGGCAAAAGGTAATTTAACATGAGGCATATTTCTTTCTTTTCTTTTTCCTTTCTCTCTTTTTGTTTTCTAGAATATTCCATATATGATACAAACATTTTGTCTTTCTTTTCTTTCTCCCTTTGTGGTTTTCTAGAATGTTCTATACCATATTCCATGAACATAGGATATGAGCCCATATAGTTACATACACATTATATTTTTGATTCTAAAAGCAATGCAAATTAAAATTATAAGTTCCTTTTAGCAAAAATAAATAGATAAATAAATAAAAGCCAAAGAATATCAAAGTATAAAATAAATATCATTTGGAAATCATAATTTTGTACATTAGGAACATGTATTTTATTCTACAACAAAAGAAATAAAACATATACAAACAATATTACTACATGCCAAAAACTTATCTTTCCTTATAGTATAAAAATATATTTTCCTTAGATTTAGTATATCATCACATTATAATTATAATTGAATCTCTTATGCATTTTGAGATATAGAAATTTATTTAAAAATTTGCACCTCTTGCACGTGTATATGCACGCGATAATGCTAGTAATAAGTGAAGTGATATTTATGATTATCTTAAATTATTCTTAGAATTTGTTATAATGTTTGAAAGGTTTACTCATGACCCACAGTAAGAGCGAAAACAGGAATTACTATACAGTTCATGATAAGTTTCGGCAATCTTTTAAAGCAAGGTCTTATTTTGTGCAAATAATGGATTTCTACTCTCTAAATTATATTTATGATATTGAGTTTAGCAATCCCTTGATCATGTTCTATGGGGTATCAACCTAACTCTCTATAAAAGTTGGATTAAAGGGTTAAAGACGAGTAACATTATAAAATTATATTGTAAAAGCTCACTTCAAAGTAGAAAGACTTGATATATTTTGCAGAATGAACTTTAAAATATTATCAGAGTAATCAAACTCAAATCTTATAAGATACACGTTTAAAGCAAAGTTAAGAGATTCACGGTTAAATTTGCTCAGGTTCCCACCAATAGGAAGGGCTCTTTACGAACGGCAATACATTATATTCTAAAATTATAGCTCTCAGCCTTTCAATGCCCACCACAACTTTTAAGTTAGGACGCGGAATAACTTAACCCTTAAAAAGCTAATAAGCATTTAAATATAAAAGTGGGCCGTGTAAGGCCCATGTATCCCTACTTAACTCAGCAGAGAATTCGCAAGTGAGCTTCTAAGTGATAACGAAACTTAGATTGGTCTCTCCCAGCTTTGCGTCCATTCAATTATATTGTACATTAGGCATCTAAACACGAGGACAACTTTTAAAAAGGACTAATTTGATCATTCAAAGAATTCCTCCCAAAAAAAAAAAAAAAAAAAGATAATTCAAAGACACTCTTGATGTAGCTGGTCTTTTCCAAGAACAAAATATTTATTAGACTTATATAGAGTTTAGGTTTTATCATTATCATTTTAAAGAAAGAAAGTCGTTTTCCCTTTTACCAATAGAGATCATTAATTAGCAATAATCAATAGCTGCGATTGAAAGTAAAAAGATATTGTTTGTTTTGATACACTCTTGTCCTTCATAAAAATTATCAAGTAGATCAGAGAATTTCTTACATTAATTGTGGTACTTTAATGAACATATAATTCAGTTGCAGAAAGTTACACTATATAACATAGAAACCCGCTAACTAGTTCCCAGTCCCCTATGAATTTTTGGCATAATCTTATGAATTTTATCTTAGAGATTTTGCAAATATGTTTAATTTTAATTACTTCATTTTAGGGAAGATCAACTCCACTCAAATCTTTTCTACGATTAGTCATTTTATAACTGCTCCCTTTTTAGAAACTAATACAAAAGTTAACTACTGTTCCAAACTCAATATTTCAATGATATCTACTAAGATCTATTAACCAAACTCGCTAACACAACTTAACATAATATGAAATAAAATTAACCTTATATGTGTTGAGAATTAAATTCCACATTTGTTCTATAAAGAAAAAAAATAACAAATAACGTTAAAGAAAATGCACAAATCATTATCTTTTGGGCACTTGAAGAATAGTTCTAGACCAAAGAAAAACCAAAATAATATATACAACAATTGAGCTGCTTTCCCTTCTGAGTATATGGAAGTCACTAAAGCAACTTGAAAGGGGCAAAGAAGGATTTCCTTACTTGGATAATACTATGAAAATAATATATCTGAAAATTTCTGCATTGAACTCATAAAAATTAGATATTGCTACACTGCATAGATCAAAGTGACTTGAATTGTGATTAATCATGTTAATTAGTTTCCTCCATTATCTTAGCGAACTACATTTTATAATGACTTAAATGTTAACTAATATACTTATCATATGCAAAACGAATAAACAAGAGTATTGCTCCGAAACGAAGAACTTGAGAATCCATATGCGGAATATCACTCATATTGAGATTCTGGACATCGCGTTATCATGTGAATTGTCATCTAAATTAGCCAATAGATGCATGATAAACTTATTTCTGCTCACACAAAAAGCATTTTTGCTGTACACAGTACATATCCATATTTCAATATTTCTCCTCTCTGTCTGAGCTCCGACGGTCTCAATCCTTCACTGATCAAGAGTCCACCGGCGACATTGTTGAGGTCAGTTTCAGACGAACCTAGGGTTTCTGATTCTTGCACTTTGTGGTGATTTTTAGTTTGAGCTCCTTAAAACCCTAAATTAACCTCAATTTGATCAAATTCCAGAGTATCGAGGACCCAGATTCTCCACCATTCTCAACTGTTCATTGATCAAGAATCCACCGTCGACATTGCCGAGGTCAGTTTCAGATGAAGCTAGGTTTTGATTCTTGAACCCTCTCTCTTTCTTCTTGTTTTTTAATTTTTCTAGCTATATTGATATGAAGATACTGATGTAATTTCTTTATTTCCATTACATAAATAATGGAATCTAAAAGCTCATTTGCGTACAATCATGGGACGTGAGGTATAAGGACTTATGTTTATGCATGGTGATCATTGTGTTAATTAGTTTTTGGTATATGGAAGTCACTGAAGCAACTTGAAAGGGGCAAAGCATGATTTCCTTACTTGGATAATAATATGAAAATGACATATCTGAAAATTTCTGCATTGAACTCATGAAAAATTAGATATTGCTACACTGCATAGATAAAGTGACTTGAATTGTGATTAAGCATGTTGAATTCATCATGTTAATTAGTTTCCTCCATTATCTTAGCGAACTACATTTTATAATGACTTAAATGTTAAGTAATATACTTATAGTATGCAAAATGAATAAACAAGAGTATTGATCCGAAACGAAGAACTGGAGAATCTATATGCAGAATATCACTCATATTGAGATTCTGGACATCGCATTATCATGTGAATTGTCATCTAAATTAGCCAATAGATGCATCATAAACTTATTTCTGTTCACACGAAAAGGCTTTCTATGCTTTTGAACATTGAAAACAAATTTTGAAGTGCTTTTTCTCTCCAATTTATATATAAAATTCAGTAAAGTTTACCCTAAATGATAAGAATCACCATAAAAATGACTATTTAGTTCGGAGGCCCATAGTCCTTCAACGGCCCATTATCAGTGGACTTTATTTCCTTTGATTTTCCATCTGCGCATTAATACAGCGAGTCTCTGGAGTTTGGAGCGACCCCGATTTTCTACTTACTAAGAAAATCCTAATTCTTAATTGAAAGAACTAGGGTTTCTTCGTGAATGGATATTGATCCTGAACAGAACTCAAGCAAGACGATTCAGATGGATTCTGAGGTCCCGGCTTCAAATGGGGTACAAAGTTTGATCCTTTATTGGTTTTCTCCGAAAATTTCATATGGGTTTTTAAATTTTATTATTGTTGATGGCTTGTTCGTTAGTTAAATGGGAAGGGCAAAGAGAAAGGGGAGATTTTGGAGTCCATAGAGAATCTGAAAATATCAGAATCCTCTTCGGGCTTCAAGAAGAAGCCGGTCATCGTCATTGTTGTGGGGATGGCAGGCATGTAAATATTCTTGAAATATTTGTTATTGGGTTTGATTTTAGTTCTAGTTTATTGGATGTGATTCAATGTAGGGAGTGGGAAGACTACGTTTCTTCATCGCTTGGTTTGCCACACTCAGTCTTCTGGTGTTAGGGGCTATGTTCTGAACCTCGACCCGGCTGTGATGACTCTTCCATTTGGTGCAAATATCGATATCAGAGACACGGTTCGGTACAAGGAAGTGATGAAGGAGTACAAGCTTGGTCCCAACGGAGGAATTCTCACGTCGTTGAATCTATTTGCTACAAAGTTTGATCCTTTATTGGTTTTCTCCGAAAATTTCATATGGGTTTTAAATTTTATTATTGTTGATGGCTTGTTCGTTAGTTAAATGGGAAGGGCAAAGAGAAAGGGGAGATTTTGGAGTCCATAGAGAATCTGAAAATATCAGAATCCTCTTCGGGCTTCAAGAAGAAGCCGGTCATCGTCATTGTTGTGGGGATGGCAGGCATGTAAATATTCTTGAAATATTTGTTATTGGGTTTGATTTTAGTTCTAGTTTATTGGATGTGATTCAATGTAGGGAGTGGGAAGACTACGTTTCTTCATCGCTTGGTTTGCCACACTCAGTCTTCTGGTGTTAGGGGCTATGTTCTGAACCTCGACCCGGCTGTGATGACTCTTCCATTTGGTGCAAATATCGATATCAGAGACACGGTTCGGTACAAGGAAGTGATGAAGGAGTACAAGCTTGGTCCCAACGGAGGAATTCTCACGTCGTTGAATCTATTTGCTACAAAGTTTGATGAGGTATAGTTAGTAGTTTACGGGAGGGTAAATTGTTGCTAACCCCTCACCTGTAACTTCGGCAACACTTATCACCTCTCTACTATATATTAGCACTTATTATCCGTGGATCCATATCTTGAGAAGATAAATTGCAGATGGCTCCCTCTCCCTTATGGAGGTGTAATAGATCTATTAAATGACTCGGCGACCGATAAGTTTTACTGAATTTATAGATGATGGTGGTTATGTGCAATTTACCCTTTACAGCATTGTCAACTATTTTCATATCTTTTCAAGTGAATGTAAAGGTTAGTTTTATGTTTAGGTGATATCTCTTATTGAAAAGAGAGCGGATCAATTGGACTATGTTTTGGTTGACACTCGGGTCAGATTGAGATATTCACTTGGTCGGCCGGAGCAATTATTACGAAGCTTTTGCCTCGGCGTTTCCTACGGTCATAGCATATGTTGTTGATACACCACGGGCTGGAAGTCCGGTGACTTTATGAGCAACATGCTATATGCATGTAGCATACTTTACAAGACGAGATTGCCTTTGGTTCGGCGTTTAACAAGGTTGACGTGACTAAACATGAGTTCGCCCTGGAGGTAATTGAAAAGAATTACTTTTATTTGCTTTTCTACTGCATTCTTGTTAGTTGTTAGGTAAATTCTCTTCTTGCTCATAGTCAGCGTGATAGACATTGTTTGACTATCGTTTACAAATTTGCACAGTTACATTTAAACATTTGCTGCCTTATCTCTGTCAAATGTTATATGACACTTCACTTTACGGGAATATAAAGTGAAACAAAATCTGATGTGCTTTTCTCTCCAATTTATATATAAAATTCAGTAAAGTTTACCCTAAATGATAAGAATCACCATAAAATGACTATTTAGTTCGGAGGCCCATAGTCCTTCAACGGCCCATTATCAGTGGACTTTATTTCCTTTGATTTTCCATCTGCGCATTAATACAGCGAGTCTCTGGAGTTTGGAGCGACCCCGATTTTCTACTTACTAAGAAAATCCTAATTCTTAATTGAAAGAACTAGGGTTTCTTCGTGAATGGATATTGATCCTGAACAGAACTCAAGCAAGACGATTCAGATGGATTCTGAGGTCCCGGCTTCAAATGGGGTACAAAGTTTGATCCTTTATTGGTTTTCTCCGAAAATTTCATATGGGTTTTTAAATTTTATTATTGTTGATGGCTTGTTCGTTAGTTAAATGGGAAGGGCAAAGAGAAAGGGGAGATTTTGGAGTCCATAGAGAATCTGAAAATATCAGAATCCTCTTCGGGCTTCAAGAAGAAGCCGGTCATCGTCATTGTTGTGGGGATGGCAGGCATGTAAATATTCTTGAAATATTTGTTATTGGGTTTGATTTTAGTTCTAGTTTATTGGATGTGATTCAATGTAGGAGTGGGAAGACTACGTTTCTTCATCGCTTGGTTTGCCACACTCAGTCTTCTGGTGTTAGGGGCTATGTTCTGAACCTCGACCCGGCTGTGATGACTCTTCCATTTGGTGCAAATATCGATATCAGAGACACGGTTCGGTACAAGGAAGTGATGAAGGAGTACAAGCTTGGTCCCAACGGAGGAATTCTCACGTCGTTGAATCTATTTGCTACAAAGTTTGATGAGGTATAGTTAGTAGTTTACGGGAGGGTAAATTGTTGCTAACCCCTCACCTGTAACTTCGGCAACACTTATCACCTCTCTACTATATATTAGCACTTATTATCCGTGGATCCATATCTTGAGAAGATAAATTGCAGATGGCTCCCTCTCCCTTATGGAGGTGTAATAGATCTATTAAATGACTCGGCGACCGATAAGTTTTACTGAATTTATAGATGATGGTGGTTATGTGCAATTTACCCTTTACAGCATTGTCAACTATTTTCATATCTTTTCAAGTGAATGTAAAGGTTAGTTTTATGTTTAGGTGATATCTCTTATTGAAAAGAGAGCGGATCAATTGGACTATGTTTTGGTTGACACTCCGGGTCAGATTGAGATATTCACTTGGTCGGCTTCGGGAGCAATTATTACCGAAGCTTTTGCCTCGACGTTTCCTACGGTCATAGCATATGTTGTTGATACACCACGGGCTGGAAGTCCGGTGACTTTTATGAGCAACATGCTATATGCATGTAGCATACTTTACAAGACGAGATTGCCTTTGGTTCTGACGTTTAACAAGGTTGACGTGACTAAACATGAGTTCGCCCTGGAGGTAATTGAAAAGAATTACTTTTATTTGCTTTTCTACTGCATTCTTGTTAGTTGTTAGGTAAATTCTCTTCTTGCTCATAGTCAGCGTGATAGACATTGTTTGACTATGCGTTTACAAATTTGCACAGTTACATTTAAACATTTGCTGCCTTATCTCTGTCAAATGTTATATGACACTTCACTTTACGGGAATATAAAGTGAAACAAAATCTGATGGTATGGAACTATCTGGTTTTGATGGTATAGACAATTAGACATATTAGACTACTCTCTAATGTAAAGCTTCAAGCGTCAAAGTGGAAAGGCACTTAAAACTGTAACTGCCTGACTGATAAACTAATAGCAAGTGGATGGATTATTAGTAGCAGGGATATGGATTTTTGTTTTAATATATTAATGCCGTAAGTTTAGGGACCATCTTTTTCCAGTATAACGTATTAACTTCTTATGCTTTAGCATTAGTTTACATATAGTTCTTTAGGAGACGATTTAATAAGAATTATATATTCCAATGGCAATATGGTGGAAATCTTGTAGTTAAAGTAAATGATGAGAATATTTGAAGGATATGTTTAGATTCAATCAGGTGGATGGATTCAATGAAGAATATTGGTTGAACTAGTTATATAAAAATTGGCAGAGGATCAATCAGGTCATTATGGATTTGCATACACAAAATCACAAGTGATCAAAACTAAGAGAATGTCTAAACGGAAGTACAAGATTATAGTTTATAGTCACAAAACCAAGTAAATTGCAGCTCAAAATCTCAAAACCCATCAGCTACAACTATGTAGACACACTTCTATTCTGAACCTGTGTCATGTCAGACATGTATTAGATATTTTTATCGCTATGTATCTTTTTTGGAATTTATTGCAAGTTGTTTGTCCATGTCGGCATGTCCACGTATGTGCAACATATATATACAATAAGCTAATATTTCATCCTCCGAATCTTTATGATCGACGTTGTTGTTGGTCAAGGCAACCATGAAGACCAGTGGAGATGGAAATTGCAGAAGCTGGTGATGTTGATCGATACCAAGTTAATGTACACACAATTAATTTACATTCGTTAAAAATGAATGAAAATTGGCAAAAATCGTGGCTCTCATGAAAATTGCGAAATTTTAATATACACATAATAAATTTTTACATTCGTTCCAAACGAAACATAAAATGAAAAAAAATTGTGGGTTGCTCATGAAAATCGCGAATTTTGATTTACACATAATAAATTTACATTTGTTTGAAATTGAAAAAATTGTGAGTTATAGTTCATCAAAATCACGATTTTGATGTACATATAATTAATTTACATTCATTAGAAACGAACGAAAATTGACAAATTTTGGTTTATAGTCCATGAAAATCATAAATTTTGATGTACACGTAATAAGTTTACATTCATACGAAACAAACAAATATTGATAAAAATCGTTGGTTATAACTCATGAAAATCACGAATTTTGATGTTCACATAATTAATTTACATTCGCTCAAACAAAAGAAAATTCACAGAAAGCATGTTATGCCCATGAAAATCACAATTTTGATGTTCACATAATTAATTTACATCGGTTCCAAATGAACGAAAATTCACAAAAATCATGGGTTATAGCCCATGAAAATCACGAATTTTGATGTACATACAATTAATTTACATTCGCTCAAAATGAATTAAAGCGGACAAATCGTTGGTTATACCACATTAAAATCGTGAATTTTGTTGTTCACATAATTAATTTACATATGTTGAAATGAACGAAAATTCACAAAAATCGTGGGATATGACTCATGAACATTGCATATTTTGATGTAAGCACAATTAATTTACATTGTTCCAAACAGATGAAAAATGTAAAAATTATGGGTTATAGCCCATGAAAATCACATATTTTAATGTATACATAATAAATTTATATTTGTTTGAAATGAAGCCTAATTAATAAAAATCATGGGTTATAGCCTATTAAAATCACGAATTTTCATATACACATAATAAATTTACATTCATTCAAAATAAAATAAAATTAATAAAATTTGTGGGTTATAACTCATGAAAATCACAAATTTTAATGTACACATAGTCAATTTGCATTCGTTCATGAACGAAAATTCACAAAAATCATGGGTTATAACCCATGAACATCGCGAATTTTGATGTGCACACAATTAATTTACATCGGTTCCAAATGAACGAAAAATGACAAAATCTTGGGTTATAACCCATGAAAATTGCAAATTTTGCCCATGAAAATTGTAAATTTTGATGTACACATAATTAATTTATCTATTGCTTGAGAGGAGAGTGATAAACATTTACAAGCTCGAAGAGATTCTCAAATTTCGAGATGGCACTTTGTCGAGCAAAAGGAAGGGAAGCAGGGGTTCATGATTTTGGTGAGGAGAAGAATGAGAAGAGTTCTAGGAAGCTTTAAGGCTAGGATTAAGCTCCTAAGGTACATGATATTACATATCACATATGGCATATTAGTCTGGTCATAAACTGGTTATTCAGGTCAGATGCTTATAGGTCCCACATCTGACCCATTTAAGGAAAGAGATATATAGGTTGACCTTTAATGACCCATACCGAATTATCTTTACCCAGACTCTATTATAGGCGGATTAGAGTTGGGTTAAGATTTTGTGCCTGCAAACAGTATCTTTCATAACGGAATCTGATATGAGGTACCTTAACCTGTTAGGACATGTGCAAGAAGCCTAAAGAAATGAATTTTCAGGGAAGGGCATTGCTGCATTGCCATGAAGACGGGCAGCCGGTAGTGCTGATTTCTGTAGGTCCTTTAATCTCCTAATAAAAAAATTAGGTCCTTGTGAGGTGTTTAATCCTAGACCTGCTTGATCTATATAGAGTGCCCATGTTTCTTCGAGTGCCAGTCATAGCAAATAATGCAGTCGCTGCCTGCTGCAATTACCGTGTGGTAGGTGAAACTGCTTCACATAACAGTGGTTTCTACTTGAGGACTATTTTAATTTTAGGTTTGGAGTGCTGGAATTGTCAGGGTTATCTTTAGCTCCAAATTTTGAATTTATCCCTTGTTTACTTAGTGCTATATAGCACGATCAAGTAGCTTTGTCCACGTCCATCTTGGTGCATGACATTCTTGCTGTCACTGTCTCTTGTATGCTATTTTTAGTATTATTACGTGTTTCTTTGTCCTCTAGATATCCATGCTTCTTTGGGGCTTGTTTGGATAAATTGCTCCTTTGAATTGTTATCTTCTTGTTTTATGAACTGTGCTACTTTTTCCTTAAGGAACACAACGGCCATATCTTGACCTGTAAGTTCCGGGTATAAAATTATTTGAAGATGTAATATCTCATATTATTCTCTTTATTATTATTATTATTATTATTAATTTTCCTCTACAAAAATTGGATGTGTACCTGATTTAGCATCGGATCTTGCTGCAATTCTATTATTCTGATCAAAACACCAACTGAAGCTAATTGGATCATTTATCTCAAGTACACACTCATATTATTTCTCAATGAAGAAAAGTACTAGAAGGCGTCCATCCTGAGTTCTCTTTCCTGTAAGACCATGCCATGTATGGGGCACGAGTAACCAAGTGAATTCATTTGCGTGTCTTTTCTTTACGCTTTGTGTTGTGTTAAATCTCTCAATTGTTAACATTAATAATTTCAAGAAATGGTTTTCTGTGTTTACTTTTAGTCTGTTATATCAATATCTGATGTTTTTCATGCAATGTATTCTGGATCAAGCAACATTACTACTATTTCCACATTTTATTTGTTGCCTTTCTTCCTTTGGCTTTTTATTCACTTTGGAAAAAGTTATTGATGTTTTATCTTCCTGGAAACAGTGGATGGAAGATTTCGAAGCATTTCAAGTTGCGCTGGACACTGATTCATCATACACAGCAACTTTAACAAGAAGCCTCTCACTCGTACTTGACGAGTTCTATAATAATTTTCATTCTGTTGGTGTTTCGGCAGTTTCTGGTGTCGGAATGGAGGCCTTCTTTAATGCCATAGAAGCAAGTTCTAAGGAGTACATGGAGAACTACAAGTATTTACCAACATCAGTACTTTTGATGCTTCGTTAACTTTGGGTTTTCTCATTCCAAAATCTTTCATATTTTTATATTAGCCCCTGAATCCTTCATATTTTTAATTTACATTCTTAAATTTCTAGTCATTTACTTCACACCCCTTAAAATTTTTAAACTGCAGTGTTCGGGCATATTTGGTTATTTTTATCTTTTATACTGTTTGAACCATTATACCCTTATTATACAGGGCCCAATCCTAATGATCTTAACCCATCTTCTCATCTCTTAAATGATTTCATCTTCTTATCTCTTGTGAAGGGACCTATTGAAAACCTTTCTTTTCACGCTAATCACCACACAAACTACCTCAAGTGTTTTTATTAAAAAAAGGATCATTTTTCTCTTATCATGCTTTCCCTTACTATCAACTCTCTCTTTCTTAAGATGAATTCTTACGACCAAGGGCAGTAAGGTAAGTTATTTAATATGATTAACTTTTAATTCTAGAACATTTAAAAATCTGGATGAAATCTTAATAGAGGCTGTAAGTTAAAACTAACTAAAGGATTTGAGTATGTGATTTGGCGGCCTAATATAAAAATTTGAAAGACTTTAGGCTCCAATATGATAAAAAAAACCCTATCGATTCAAAATTATAAGAACCACTTATTGTATTTTCAGAGCTGATCTTGATAAGCGACGGGCTGAGAAGGAGCGGCTAGAGGCAGAGCGCAGAAAGGAGAGCATGTATAAGCTCCGGAAGGATATGGAGAAAAGCAAAGGTCAAACAGTGGTACTAAACACTGGGTTGAAGGACAAGGAAGCTTCAAGAAATGTGATGGACAAGGAGGAGGAGGATGAAGAAGAGGCAGAGGATTTAATGTTTTCTGAGGAGGATGAGGAAGAAGATGAAGGTGAAAATGAGGAAGTCGATCACTTTGCTTTCTGAAGGTTATATTACTTACAGCTTAATCCCATCCTCCTTTACTTTGTTTAAGTCTTTAACAGTATAGATATGTTTAATCTTCAGCATTGTTTTCTTCATGCGTATATTCGCTACAAGTTAACTTGCAGAGAATCATCTCTATTTATGGTAACTTATAGTGAAACTATGATACTGAAAGGATATTGACAAATGACTCGAAACTATTCAAAACCAGGACAGTAGAAAACCAACTGCAATTGGGGATGCTTTAATTATTTATTTGATGAAAGATTGTTGCCGCAACGCCTGATAAAAGATAATGCACAGTATGATACTGAGAGCATATTAACTAATGATAAGAAAGAAAACATATTGGAGATGATTAATGTTGTCATCTTTCCATATTGATTATACTGTTTATCATCTACAAAGTTCACTGCCATTTGCAACTGAACCAATAATATCCTTAATAATTGAATTTGAAAGCATCACCAGCTTTGATTGTATAGTTAATATTCTGCATTCTTCACCTGTCATTCCTAATCAAAATCTTTCATTATGTTCTCTTTTATTTTTGCAGGGTTTGTGATGGATGCTGTAATGAGCCTCGCCACGGTGATTAGCAAACCAGCTTCGTTGCTTATCTGGATGAATCATTTTGTTAGGCGCGAAAGTCTGATTATAGAATATTTAAGAGTTTGAGGTCGAGGTCTTTGTGCAGAATTGCACTTACTTAGATGTTAGAATAGACTTTGATCCTTTGAAATTGTTATCATGTCTAACATAGGATAAGCTATACATTAGACTTAGTTCATTGTATTAACGATGCATTAAAGAAATATTTATACCTAGAATGGCACAATTGATCCCGGTTCTATTAGCTTTTTGATACATCATTATGTAAAAAACAAGACAGAGCTTATACATTCTTCCAATGTGGAATCATGACTAGTCTTGGGTAATTTTTTTCTGCATGCCCAAGTTTTTAGTTACTAATAATAATGGTAGTAACCAAAGATTTAATAAATGAAAATTTCGGAGAATTTGAACAATCTCTACTTGGAAAGTGAAGTCCACAATCTCTGTGAAGCTCAGATTGAGAATTCTTGCATTGTTGCTTATGTTTGTTACGGATTGGGTGACAAGATGTTGAAGGAAAATTAAGGGGACTTTGGTGATCCTAGAATATGTTTTATTATTATCTTATGCATGTTGGTTTCAAGAAAATTTCAAATTGATTTGCACTCTTTTGGTTCTTTAATGGTGATTGCTCATGAAGCTTTGGTTTCATTTCATCTTGGAATGCAGAATGACGTTATTTATGGATTGTGTATTTTTATTAGTAATTGGAGTTATATGTATTTTTTTCGCAATATGAAATAGTTTAACTTAGGCCTGTTTGGTTATTTTCCTAGAAATATAGGAAAAGGAATCTATGAAGTAGAAAAGGTTTTTATAGTTTGTAAATGGTTTTAATAAAAGCTGTCAGATTTCCACCCCCATTGGTTTAGGGGGTGTTTGGTTCATTTTCTTGAAATTTCAAGAAATGTTTTCCACCCAAAAAAACATTTCCTTGTATTTCTTGAAAAAATTTTGAGAAGTCAAAAAGTACAAGTTTTCTTGTTTTTGACATTTTATTTGTTTGGTTCAAAACAAGAAAATGGGCCTCTTACTTTATAGAAATGTCAAGTTTTCTATAAAGGTTTGTTTGTTTGGTTCAAAACAAGAAAATTTGGGGTGAGAAATAGGGTATGGGTGAAGTTTTATTATTTTAATATTTGTGTTGCCAGATTTCTTGGTGATTTCCTTCCATTTTGAGTGGAAGTTGATTTCTATAAATTTGGGTACTTTTCAGTACTTTATAGAAAACTTTTCTATAAATTTTTTTGGAACCAAACAAGGTTTATAGAAATGTATAGAAAACATTTATTTACCAAACTACCATTGTCAGATTTTTATAGAAAACATTTCTATAAAATAGCCCAACCAAACACCCCCTTAAAGGAAATCAGCCTGCTTTAAGGAAAACTAAAGAGTAATTTTCCAATAATCTGATCTTGTCCTAACAAAAGAAAATTTTCTTTTTTTAGGAAAAGTAAGTGACACGTGGTGGTGTCAAATACCTTTCCAATTCCTCCACGTGTTTTCTGTTTTTGAGCTGTCCAAACAGCCAAAAGGAATCTCAAAATCTTAATGCGACAATAACTTTGTATCTTTTATAAGTTTTTTATGCTCACCATAAAATACAGCAATACTCAACAAAATTGATCATATTTTTTGATATAATTGAAAATTGAAGCCATGCTCTAACATCTTCTATTTAAATACACATTATAAGCAAACATTACTACCATATATATATATATATATATATATATATATATATATATATATATATATATATATATATATATATATATATATATATATATATATATATATATATATATGAACTTAAGTTCATAATGAATAGTGGTGCACCAACTTTTCTAACCACTCATCTTGCTTTGGGATCCGTGAAGATATAAAGCCCACTTTGAAATTTGTGCATCACAAATCTCAAGACAAGATGAGTGGATAAAAAGTTAGTGCACCACTATTCATTATAAACTTAAGTTCATAGGAGCATTGCTATATATATATATATATATATATATATATATATATATATATATATATATATATATATATATATGGAAAATACTAAAACACATCATCTACAAAAATAACACCGAAGAGGAACACACCGGCAGGTCAACATCAATTTGAGCACCTTAATCAAAATAAATACCAAAAAATTACAATTTTTGAATTACACTTAAAACATTTCCTGATTCTCAATTTTATTTGGAGTCAACATGATCTTTGAATTGATCAAAAGACGAAATACGTTAATTTTAAAAATTATATCCTGTAATAAAATCATAATAATAGTGAGTATTTTTTAACAAAACATCCTCTACCTGGCTCAAAAAATCAGATACTTGTTTTTACCAACAAAACACTACACAGGTTTTGTCCAAGCTTTGTACCTGGGCCTTGGCCCAGTACTCCCATTCATTATTCTAAAATAAGCAGGCCCATTACCGTACAGACACGTGTCCATTCATTATTCGGGAATCAGAAAACAGCTGTTTGTGTTTGGTGCCAAACAGCAAATCCCATCGTCTACACCCAAATCTCTCAAGCCCTCAAATTCCCAAATCTCCGAACAAAAATTCAGTCCTCGAGAGAGTGAGAGCAGAAGTCACCGAAGACAGCGGTACGATGTTCCTGCGGCGAATCCTAACGAGCGGCGCCGGCGGCGCCCTAATGGCTAGGGTTAAGGAAACGACGGGGATCGTCGGCCTCGACGTCGTCCCCAACGCTCGAGAGGTCCTGATCTCGCTCTACACCAAAACCCTAAAAGAGATCAAGGCCGTCCCTGAGAACGAGGGATATCGGAAGGCCGTGGAGAGCTTCACGAATCACAGGCTTAGGGTTTGTCAGGAGGAGGAGGACTGGGAGCAGATCGAGAAGCGGATTGGGTGTGGACAGGTCGAGGAGCTGATCGAGGAGGCTCAGGATGAGCTCAAACTCATCGACAAGATGATCGGTTTGTTTTTCTAACTTTCTCGTTTTTTTTTAATTATACATTTTGAGCTTGATTTGTGTGATTATCGACTGAAATTGAAACTTCAAAGTGGAGATTTTGATCTAATTAGTCTAATAGATATCAGAAACCTTTATTTATTAATTATTATTATTATTATTTGCTATTTATTGATTTGTGTGATTATTGATTGAAATTGAAAGCTTGGGGATGTCATAAAGGGAAATTTTTACAGATGATTATGGAACAAAGTGGGGATTTTACCTTATCAATCTCATAGATATTAGATACTCTTAAAAAACTAGGTTACTGACAAGATGGTGAATCTGTGAATTTTTATGCTTATGAATAGCCGGTTCTTTGTATCAGAAGTATGGATTTATTATCGAACAAGGTTTGAGATTGTGAACTGGGGTTCTTATGTGGAATAATCTTTGATCAGTATGCACATTTTGTCACCGATGAAAATTTTATTGGGAATTAGCGTCAGGTCAAATTTTCAGGGTGAGCTCAATGACACTGCAGACAGATAGAAATATCTCTCTCATGGACCTTAAGCATGGGAGCCAAATTAATTTAGATGTTTAATCTCTTTAAGTGTAGCTTCGAGTTTTTACTGTAATTACACGTCTTGGTAGTTAGATGAGGTTTAGACGTAGGTTGAAATCTATTCAATTCAAAATTTGAAGTTGTGAGATATTGATTCCAACTTTTTATTTGTCATGCTACTCCTCTGCATTCTTTCCTTCCAATGTTCGGACTATAATCTCATGGAACTTCAACATATCTCTCTCTCTCTCTCTCTCTCTCTCTCATATGTTAGATTCTTTTACTATAAAATTATATAACTGTGATATGTTTGATTTCTAGTAGCAGATAACTATGCATGTTGATATTTTTGGCCCAATCTTATTTAATAGAACTTAGAAGTCATCGCTTTATCTTTGTCTTTCTCTATTTATTTAATAATTCCAGTACTTAAAATGGTGTAAAATTAAAACTTTGAATCTTAGATATCTAGTAGAATCATGATCTGTGATACCCATTTGTCCATTTTTGTTATGGTCTTTGTGAATCAATATTCAATAAAGTAAAATCATTCTGCTCATCACCAAAATGGTCAGTCCACAGTTGCATGGAACCCGATTCGTTCTGTTTCACGGGACGGGTGTGGGAGCGTGATACGCCGCTCATTAGGAATTGGGTATGAGGGGGGGGGTAGGCTTATGTTGTACGCTAGGGTATGTGGGACGCTTTAGGTTTGGTTCTTAAATGTAGGAATTAGAGATTTTGCAAGAGTCAAATTTAAGAAGTATGCTAGTTGATATCACTAATGGTAAAACCTTGGGAATCATGTTGCAATAAGGTATGCATACTTTATTTGCTTAATTTCTCGTGTTTTTTTGTTGTTTATTCTTTTAAAAAAGAATTTTTTCCCTTCAAAATTTTAACCGGTTTGAATTCTAAATCGGGTTGTTGGAGTTGGTGATCAGGTCGTGTTCCACCTGAATCTGGGACGATTGAACCTAGGTCATGGTTCGCTATAGCGTCCCAAGTTCCTGACTTCTATACGTCAATACCTTTTGCCCTTTCTTGGTCCTTGAGATTAGTGTATCTTGACTTATTATTACTTTCTGGATGTGGTCTTTGATACTGGTTAAGTAGGTGAATAGGAGTTTTAATCCTACTTGATTTTTGTTGTTGAACTAAGAGACAAACTTCTGTTCTTTAGTTTTGTTTGTATAAATAGAGATTTTGTAAGTTTCTTTGGTCGAAAAGAGAGATGAATTTTACCTATCTAGTATAAGATGATCTTTCTGGATGGCTCTCTAATCTCCATTTTCACTTTTGAATTTTGTTTCTTCGTTGTTTGTTTATTTTCAACGAAGCAGATCCTTCAAGGAGCTGAATGGTAGAAAAGGTGTCATGTAGCTTACTCCAAGGTTTTAGATGATGACTTTGTTGTTTTTGTTGATTTTGTTTTTTGTACATCTCGGGGTAATTATTGTCCACAGTGGTTCAGTTTTCTTCTTTATTAAGATAAAAATTGATGAACTGGCATGTATGTGGATCATTATCTCTATAGCTTTTTACAAATGCTCACAACAAGGAAATTGAACCCTACTCATTTTCAACTAGTTAGTCTCCCTTAAAACGATAAGAGTTTGTTTTACTTCATTCCTCATTTTGAGATTTCTTCTTAAATGTAGTTAATTTGTTCATTTTGTTTGCTCAAGAATGCCTTTGTCTGCTTTGATATTTGCCAGAGTGGGATAAACATTGTTTGCAGTTTATTTCATGCAATGCACAAATATTTATTCAATTTCTATCTCACTTATAGCGGTGTTCCACAACTTTCTATCTCTGCCATCTCCCTATAATCTCAGAAAACCCTATACTTCTATCAAATTATTTTCACATTCAGTGACTAAATTGAGCAACTTGAGTCCATTTGTTGCACATGAATTTAAGAGAATGATACAACGATTGGTTCTTTAAATTGTCTTTATCATTGCTATGTTGTTTATAGTTTTACTCTTTGAACTTTTTAAAGTACTTCACTAGTTTTCACTATTTAGTGATCATTCTTACTCATGTATTTACATTTTGCACATGATGTTTTGGTATTTAGATACACCTTAATCCTTATGTTACTTTTCATCTCTATCCATAATTTTCTTAATATTTGTATGGTTTGTTTAATTAATAAATTATCACATTGAATAATAGAATCTATGAATCTCAATAAGTTAATTGTTTTAGTCTCTCAAATTATCTTCTCTGACCCAATTTATTATATTTGCCTTAGATGCATAACTATTTTTATTTATCAAGATAAACTTTAAGACTCATATATCATTCACACAATTGTTTCTTCCTTGTGATTTTTGGTTTTGTTTATAATTTTTTTTGAAATAGCAATTTACATTTTTGGTGCTATAGTTCACAAAAATTTAGAAATTTTATAGAACAGGACAAGAATTTGTGATTTGGTTGAAAACAATGAAAATATTTTTTTTAGTCCAAAGAAGTTTGGGGATTTCAGAGTATGCATAGTCCACAGAAATTCGTAACTTTAAGAGTACTCATAATATATTCTATGTGAGACGGAAACTTGTAATTTAGTCAAAAATGGCCACAATCATGAGTTCAACAATCCACAAAGGTTTGAATATTTTGGGGTACGCATTAAATATTCTATGGCTGATGAAAATTTTTTTGGTCGATAACGGCCAAAAATATGGGTTTTTAGTTCACAGAAATTCGGAAATCATGGAGTACACATAAAATATTTTAGGTTTTCACAGAACCGACCTTTAAAATAGGGTCACTATGCAAAAGCTATCTTTGAATGCTAACTAATGCATAACCACCTTTAAATGTGATTTTGTGTTGCAATCAACTATATCCCAGCCAAAGTTTTCACCAAAAACCCAAAAATACCCTAAAACTCACATTCAAGGCAAATGACTTATTTAGTTTAAGTATAGTTAAAATACAAGTCACATGCCTTGAATGTGAGTTTTTAACGGTATTTATGTTTTTTCAGTGAAAATTTGATTGGGAGGTGGTTGATTACATCACAAACCCACTCAAAAGGTGGTTTATATATTAATTGGCATTCAAAGGTGGTTTCTATATGATGACTATTTTTAAGATGGTTTGTAGGAACAAACCCAATATTCTATGCGGGACGATAACCTGTAATTTGATAATAAAAAAAAGACCAAAATCATGGATTATTTCACAGAAATTTGAGAATTTTGGAGTAGGCATGAAATATTGTATGCCTGATGAGAGCTTGTGGTTTGGTCAGAAACGACCAAAATCATGGGTAATAAGCTACAGATTTAGGAACTTTGCAACATACATAAAATATTCTATTCGAGATGATAATTTTATGATTTGGCTGCAATGAACACGATCATTTGTTATAGTCCATAGTGATTCAGGAGTTTTGGAGCATAGAAGTCGGGAATGTGGGATGCTATAGCGAACCATGACCCGGGTTCAAGCATCCCGGATTCACGGTGGAACATGACATGATTCACCAACTCTAACAACCCAATTTAGAATAAACAATAACTCTTTTCAATAGCAATAGCAATAAATGAAAATTTGAGCAAATAAAGTAGGCATACTTTAATTGCAACATAATTCTTAAAGTTCTTTTACCATTACTGATATCAGGTAGCAAAGTTCTTAAATTTGACTATTCCAAAACCTCCGACTCCTACATCTAAGAACTTCAAAACCTCCGATTCCTACATTTAAGAACCAAACCTAATACGTACCACGTTCCCTGGCATATGATATAAGCCTCCCCCCCCCGCGTACCCAATTCCTAATGAGTGGCGTACCACGCTCTCGTACCTGTCCCGTGAACTGAAACGAATCGGGTTCCATGCAACTAATTGGAGCACAAAATATTCCATGTGGAATGACAATTTGTGATTTGGTCGATAACAACCAAAATCATTGGCTATAGTCCACAAAATTTACAAAATTTTGAGTATGCATAAAATATTCAATGTGTGCAGAATTTTTGATATGGTCGAAAACGGCCATAATCATGAGTTATAGTCCAAAGGAATTTAGAAATCTAGAATATGCATAATATATTCTATGCATGACTGTAATTTGTGATTTGTACAAAAATGGCAAAAAGCATGGGTTGTAATCGAAAAATATTCAAGCATTTAGCAGTACCATAAAATATTCTATACGAGATGACAATTGGTGATTTGGTCGTTCATAAGTGTCCATAGAGATTCGGAAATTTTGGAGTATGCATAAAGTATTTTATGCGAGGCAATAATTTGTGATTTGTCTAAACCAGGCACAATCTTGTGTTGTAGCAATTATGTGTTATAGTCCATAGAAATTCAAGAATGTTATAATACAGAATATTCTATTAGGATGGAATTTATGATTTGGCAAAAAACTACGAACTTGTAGGTTATATTTCCACAGAAATTAGAGAATTTAATATTACATTTAAAATATTATGTGAAGGACTGATCTTGCGATTTTGCCGAAAACGGTAAAATTCATAGGCTATAGTATATAGAAATTCGGGAATTTTGGAGTATGCACAAAATATTCACTACTTTTTGTGAATTGGTTGAAAATGGGAAAATCGTGGGTTATAGTTTGTAGAAATTTAGAAATTTTAGAGTACATAAAGTATTTTATGTGAGACTACATTTATGTGATTTTGTCAAGAACAATCAAAATCATAGGTTATAATCCATAGAATGTCAAGAAGTTTTGAATACACAATATTATATGCTAAAAATTTGTGATTATGGTTGAAAACGACCAAAATTCATGGGTTATAGTTCTCAAAAATTTTCTTGTGCGCATACAGTATTCTATGCGGGACATTAACATGTGATTTGGTCAAAAAACGGCTACAATCATGAGTTATAGTCCAGTAGAAATTTGAGAATTTTTTACCGCACAACTACTCATAAAATACTTTAGAGGGATGACAATTTGTGATTTGGTTGAAACGACAAAAGTAATAGGTATAATCTATTGTGATTCGAAAATATTGGAGTACGCATAAAATAGAATATTGATTCGCTAAAAAACAAGCACAATCATGAGTTATATAGTCTAAGAAATTTATGAAGTTTAAAATACACATAAAATATTCTATTTGGGGCAATAATTTGTGATTTGGTTAAAAACAATAGTGGGTTATAGTCTATAGAAGTTCGAGAATTTCGGAGAATGCATAAAATATTCTGTGGAACGGCAACTTGTGATTTGGTCGAAAACGACTAAAATTATGGGTAATAGTCCACAAAAATTCGGAAATTTTAGAGTACACATAATATGTTCTATGCATGATGGTAATTAATTTGGTCGAAAACGACAACAATCATGGGCTATACGTCTAAAGAAATTCAAAAATTATAGAGTATGCATAAAATATTCTATGGCTGATGGCAATCTGTGATTTGTTTGATAATGACCAAAATCATAGGTTATATTTCATAGACAACTAGAAATTTTAGAGTACGCATGAAATATTCTATGCAAGACTGAGAATTGTGGCATGATTAAAAAAAGACCACTATCAAGTGTCGTAGTCTCCAAAAAATTGAGAATTTTGGGGGACGCATAATACATTCTATATAGGATGTCAATATGTGATTTGGTCTTAATCGACGAAAATCATGTGTTATAGTCCATAGAAATTCAGAAATTTTGGAGTACGCATAAAAATATTCTATGTAAGACGAAGAATTGTGATTTGATAAAAAACGATGCAATCAAGAGTTGTAGTCCACAAAAATTCGAGAATTTTGGAGTAGAGTACACATAATACATTCTATGTAGGATGTTAATATGTGATTTGATCGAAAATGACCAAAATCATGTGTAGTCCATAGAAATTCAATTTATTTTGAAGTGCACGTTAAATTTTTAGCCACTGTTTTTTCCTTTGTGATTTTTGGATTATCATCCATGGACCATAGTCAAACAATTGATAGGTTTCCTGAAATGAAATGCTTGTGCACACTCAAGCTTCCATCTTTGGTAATAAATGAGTATGAATATTCAAATACCCTACTTTAGTATATGTTTCTTTATAATCGATTTGCTTGTGCAGCTAAAGCACCTCATCTTTGGTAATCTTATTATTTTTAAGCAAATTTCTCAATGATGGTTCAGCACAAAGTTACGACTGATTATTCTGTAGCACTCTTCCTATAAATGTATATTAGCTCCCTGACAAAACTTGTGTCCTTATATATAGGAACATTTGAAATAGAATGCACCCATTAAGTATGTGATGCCCTGTTGCTTTTGAGTTATTCATCTGATACTCCCACCCCAAACAAAAGATCATGGTTGTGTTTGTGTATGAGTTAGTGCAACATGCATTTTGGGCATAATTCGTTAATCCTCCACTGTCCAATGATACTTCTCTTCTTCTTTTTTCGATTTTTTTTTCTAACTAGTTAATTTGTTTATATTGTTTGATTGCAGAGTGGGATCCTTGGGGTGTTCCCGAAGATTATGAATGTGAAGTAATCGAGGATGACTCCCCGATTCCTACACATGTTCCTTTTCATCGTTCTCCTCCTCTTCCCGCAGAATTTCACAAAACGCTGGAGGCTATTACTTCAAAATCTCGTCCAGACGAATCGTCCTCCACTCAGTCTAAAGCCTAATTGAGAGTGGTTCATGTTTCGTCATCAAGAAATGCCAACTTTTGGAGAATTTATTGTGCTCTCTGTTTGTACTTGCTAGGTTACCTAGAAATTACTGTATGTCATGAACAAGCTGGCCTCTCTCGTTGTGAAAGAATAATGCTTGGCTGGAATGGTACTTTTCTTGATGAATTTGACTGTCTTTTATAAGTTCTCTCTCATGATGATGACAGGCATTAGAGGATCATGGGTTGATTTTTATTCTTGATAAACCAATGTTTGCTTATTTCATGAATCTTGTTTCTGGTATGGATATATTCAAGGCATAATAAAGGCATTTCAAGCGAAGTTTTGTTCGGATTGTTCTTACTTTTTGTTTACCATCAAGGATCTCACCTTTTAAGTGTGTTTGGGCGTGAACTTCACCTATCGATGTAATATAGTCAAACGAATCACCTCACGCCAGATTTTCATTTGACTTCATTTATTTTGCATGGTTATATGCTTATATCATTTCTTTTCTTAACTTTAACTAGGTATGATATGATCCAATCCAAGAGTATAGACCGATCCTATGGAATTCGCACGCTGTGATGGTTTTTTAGGACTATAGGGTTGAATTATGATCAGAATGTTTAGTCTTGCGATAGCTTTAATCCATCATAAACCTATTTGGTTTTTTAATCGCTCTGATGAACTTTTGGTTGCCTAAAAGAGTAATTTTGATAATACAAATATAACTCAATAAGCTTTTAACAATTAGTACCTGCTTCATTCCTCCTTCAAAACCTCATTTCACTATTAATAGAAACAAATAAACGGAATTATAATGACTGATGGAAAAATAATTCAGATACAGGATTGTATAAAGGATTTCAACAGTACAAATCTAACTCAGTAACCTCTAACAACTGAATCCCGTACTTTATTCCTCCATCCAAAAACCTTGAACCATTATTTAAAAAAATTAAGGGAAATTTGGAGCGTTTTGAAAACCAGAAGGACCTTGGTCCAATCCAAACTGCTGAGTATTATCCAAGTTGTACTGATGATTCTCAAGCTGTACTTGGTTCTGTCCTTGGTGCTGCTGTTGCTGAGCACTATGGAGTGCAATCTGAGCTTGAGTCTCTGCGAGCTCGGATTGCACTGCATAGATTTGCTGTTGAAGTAAAGAGATGACTCCGACGCTGCCATAGACTGGATCTCTCACTCGCCAGTAGGCCTCTGACGCGATGGTGTCCGCCGCTTGGCTGCGCTGCTCCACAGGTAGGTTCTGCTCAAGGGAAAAAAAAACTTTGAAATTACTCAGAAAAATAATTATAGGAAGTTAATATGTTTAACTTATAAGATCTCATTACAAATAAGAGAACCAATATTATTATCTTTGATTTTTATAACATAGGTACAGATAACAGGGATACAGCTACCCCCAACAAGTAGCCTAGTGGTCGGGGGTCTCGGCTCAGAAGACCAAATGTCGATCCGTGTCTATGACTTCTCCGCATTTTCTTCGTTAACAATGGCAAAATCCTCAAACCCATCTCTTCTCTTATAACACTCCAAATAACTAATTTGAAAAGTAGAATCAAAACCGAAGCAAGAAGACGAAAAACCATTCTTTGGGGTCACTATTGGCACGGACATCTCCAATTTCATATCCTCTCTCTTCTTCCATTGATTTGATCTAAACCATTTCTGTTTTCAACTAGTTTCTTCATTTTCTCCATCCAATTTTAAAAGAATTTAGTAATGGATGTGAAAAAGGTTGAAAATTTTCTTCCCTAAGAGTTTGATCAGGTATTAAGAAGGTTTGAAAATAAAAGAACTTGGAGACTCTAAAGATTTCTTGATTGGTTAAATTATAATTTTACTTTTCGCTAACTGCTTGTTGATTTGATGATGTCCCAATTATTTCTGCACTCGTTAATGAAGATGTGTAGTGGCTGTAAAACATGGGTCTGCGTGGTTTGGGAAGAAGATGGTATCAAAATTACAGTTTAGTAAAATTCTATTTAAGGAGCTCTTTATTATATACTTTACCTGCAACATTCTGCTAACATTGCTAGCTCCAAATATTCTATGAACAGAAGCAAATCTTTCAGGATGTGATGCAGGGAAATAAGGAGCCAAAACGCAATCCCCAGCACATCTCCTCCTTAGATACTTACAAGCTGCACAACGAGTTGAATTTGACATAATCTTAGCTTCAAAGATCCTCTCAATCTAAGATAAAGATTTTATGAATGTTTTTGAGAGATTTTTGAAGATATTGGAAATCTAATTGAATCTTTAATAGAGATACTAATAATTATAGAGAAGAGGATGTAGCTGTTGAATCCATAGTTGGAAAGAATAACGGCTAGCAAAAATTCAAACGGTTTGGAAAAAAAAAAAATGGTAGGTAGGTTTAAGAGGAAATTTGATGAATTAGGAGTTACTAAATGTGTTTGGAAAATTGGTATCCGTTTGCTGTCCCTGCGGTTCATGATAACCCCTCCTGTCCTCCGTCCCCGACCCCACCCGCTGCCTCGCCCTCCTCGACTGGATGCGCTCCGTCGCCTCCTACACCCCCGACGCCCTCCTCCGCAACAAAAATCTTTCCGTTGCTGCTTTCCTCCTCCCTCTAATCGAAGCCGACTCCGTCGTCCTCTCGACTAATTTGATACATCTCTCCCTCTCCCTCCGCTCCTGCTTTTCTCCGACATGCGGCGGAGAGGCGTCGTCCCCGACCTCATCGCCTACAACTCCCTCGTGGACGCCCTCTCCAGAGCCGGCCTCTTCAAGGACGCCCGCAATGTGCTCGACGATATGCTCCGCTCGCGGGTAAAACCCGATATTGTTACTTACTCTTGCATTCTTATTGCATTGATCAAGTTTTTGAAGTGCACATTAAATATTCTATGGCTGATGGCAATCTGTGATTTGTTTGATAATGACCAAAATCATGAGTTATAGTCCAAGAGAAATTTGAGAATTTTGGAGTATGCATAAAATATTCTATGGCTGATGGCAATCTGTGATTTGTTTGATAATGACCAAAATCATGAGTTATAGTCCAAGAGAAATTTGAGAATTTTGGAGTATGCATAAAATATTCTATTTGGGGCAATAATTTGTGATTTGGTCAAAACGGCTACAATCATGAGTTATAGTCCAAGAGAAATTTGAGAATTTTGGAGTATGCATAAAATATTCTATGCATATATTCAGTATAGATATTTGTGATTTGGTCGATAACAACCAAAATCATTGGCTATAGTCCACAAAAATTGAGAATTTTGGAGTAGAGTACACATAATACATTCTATATAGGATGTCAATATGTGATTTGGTCTTAATCGGCGAAAATCATGTGTTATAGTCCATAGAAATTCAGAAATTTTAGAGTACACATAATACATTCTATATAGGATGTCAATATGTGATTTGGTCTTAATCGGCGAAAATCATGTGTTATAGTCCATAGAAATTTGAGAATTTTTACCGCACAACTACTCATAAAATACTTTAGAGGGATGACAATTTGTGATTTGGTTGAAACGACAAAAGTAATAGGTATAATCTATTGTGATTCGAAAATATTAGATGCATAAAATAGAATATTGATTCGCTAAAAACAAGCACAATCATGAGTTATATAGTCTAAGAAATTTATGAAGTTTAAAATACACATAAAATATTCTATTTGGGGCAATAATTTGTGATTTGGTTAAAACAATAGTGGGTTATAGTCTATAGAAGTTCGAGAATTTTGGAGTATGCATAAAATATTCTATTTGGGGCAATAATTTGTGATTTGGTTAAAACAATAGTGGGTTATAGTCTATAGAAGTTCGAGAATTTTGGAGTAGAGTACACATAATATGTTCTATGCATGATGGTAATTAATTTGGTCGAAAACGACAACAATCATGGGCTATACGTCTAAAGAAATTCAAAAATTATAGAGTATGCATAAAATATTCTATGGCTGATGGCAATCTGTGATTTGTTTGATAATGACCAAAATCATAGGTTATATTTCATAGACAACTAGAAATTTTAGAGTACACATAATATGTTCTATGCATGATGGTAATATGTGATTTGATCGAAAATGACCAAAATCATGAGTTATAGTCCAAGAGAAATTTGAGAATTTTGGGGACGATAATACATTCTATATAGGATGTCAATATGTGATTTGGTCTTAATCGACGAAAATCATGTGTTATAGTCCATAGAAATTCAGAAATTTTGGAGTACGCATAAAAATATTCTATGTAAGACGAAGAATTGTGATTTGATAAAAACGATGCAATCAAGAGTTGTAGTCCACAAAAATTCGAGAATTTTGGAGTAGAGTACACATAATACATTCTATGTAGGATGTTAATATGTGATTTGATCGAAAATGACCAAAATCATGTGTAGTCCATAGAAATTCAATTTATTTTGAAGTGCACGTTAAATTTTTAGCCACTGTTTTTTTCCTTTGTGATTTTTGGATTATCATCCATGGACCATAGTCAAACAATTGATAGGTTTCCTGAAATGAAATGCTTGTGCACACTCAAGCTTCCATCTTTGGTAATAAATGAGTATGAATATTCAAATACCCCTACTTTAGTATATGTTTCTTTATAATCGATTTGCTTGTGCACGCTAAAGCACCTCATCTTTGGTAATCTTATTATTTTTAAGCAAATTTCTCAATGATGGTTCAGCACAAAGTTACGACTGATTATTCTGTAGCACTCTTCCTATAAATGTATATTAGCTCCCTGACAAAACTTGTGTCCTTATATATAGGAACATTTGAAATAGAATGCACCCATTAAGTATGTGATGCCCTGTTGCTTTTGAGTTATTCATCTGATACTCCCACACCCCCAAACAAAAGATCATGGTTGTGTTTGTGTATGAGTTAGTGCAACATGCATTTTGGGCATAATTCGTTAATCCTCCACTGTCCAATGATACTTCTCTTCTTCTTTTTTCGATTTTTTTTTCTAACTAGTTAATTTGTTTATATTGTTTGATTGCAGAGTGGGATCCTTGGGGTGTTCCCGAAGATTATGAATGTGAAGTAATCGAGGATGACTCCCCGATTCCTACACATGTTCCTTTTCATCGTTCTCCTCCTCTTCCCGCAGAATTTCACAAAACGCTGGAGGCTATTACTTCAAAATCTCGTCCAGACGAATCGTCCTCCACTCAGTCTAAAGCCTAATTGAGAGTGGTTCTTGTTTCATCTTCAGGAAACAGCAACATTTGGAGAATTTATTGTGCTTTCTGTTTGTACTTACTATGTTTCCTAGAAATTACTGTATGTCATGAACAAGCTGGCCTCTCTCGTTGTGAAAGAATAATGCTTGGCTGGAATGGTACTTTTCTTGATGAATTTGACTGTCTTTTATAAGTTCTCTCTCATGATGATGACAGGCATTAGAGGATCATGGGTTGATTTTTATTCTTGATAAACCAATGTTTGCTTATTTCATGAATCTTGTTTCTGGTATGGATATATTCAAGGCATAATAAAGGCATTTCAAGCGAAGTTTTGTTCGGATTGTTCTTACTTTTTTGTTTACCATCAAGGATCTCACCTTTTAAGTGTGTTTGGGCGTGAACTTCACCTATCGATGTAATATAGTCAAACGAATCACCTCACGCCAGATTTTCATTTGACTTCATTTATTTTTGCATGGTTATATGCTTATATCATTTCTTTTCTTAACTTTAACTAGGTATGATATGATCCAATCCAAGAGTATAGACCGATCCTATGGAATTCGCACGCTGTGATGGTTTTTTAGGACTATAGGGTTGAATTATGATCAGAATGTTTAGTCTTGCGATAGCTTTAATCCATCATAAACCTATTTGGTTTTTTTTTAATCGCTCTGATGAACTTTTGGTTGCCTAAAAGAGTAATTTTGATAATACAAATATAACTCAATAAGCTTTTAACAATTAGTACCTGCTTCATTCCTCCTTCAAAACCTCATTTCACTATTAATAGAAACAAATAAACGGAATTATAATGACTGATGGAAAAAATAATTCAGATACAGGATTGTATAAAGGATTTCAACAGTACAAATCTAACTCAGTAACCTCTAACAACTGAATCCCGTACTTTATTCCTCCATCCAAAAACCTTGAACCATTATTTAAAAAAATTAAGGGAAATTTGGAGCGTTTTGAAAACCAGAAGGACCTTGGTCCAATCCAAACTGCTGAGTATTATCCAAGTTGTACTGATGATTCTCAAGCTGTACTTGGTTCTGTCCTTGGTGCTGCTGTTGCTGAGCACTATGGAGTGCAATCTGAGCTTGAGTCTCTGCGAGCTCGGATTGCACTGCGTAGATTTGCTGTTGAAGTAAAGAGATGACTCCGACGCTGCCATAGACTGGATCTCTCACTCGCCAGTAGGCCTCTGACGCGATGGTGTCCGCCGCTTGGCTGCGCCGCTCCACAGGTAGGTTCTGCTCAAGGGAAAAAAAAACTTTGAAATTACTCAGAAAAATAATTATAGGAAGTTAATATGTTTAACTTATAAGATCTCATTACAAATAAGAGAACCAATATTATTATCTTTGATTTTTATAACATAGGTACAGATAACAGAGATACAGCTGCCCCAACAAGTAGCCTAGTGGTCGGGGGTCTCGGCTCAGAAGACCGTGTCTATGACTTCTCCGCATTTTCTTCGTTAACAATGGCAAAATCCTCAAACCCATCTCTTCTCTTATAACACTCCAAATAACTAATTTGAAAAGTAGAATCAAAACCGAAGCAAGAAGACGAAAAACCATTCTTTGGGGTCACTATTGGCACGGACATCTCCAATTTCATATCCTCTCTCTTCTTCCATTGATTTGATCTAAACCATTTCTGTTTTCAACTAGTTTCTTCATTTTCTCCATCCAATTTTAAAAGAATTTAGTAATGGATATGAAAAAGGTTGAAAATTTTCTTCCCTAAGAGTTTGATCAGGTATTAAGAAGGTTTGAAAATAAAAGAACTTGGAGACTCTAAAGATTTCTTGATTGGTTAAATTATAATTTTACTTTTCGCTAACTGCTTGTTGATTTGATGATGTCCCAATTATTTCTGCACTCGTTAATGAAGATGTGTAGTGGCTGTAAAACATGGGTCTGCGTGGTTTGGGAAGAAGATGGTATCAAAAATTACAGTTTAGTAAAATTCTATTTAAGGAGCTCTTTATTATATACTTTACCTGCAACATTCTGCTAACATTGCTAGCTCCAAATATTCTATGAACAGAAGCAAATCTTTCAGGATGTGATGCAGGGAAATAAGGAGCCAAAACGCAATCCCCAGCACATCTCCTCCTTAGATACTTACAAGCTGCACAACGAGTTGAATTTGACATAATCTTAGCTTCAAAGATCCTCTCAATCTAAGATAAAGATTTTATGAATGTTTTTGAGAGATTTTTGAAGATATTGGAAATCTAATTGAATCTTTAATAGAGATACTAATAATTATAGAGAAGAGGATGTAGCTGTTGAATCCATAGTTGGAAAGAATAACGGCTAGCAAAAATTCAAACGGTTTGGAAAAAAAAAAAATGGTAGGTAGGTTTAAGAGGAAATTTGATGAATTAGGAGTTACTAAATGTGTTTGGAAAATTGGTATCCGTTTGCTGTCCCTGCGGTTCATGATAACCCCTCCTGTCCTCCGTCCCCGACCCCACCCGCTGCCTCGCCCTCCTCGACTGGATGCGCTCCGTCGCCTCCTACACCCCCGACGCCCTCCTCCGCAACAAAAATCTTTCCGTTGCTGCTTTCCTCCTCCCTCTAATCGAAGCCGACTCCGTCGTCCTCTCGACTAATTTGATACATCTCTCCCTCTCCCTCCGCTCCTGCTTTTCTCCGACATGCGGCGGAGAGGCGTCGTCCCCGACCTCATCGCCTACAACTCCCTCGTGGACGCCCTCTCCAGAGCCGGCCTCTTCAAGGACGCCCGCAATGTGCTCGACGATATGCTCCGCTCGCGGGTAAAACCCGATATTGTTACTTACTCTTGCATTCTTATTGCATTGATCAAGTTTTTTGAAGTGCACATTAAATATTCTATGCGGAACGACAACTTGTGATACGGTCGAAACCGACCAAAATTGTGGTTTGTAGTTCACAACAATTTGAGAATTTTTGAGTACGTATAAAATATTCTATGCAGGATGAAACTTGTGATTTGGTTAGAAACGACCAAAATCATGAGTTATAGGCGACTAAGATTCTGATATTTTGTAGTACACATAAAATATTCTTTGCAACACTACAATTTGTGATAGGGTCAAAACGGGCACAACCGTCGATTATATTCCACAGAAATTCATGAATTTTGGAGAACGCGTAAAATATTCTATGCATATATTCAGTATAGATATTTGTGATTTGGTCAAAAACGATCATAACCATGGGTTATATTCGACAAAAATTCAGGATTTTTGAGGCACACATGAAATATTCTGTAGGGACGATAACTTGTGATTCAGTTGAAAACGACCAAAAATGTGGATTATAGTCCATAGAATTCAAGAATTTTGGAGTACATATAATGTATTTTATGCGGGACAACAACTTGGGAATTGGGATTTAGTCAAAGACGGCCATAATCAAATCCTATGAAGCCACTTCGCACTTCTTTCCATAATAATGCTTGTATGTTTTTTCTTGTGTGAAATCATTTATTGTTAGTTAGGGTTTCCTGAAATGAAAATTTTTAGCCACTGCTTTTTTTCCTTTGTGATATTTGGATTATCATCCATAGTCAAATAATTGATTGGTTTCTTGAAATGAAATGCTTGTGCACACTAGAGCTTCCATCTTTGGTAATAAATGAGTATGCATATTCAAATACCCCTACTTTAGTATATGTTTCTTTATAATCGATTTGCTTGTGCACGGTAAAGCACCTAATCTTTGGTAATCTCATTATTTTTTAGCAAATTTCTCGATGATGGTTCAGCACAAAGTTACGACTGATTATTCTGTAGCACTCTCCCAGTAAATGTATACTAGTTCCCTGACAAAACTTGTGTCCTTATATATAGAAACATTTGAAATAGAAGGCACCATTGAGTATGTGATGCCCTTTTTCTGTGATTGACCAATTGACTTACTGATGCCTTTCACTTTAATGCTCTTTCAGCTCTCTCACATGCACATAAATTGATGGTAACATTTATGCTTTCAAGTTATTCATTTGATATTCCCATCTGTTCTTTTCCCCCCCAAGATCACGGTTGTGTTTGTGTATGATTCCGTGCAACATGCATTCAGGGCATAATTCATCGATCCTCCACTATCCAACAATACTTCTCTTCATTCTTTCTTTTTTTCGAATTTTTTTTCCTAACTAGTTAATTTGTTCATATTGTTCGAGTGCAGAGTGGGATCCTTGGGGCATTCCCGAAGATTATGAATGTGAAGTAATCGAGGATGACTCCCCGATTCCTAAACATGTTCCTTTTCATCGATCCCCTCCTCTTCCCGAAGAATTTCACAAAACGCTGGAGGCTTCAAAATCTATTCCAGACGAAGCATCCTCCACTGAGTCTAAAGCCTAATTGAGAGTGGTTCTTGTTTCATCTTCAGGAAACAGCAACATTTGGAGAATTTATTGTGCTTTCTGTTTGTACTTACTATGTTTCCTAGAAATTACTGTATGCCATGAACAATCTAGCCTCTCTCATTCTGAAAGAATAATGCTTGGCTGGAATGGTACTTTTCTTGATGAATTTGACTGTCTTTTATAAGTTCTCTCTCGTGACGATGACAGGCATTAGAGGATCATGGGATGATTTTTATTCTTGATATACCAATGTTTACTTATTTCATGAATCTTGTTTCTGGTATGGATATATCCAAGGCATACTGGCATTTCAAGCAAAATTTTGGCCGGCTCGTTCTTCTTTTTTGTTTACTACCGCGGATCTCAACTTTTAAGTGTGTTTGGGCATAATCTTGACCTATACGATGTAATATAGAGCGAAATAAAAATTACATTGCAAGCAGAAATCAAACGAAAACCAATCATCTCAGGCAAATAATATCCTGAGATATTTGTTCGACTTCATATATTTTTGCATGGTTATATGCTCATATCATTTCTTTTCTTAGCTTTAACTAGACATGATCTGATCTAATCCAAGAGTATAGACCGATCCAATGATGGGCTTTTGGGACTGTAGGGTTGAACTGTGATCAGAATGTTTAGCCTTGCGATAGCTTTAATCCATCATATATTAATCGTTTTTTTTAAACCGCTCGGATGAACTTTTGGTTACCCAAAACATTACGGTTTTCTTTGTGACATATTTAAGTGATATGTCACTATCAATAATTTATCCATAATATTTACTGTCAATAGTAAGATTTCACATAAAATAGGGGACGGTCCAGTAGATCACATTGCAAGGTCGTGTCGCTCCCCAGTGGGGGCTTGGGTTCGATTCCGTTCTGCGTCAAAGGCGCCATAAAATAAAAAAGATTTAACATAAAAGAGTAATTTCAATAACACAAATACACAAGATTGCATAAAAGTGTAATTTTGATAATACAAATATAACTCAATAAGCTATTAACAATTAGTAGCTGCTTCATTCCTCCTTCCAAAACCTCATTTCACTATTAATAGAAACAAATAAACGGAAATTTAATGGCTGGTGAAAAAAAAATTTAGATACAAGATTGCATAAAGGATTTCAACAATACAAATCTACCTCAATAAGCTCTAACAACTGAATCCTCCACCTTACTCCTCCATCCAAAAACCTTGAACCATTATTTTATAATAATAATAATAACAAGTTAAAAATTAAGGGAAACTTGGAGGGTTTTGAAAACCAGAAGGACCTTGGTCCAATCCAAACTGCTGAGTATTATCCAAGTTGTACTGATGATTCTCAAGCTGTACTTGGTTCTGTCGTTGGTGCTGCTGTTGCTGAGCACTATGGAGTGCAATCTGAGCTTGAGTCTCCGCGAGCTCGGATTGCACTGCGTAGATTTGCTGTTGAAGTAAAGAGATGACTCCGACGCTGCCATAGACTGGATCTCTCACTCGCCAGTAGGCCTCTGACGCGATGGTGTCCGCCGCTTGGCTGCGCTGCTCCACAGGTAGGTTCTGCTCAAGGGAAAAAACTTTGAAATTACTCAGAAAAATAATTATAGGAAGTTAATAGGTTAACTTATAAGATCTCATTACAAATAAGAGAACATATATTATTATCTTTGATTTTTATAATATAGTTACAGATAACAGAGATATTACTACCCCCACAAGTAGCCTATTGGTTAGGGCTTAGGGTCTTTGCTCAAAAGACCAAATATTGATCCATGTCTATGACATACCCGTCACTAATTTCTAATTATTAGGTATTGCAACACTCATGCTACTTATCTGGATCTAGACTGTGAAAGGAGGCCTCATGCCTTGGGATTTACATTGCTGGTACTAACCCCGGAGTTTACCTGAGCCTAGATTGTGAAAGAGGGGCCTCAGGGCCTAGGGCTTACTTGGCTAGCACTAACCCTTGCTAAGATTCGCACAAAGAAAAGAGGGAAGGAAAAAAAAATTGTAGAGAGATAACACGTATCTGATTAATTGTATGTAGTATGTACATGTATCTGAAGTTCTAAAATTGTATTAGGAGGTAAAAGTTGAGTTTCTTTTATTGATAAAGAGTCTATATAGTTGTATGTACATGTATCTGAAGTTCTAAAATTAGAATCATGTCCAAGTTATTTCACTAAAGATGATTATGTAATTGAACTGTCATTGTTATACCTACGTATAGTTATAGTACATACTACATAATGGCTACATAATTCTGTATTTATACATGATTTAATATCTAGTATCATCGCTAGCTAGTAATTAAACCTGCATAAAGCATGATATATGACTACAGACATACAAGAGAGCTTATTATACTCTAATGCACATAATCATTATATTACCAATGATTAACTTTGCAACCAAGCTTTATTAATGTATATAACTAAAAAATATATAAAAATGTATCTAAAATGTCGACAGCTTCGATACTCTAATAATTCTAAAGTTTTCGGAGTACCACGGGCATAATAGTAATTATTTCAAAAATTTTCTCTCAGCTCATTTGTAGGAACCGAATTCAGAGTTTTTATGGCACAAAGTGTAAATAGCATACATTCTATGTCTATTCTTCTACGGAATTTCTTTCTAATTGAATATTGGGCCACACAAACTTGTCACCTGAGGGGTAATCTGCATCTTTGGCCTCGATCTATCATACTTTTACTTCCGCATATCACTTTAAATTTTTTGGGATTTTCTGTGGCGATTAATTTGTGAATTTGTAATGGGGTCTTGGGTGCTGGTTAATTTTGTTGGCATTATATTTGTAGAGCTTGTGATAATATTATTTTGATGGTTTTGAATGGATTATATGTTAATTTCTGTAGTTAATTTAGAAAAAAAAGATAATATCTTTGAGATGGAATACTTCATTAACATTTACAAAACACCACCATACTCTTTTGAGAAGTTGGAGACTTTTAATATGAGGTATCTCTGTAAATCTATATCTTATATTAAATCTTTTACCATTGCCTATGACACTTGGCAATTTCCTCTTTTAAAATCATTTTCTTAAATACAAAATAAAGAAAAAAAAATCAATCTATCTATCTATTACTATATATCTATTACTTTACTATCTAATAAAGTAGAAGTCTGAACAACCTCTAATGTAATTTTTTGACATGTGGCAAATTCTCAGATCTTTTCTTTGAAATCCTTATTATGTTTTTATACCTTTTAACTCTAAAATATCTTTCTACCGCTTCGTTCTCTGTGAAATAGGTTGATCTCGAAGAAAAGTCTTTGATTGCTTCGTTCTCTTTGTTGGACAAAGAAAGCTGAAAGAAAAACACGCTTCATTCTCTCTCTCTCTCTCTCTCTCTCTCTCTCTCTCTCTCTCTCATTAATTCTATTAATTTCTCTTTTTAGATTGTAGAATTATTTGGTGAAATTATTATTCTATAATTCTATTGTTTTTGTGATTTGGGTCAAAAGAATGAATTTTGTTCTGTAGGAACTATATTGTAATAACCAAAAAAAATCAATTCGTTCTTTGAACATGTTCACAGAAATACGCGGTTCATTTCCTAAAATCACAAACAATAATTATTAATTTTACATGTTCACACAAAGACCACAAAATGCCTTACTGCATAAATCTTGTGGTATAAAAGCAGTTCTTCAACAAGTATTAGTAGATTTTAGCAGTCATATATTTAGATTACGCCATTTAATTAAAGCAACATGTGTCATTTGTGAACTGCATTGTTCACTTTAAAATACTCAAACAAAATTTAACTTCAAAAAGAATAAAGGAAAAAAGGCAAATGATAGATCCACTGCTCTACAAGATAATAATGGTTGAAAAACTGCCTACCCGATAATAAAAGGCAAATAGAACTGCTTTTATACCATCTAATTTTCATTAGCTCTACTCTATTTTATTAATAAACAAACAGATACCAATTTGAACATACTACTCATAGTTTGTAAGTTGGTTCACTCAAATGCAATTTTTCCTTTTGTTTTTGATAGATCAATGCAGCTGCTAAAAGACCAATATCAAGACATCTGTCTTTTTTTTTTCCCCACCTCCATTTGATTTTTTTCAAATTTATTGACATATTAAAAGACTATTATGAGATAAGATATCTTCTTCGATGAAATTGACTAACATAGTCTGCCAAGAATGCTCTTTTGCAAGTTTTTGGCTCTTCTCTAATTGCTCAAATTAAGATTAAGCCTTTAATTTAATGATTTTTTTATTCTAGCTGGTTCACAAAAATACCCATATGGAGATACACTACCTTTTGTTTTTCTTTGTGATCTTTGTTTGATTTTTATTTATTTGACATATTAAAAGATTATAGTTTAGGTAAATATTTATGTTCTTCTTTGGGGAGATTGACTAACATATTCTGGCAAGAGTGTTCAGTTGCAAGTTTTTATCTCTTCCATAATTTCTCATACTAAGATCAATACTGATTTTTTATTTCATGTGTTTGCTAAAAACCCATACAGAGACAACTAGGACGGAGTTTGAATGGAGGGCGGCGATAACTCGGTTTCATAAGCAAAGATGTATCCGGTTTGATAGTTTTTGAGGATTGAAGGTGTTAATTACCTGTTTTGCGCTTTATATTAATAAATAAATAAATAAATATTAATTTTGGAGTATCAAAGGAATGCTCTATAAAATATGCTTTTGACATGAATAAACAAATAAACAATAAATCATATATTTTATTATATACTTTACCTGCAACATTCTGCTAACATTGCTAGCTCCAAATATTCTATGAACAGAAGCAAATCTTTCAGGATGTGATGCAGGGAAATAAGGAGCCAAAACGCAATCTTCAGCACATCTCCTCCTTAGATACTTACAAGCTGCACAGCGAGTTGAATTTGACATAATCTTAGCTTCGAAGATCCTCTCAATCTTAGACAAAGATTTTATGAATAGTTTTGAGAGATTATTGAAGATATTGAAAATCTAATTGAATCTTTATAGATACATTAATAACTATAGAGAAGAGGATGTAGCTGTTGAATCCATAGTTGGAAAGAACAACGGCTAGCAAAATTCAAACGGTTTGGAAAAATAAAATGGTAGGTTTAAGAGAAAATTTGATGAATTACAAGTTACTAAATCTGGCTGGAAAATTGGGTTAATCTCTGACGTAGAAATAAGTTTCCCTAACTTAATAGTTGACAAACGTGTGATAATTAATGATTATTTAGATGATAGAAGTTCAATTAATTGAACCATATGAATTAAATATATATATGATTTTCTATAGGATCGGAATCACAAAAATACCCAAGTACTTTACAAACAATAATATTCAATTTCTGTTCCCTGTGGGCACTCCTTCGGAACTACCGCTCCTGCAGCCGGGGTGTTATTTGTAAAAGTCCTGATACTATGTATTCTGCATATAAATCAGGTTCCACGACCAACATCACAAGAACACAAAAGAAAGATACGCACGAGTATTACATCTGACTTGCAACAAATCAATTTATTTATTTATTGTTATTGACACTTTAGTCCCTTCAACTTAGTCCTTGAACATGCTGTTTACGAACTGTTATATTCAAGGAGGAAGCGTATAAACTCTGAAATCTTGCAGTCAACCCTTGAATGAAGGAATCCACGATCGGTGGCCTTTCCATGAGATTGCTTGTGATGTACTTCCACATAATATTAGCTACCAAACTTTAAAAGGACACAAACTCATAAGCTTGAAACAAAAAATTTAAAATAATAAAAAGGAATAATATACAGAGACAAAGATTCCAAATAGTTTACCAAATTTCACCAAATTTCGTTATCCTGTTTAAGCAGCAAGTATAGCAGCTTCCGCCGGCCCACAAATATATATACAACGACCCAATATGATACACCTTTAAAAAAAAAATTGCGAGAGGTTGATTCTTATCCGTAGTATTGAAGTATCACTACAACAAAAGGTGTAATAAATGACACATTTTTTAACATCTAGCGACACATTTTTGTGTAGCAAAAATAAATCGCGACACATTGCACAAGTGTGGTTGGAGCATGTGTGGAGAACATCTTTCTACACATATGAAAATGTGTCGTAAAACTCACGACACATATATAAGTCGAGAATTAATGATACATAAATGTGTCGAGAAAAATCCAACCCAGTTAGACAGAGTTATCACTGAGTATCCTAACAGTTTGAATAAAGTCGCCCAATGACTTTGTTTACACATCTACCTGTCTGACCAACATCATCTCATCAATCAAGTTTAAACAACTAAATTTCATTGGGGCTGAACGATGTGGGACTAATTTCCCATTGGTGTATACATAATTCTGCTCTCAAGGTCTAAATTAAAGCTCGACACAAACTTGTGTCGCAAGTGTCAATTATCAAATTTTTAAATTGATTTTTATTCTAGTTTGCATCTTACGACACAAACAAGTGTCGGGATTTGCCACATTTTTTCAAGTGTTGTCTTAGTTCAACGTGTTGCAACTCCAACCACACAACTATTTGTGTGGAGAAATTTGTGTCGCAAGTTACACTTTTTGATGTAGTGTATGTAATTTAAGTTATTAAATTTTCATTAGTAAGTTCTCATAAGTGTATACACAAACTGTTATATTTTGCTTAGAATTTTAGATTTATGTTTTGAGTGAAAAATGCACAGCAAATATATAATCTTTTGTTTCGCTAAAGAGAAAATAGTGAAATATATAAGTGCAAACTCTTTAATTTAAAGTTAATGTTTAAAATGATTGTGACAATAAATATGGCAATACGTATTACATCACAAATAAGTACATCAAAGAAATTTTATATCTAATTCGAGATGAGGCAATTCTGAAACAGATGGAACAAAATAATCAAGATTCATTTGTACTTTAATTTTTTTATTGTTAGTTGCATTACTTGAAACTTTGACTTTTTTTAAAATTCATCTACCTATCATTACACCTTAAGTATATATTTCTTCTACATGTAATCTATCTGTTATTGAATTAAAGTTTAGACTCCATCTTGCATCTTAGAATAAAGTTTAAATCTAAATCTGTTATTGAACACGTTTGGCTAGCTCCATCTTGCATCTTAGAATAAAGTTTAGATCTACTAAAGTACGAAAATATCATTAAAGTTGTTTAAATGTGTTACTTTTAAAATGTTGGTCACATGATTTTCCTTATTCTCAGAAAGAAAACACATAGATCGTGATTGAGTCAAATGTTTGAAAAGCTATTTGCACATGTTTTTACATGTAAAAGGTCAAAATGAGTTGGCATAGTCTTCTGTTGATTGTATAAGGAATCTTAACATTCTTATTTTCATGATTATATGAGATTATTGAAGGTGAAGTATGACGTCATTTTGTTAATCAAATAGTTAAGAAAATTGAAAGAATGATATTAGGATACGATCCTTCAGTCCAAGCTTCGCTAACACTCGGGCCCAAAATCCAACAACTGACACCAAGTACCCTCATCTTATCAATGCCCACATGACACTATAGTCTAAACATGGTCTCTTCATCAGATTCTTATGCTAGCGCTCCCCGCCTAGATGCCCCTACAAAAAAATTCTCAAAGGACTCGGAGTACTGCCTTCTCCTAGAAAGACGCCCATTTCTTATTCCAACAACTAGTACATCGAGGGGCTGCTGTCTGGATCTTGCCACGTAGACCCCTAAATTACATAGCAAAACAAATATATAATCTTTTTGTTTCACTAAAGAGAAAATAGTGAAGTATACAAGTGCAAACTCTATATAATTTAAAGTTAATGTTCAAATTGATTGCGACAATAAATATGACAATATTTATTACATCACAAATAAGTACATCAAAGAAATTTTATATCTAATCGAGATGAGCCAATTCTGAAACAGATGGAACCAAATAATCAAGATTCATTTGTACTTTAATTTTTTATTGTTAGTTGCATTACTTGAAACCTTGACTTTTTTAATTCATCTACCTATCGATACACCTTAAGTATGTACTTCTTCTACATGTAATCTCTGTGGACTGAAATCTGTTATTGAATTGTATGACACGTTTGACTCCATCTTGCATCTTAGAATAAAGTTTAGATCTACTAAAGTACGAAAATATCATTAAAGTTGTTTAAATGTGTTACTTTTAAAATGTTGGTCACATGATTTTCCTTATTCTCAGAAAGAAAACACATAGATCGTGATTGAGTCAAGTATTTGAAAAGCTCTTTGCACATGTTTTTACATGTAAAAGGTCAAAACGAGTTGGCATAGTCTTCTGTTGATTGTATAAGGAATCTTAACATTCTTATTTTCATGATTATATGAGATTATTGAAGGTGAATTATGACGTCATTTTGTTAATCAAATAGTTAAGAAAATTGGATGAATGATATTAGGATACGATCCTTCAATCCAAGCTTAGCCAACACTCTGGCCCAAGATCCAACACCTGACACCGAGTACCCTCATCTTATCAATGCCTTCATGACACTATAGTCTAAACATGATATCTTCATTAGATTCTTATGCTAGCGCTACCTACCTAGATGCCCCTACAAAAAAGTACAACAACTCACAGAGTTCTCCATCCCTGACAAGAATGAGGTATGAGAGTTCATCTCAAAATTTACATTTCAATTCTTTAGATTATATCATCTTTATTTGTATATCGCCGACTTAAGGGTTAGAGGAACTGATACCCAATCCCAGAGTCCTGGCGAGGTTTCTCTAAGTGCAAATCATCTAATCATTAGAGCTACAAAGTTCTCAAAGCACTCAGAGTATTGCCTTCTCCTAGAAAGCTGCCCATTAATTCTTATTCCAACAACTAGTACATCGAGGGGCTGTTGTTTGGATCTTGCCATGTAGACCTAAATTGCATAGCACCCCTCGATCATATTTCTTGTAACAAAAAGAGAATCACTTATTATATTATAGGTGACCAATAAGATGAACCTTCTTCTCACAAGTGTATTACGATGCTATAAGTTCATACGCATTTTTTCTAACCATATTCTTCACTTCTTGTAAACTTAGCAAATAACTTTAGAAAATGATAAAGTCAAACTTTACTTTATCATCTTGCAAACTTTATCATAGATTCATAATATCCAATCAAGCACTCATAATATGTCCACATGCATATGCTTCCTCTCTCTTGCTTCGACCATTAATTAATAAGAGCCTAATAAGCTCCAACTGGCTTCGTAGCAAAAAAAACATGCATGGCGCCATTAAAGCACATGACCCTTTACTTCTACGTCAAAATTCGTCACTAATTAGCACTTAAATTCCTTATAGTTTGTTCTAATTTGCACTCGTATACCCTCATTTGTTTTTGGCAATACTTACATGCCCTGAAATTTCTAGAAATGTCATTAAACGTGAAAACTTTCGCTCGAATTCTCCACTGTGATACTCATAAGGTAATTTTGGAGCTTTTTTAACCCTTACATTTGTTGGATTCATTAATTGTTAAACCTACCATAATTCTATTTCATAATATAAGTTGAGTAGGTTTAAAACAAGATTAATATATGTTTAATAGTAAGTCCAACAAACATTCGTAGTTAAAAATTTCTAAATTGGTTTATACGCGTCACATGCAAAATTTGGAGGAAAATTTTCATGTTTACATATTGAAGGAATAAAGATCTTATCAGAACCACCCCATAAGAGGGGGGTGGTTTGCATCATAGATAGAAGAGATAAAATTTTCAAGCTAACCCTCGAACCACTCGTAAATAGTATTGAACTATAGATCATCATATCTTATGTGGGTGTTCTTATAGAAGCTGCATAATAGAAGGTATTAAAATTAAAATTATAGAAACTTCAAGGTGTATAAGTGCTACCAAAAGGGCAAGTGAGGATATATAACCGCACAATAGGAGAAACTATAAGGTATCCAAGTGCTAATTAGCCTTGGAAAGCCGCCGACAACTCCGCACAATTGAGCCGTTTTATTCGTCGCATAATTCATAAAGTTATTAAATAAGCAAATCTAGTTGGGCCCACCAAAACCAACGGCCAGGATTTACTCTTGATCTTCTATTAATAACTCCAGGTTCTCTCGCCCTCTGTATTCATCTTTCTCTCTCTCTTCTATCCAATAAATATATTCGTTTATTTTAAAAAAAAAATATATATTTTGGAATTTTCAACTTTCGCATTTATCGATGCAGCAATATTAGCTGTAAAGATCTCTCTCTCTTTGAATTTATCCACTCTCTCACTGGCCCCCTTCTCTCTATCTCTCTCTAGGGTTTTTGTCAGCATCGACCGGATCTGCGATGTAAGCCCCTTTGATCTCTGTAAGAATTGATTATGTTTTACGCTGTGTTCTTCGTCTTGGAATTTCTAGGGTTGGGGTTTTCAATTCGATGGATTCTAGGGTATTGAGCTGGGTTTTATGGTGTGCATTCTCTTTTCTGTTAATGTTGTTCTTGAAATGTTTGGATATTTGTTAGTTTGTTAGTTTTGGGGTGAATTGGGCTCTAGGCGTACTACTGATGGTTTTGATTATGATTTTGTTAACTTTGTGGTGTGAGTTTAGGATTCTAGGGTTTAGAGCTAAAATTTTTAGGAAAAGGTTGGATTTTGAAATATTTGGCAAGAAAAAGTTGAATTTTTTCGGGGATCAAGATCAGAAATTTTGATTGTAGGTAGCTTAATCGTAGCAAAGCTGGGTTTATTGATAGTATATTTCGGTGTACTTTGCAGGAATAACTAGGTTTTCAATGAATGTGTGTGTTTAGAAGATCTGAGGTTGTACGGGATTGAGAAGGGAAAGTATTGACAAAAAAGAAAATCAGTCATGGTTCAATTGGATTTTGATAGTTTGAAGGAAAGAGATTTTGCCGTTGATCTTGAAAGCGGCAATAATGCTGTAACCAGTGAGCAAGGATTCACTGATTCTAAAAGGGTTTGGAATGGCTTTGCGAGCTCTGAAGAATCAAATAAAAATGAAGAAGTTGTGAGCTTAGGAAATGCTTACTCTAAGTCTGTTGAGACCCCTCTTGAGAATGGAGAATTGGTGAGTCCTTTGTTGGAGAAGCCAAAGAAGAAGAACTGTAAGAAGCCTCCTAAGCCTCCTCGGCCTCCACGAGCTCCATCAATGGATGCTGCTGATCAGAAGTTTCTGAGGGAGATGTCTGAGGCTGCAAAGTTGAAACGTGCACGGATTGAACGAATGAAAGCTTTGAAGAGGATGAAGAATGCCAAGTCTGGATCTTCTGGTAGTAACCTGTTTGGCTTGATTATAACCATAATCTTTTGCTTTGTGATAATCTGGCAAGGTAAGCAGTGTTCATGATTTTGCTAGTATCTTATCTGATTTTGGTCTATATTTTCTTGCTTCTAAGCAGTGTTAGTGTCGTTATTACCTGTGAATTACAAATGCAAGTTTGTGCATGCTATATGTAATAGAAAAAATTCCGATGCCTCATTATCTTTACCAAAAAGTTTTCCTCCATGTATTAATGCGAGTGAACTTATTTTTTGCATCTAGTTCCTTCCTAAAATAATTAGAATATTTCTTCAAAGATATGTTAAGGATTCTTCAATTCTTTAGTCATTAATTTCACCACAGAAAAGAGAAAAAAGAAACCATGTACATTTAACGGCAATAATTACTTTCTATGTTTGATGCTATACATTTGGATTCTTTCATGAGAGCTGTCATATGGCTGCTCTTGTAACTAGTTAAAACTGTTTTATAATGCTTTAACAGGGATAAATACTTTGTGCATTCTAGTTCTGCTTGCGACTCTCAAGTTCATGTTCAAAGGTTAATCTTTCGGTGTGCAGCTATGCATTTCATTATCTGGAACCAAATGTGAAAATAATAGGTTGTTGTCAAAAGTAGTAACTGTATATGAGGCTTATGTCAGCTCGTCTGATCATTTCATTTTGATGGCCTAAAATGAGGCAATTGTCAAAACAAACATAGGAAAACTATCAAAGAGATAACATGTCCCATGATTTCTTGCATACAGCTATCGAAGAAAAAGTACATTGTACTACTTTTCTAGATAGGTTCACTTCAATGGCCTAGAACAGGACAGAGGCAATTGTTTAAACAGAGGCTGGAGAACTTAAAATGGATAACATGTCCCATGATTTCTTACATGCAACTTTGATAGCAAAAGTACATTGCACCACTTTTCTGGATAGGTTCTGACCAAAGTAAAAGACTGAAAGATGTGTGTTGAAGGAAGTGTAGGAGGAAAGATGGGTATCCAAGTGTTAGAGACTACTTTAGAGTATCAAAGTGAAATCAGATTGAATTTTGGGGTATTAAGTGTTAAAAAAATACTTAATGTTATAAAAGTGAAAAAAGGGTAAAGTTTGTGGTACCAAAGTGAATAAGTCTTTTTTATCTTATGGAGGTGATCTTACCTATAATAAATGAACATTTTGAATGGGTTCCACATAACTCACTTTCCAAGATTATATTTTACTACCCAAACAAATAACCACCATCATTTTAGGATTCACATGGAATCCAATCCAAAAAATGTTAAAAACTCAAATGGAAGGGTGAGGTGGATGACCACTTTTCACATTGTGTCATAAATACCCAAGTTTACAATGAACAATGAAATGGCCCCTAAATCACTAATTGTGTGGTCCGATATGAAATATTTTATGCATACTATAAAATTCCCTAATTTTTGTGGTCTATAACCTATGGTTTTAGCCGTTTTCAACCAAAACAAGTAGTTGTACCGTATAGAGTAAAGACTATGTATTCAAAATTTTTTTTGAATTTCAATGGACTATAGTCCATGATTTTGACAGAATATTTTATTGCTCTTCGAAATTATTGAATTTCTGTGGACTATATATAGCCCATGATTTTAGCCATTTTCTATCCACATCACAAGTTGTCTCATGAATATAGCCCATGATTTTAGCCATTTTCTTTCCACATCACAAGTTGTCTCATGAATATCTTAAGCGTACTCACAAATTGTCGTTCCTCATGGAATATTGTATGCGTACCCAAAATTTCTCGAAAATTTGTGGATCATAACCTATGACTTTGGCTATTTTCTACCAAATCACAAGTTGTCATCCTGCATGGAGTAAATACTGCATACTCATAAATTTCTGAATTTCACTGGACTATAATCCATGATTTTGACCATTTTCAGCCAAATATCAAATATTTGTTTCGCATAAAATATTTTATGCATCCTCATGATTTTGGCTTCCTGCCAAAGAAAGCTATCTTCCTTCATAGAATATTTCTTACATACTTCAAAATTTTTTGAATATCTATGAACTTCAACCCTTTGATTGTTTTGATCAAATCACAACTTGTTGTCTCTAATAAAATACTTTATTCAATTGAATCACAAATTTTCATCCCGTATAATATGTTCTATCCAATACTCCAAAATTCCTTAATTTTCGTAGATTTTAAGCTATGATTTTGACTGTTTTCAACCGATTCACAAGTTCTAGTCACAAATTATTTTATGCGTACTTCAAAATTAGTCCATGACTTTTGCCACTTCAATCAAAGCATAAATTATCGTCCCATATGGAAATATGAATACTTTATTCAACTGAATCACAAATTTTCATCCCGTATAACATGTTCTATGCCTTACTCCAAAATTCCTTAATTTATGTAGATTATAAGCTATGATTTTGACTGTTTTCAACCAAGTTACAAGCAGTGTTATCGGTGATGCGCCGCTTAGGCTGGCAGTATTGGGGCAACGCCTACGAACGGTAGGCGGCCGCCGAGCGTCGCGCCTGCGTGTCGCAAGCGCTGGTGACCGTGAGCATCACGCCGGACTTGAATTAAATGTCGGCTTTGAGATGGGTTTCCAGTATGAAACCCGCTGTTTTCATAAACCCGTTTTTGTAAAATGAACGGGATTTTGATTTTAGGGTTTCATAAACCCGCCGCTCTCTCTCTCCCCCCCTCTCACGTCGCCTGCTCCCTCTCTCTTTCTCACTCCTCTCTCTCACGTCGTCTGCTCCCTCTCCGACCTCGACGAGTTGACCGACGACGACGACCATATCTCCGGCGAAATCAGGTTTTTTCTATTTTTTTGTTTTTCTTCTGTTTTTATTTTTTTGAAAATAATTTACATAATTACATATTTACATCATGTAATACATCTAATACTCTTTCTTGCTAGTTGCTACTCCATTATCCATCTTTTCATGTTTAACCCGTAAAAGAAAACAATAATTAGTAATTTAGTATAATTGTTGCTAATTGTTACTTCCTTCTCTAATTAGCAAATAGCAATTAAGAATGCTAACTAGAAAATTATAAACTTTGCTTTGTTATGAATACTAATTAAGACTCTTTCGTGATTTAGTAGGTAAAATTATATTTCTTAGTCTTTTTATGTGAAAATTTATAAATATGTTGCTTATATGCTTGCTTGTCATATGTTGGAAAATATTTGTTTGACGTGTGCGCCTCAATTTAGGGAGGCGCGCGCATTGTTGTGCGCCTTGCGCATGGTGCTTGTAAGGGGCCTTTGCGCCCCGCATTGCGCCTTGCGCCTCGATAACACTGGTCACAAGTTCCAGTCACAAATTATTTTATGCGTACTTCAAAATTAATCCATGACTTTGCCACTTTCAATCAAAACATAAATTGTCGTCCCATATGGAAATATTTTATGTGTACTCCAAAATTCCTGAATTTTTATGTAAACACATGATTGTGGGTGTGTTTGACCAAATCATAAATTGTCAGGTCACAATAATTTATGCTTCTCCGAAATTCTTGAATTTTTGTGGACTATAATATATAATTTTGACTGTTGTCGGACAAACCATAAATTGTCACTACGTATAGAATATAATATATTATGTGTACTCAGAAATTGTCAAATCATAAATTGTTGCTTTCGACCACATCACAAATTGCTATTACACAAAAAATATGTTATGTGTACTTCAAAATTCCTAAAGTTTTATGGACTAAGACTCATTATTGTGGATATTTTTGAAAAATCATAAATTGTTGTCGGGATAATAAATTCTACGATATTCCAAAGTTCTCGATTTCTATGGAGTATAACAATGATGTCGGCCATTTCGACCAAATCACAAGTTTCGTCCCTCAAAAATTGTTTTACGCATTACTTCAAATTTAAACCATAATTTGGCGATTTTTGACCAAACTACAAATTGCGAATTTCTGTCAACTAAAACACATGATTTTTGGTTGTTTTCGGCCAAATCACAAACTGCAGCCATACATAGAGTATAATGTGCATACTTACAAATTGTTGAATTTTTGTGAACTATAATCCATGATTTTATAAACCAAATCATAAATTGTCAGTCACAATAATTTATGCTTCTCAGAAATTCTTGAATTTTTGTGGACTATAATATATAATTTTGACTGTTGTCGGACAAACCATAAATTGTCACTACGTATAGAATATAATATATTATGTGTACTCAGAAATTGTCAAATCATAAATTGTTGCTTTCGACCACATCACAAATTGCTATTACACAAAAAAATATGTTATGTGTACTTCAAAATTCCTAAAGTTTTATGGACTAAGACTCATTATTGTGGATATTTTTGAAAAATCATAAATTGTTGTCCCGGATAATAAATTCTACGCATATTCCAAAGTTCTCGATTTCTATGGAGTATAACAATGATGTCGGCCATTTCTGACCAAATCACAAGTTTCTGTCCCTCAAAAATTGTTTTACGCGTACTTCAAATTTAAACCATAATTTGGCGATTTTTGACCAAACTACAAATTGCGAATTTCTGTCAACTAAAACACATGATTTTTGGTTGTTTTCTACCAAATCACAAGCTAGCCATACATAGAGTATAATGTGCATACTTACAAATTGTTGAATTTTTGTGAACTATAATCCATGATTTTATAAACCAAATCATAAATTGTTGCTTTCGACCACATCACAAATTGCTATTACACAAAAAATATGTTATGTGTACTTCAAAATTCCTAAAGTTTTATGGACTAAGACTCATTATTGTGGATATTTTTGAAAAATCATAAATTGTTGCTTTCGACCACATCACAAATTGCTATTACACAAAAAATATGTTATGTGTACTTCAAAATTCCTAAAGTTTTATGGACTAAGACTCATTATTGTGGATATTTTTGAAAAATCATAAATTGTTGCTTTCGACCACATCACAAATTGCTATTACACAAAAAATATGTTATGTGTACTTCAAAATTCCTAAAGTTTTATGGACTAAGACTCATTATTGTGGATATTTTTGAAAAATCATAAATTGTTGCTTTCGACCACATCACAAATTGCTATTACACAAAAAATATGTTATGTGTACTTCAAAATTCCTAAAGTTTTATGGACTAAGACTCATTATTGTGGATATTTTTGAAAAATCATAAATTGTCGTCACAATAATTTATGCTTCTCAGAAATTCTTGAATTTTTGTGGACTATAATATATAATTTTGATGTTGTCGGACAAACCATAAATTGTCACTACGATAGAATATAATATATTATGTGTACTTTCGAAATTGTCAAATCATAAATTGTTGCTTTCGACCACATCACAAATTGCTATTACACAAAAAATATGTTATGTGTACTTCAAAATTCCTAAAGTTTTATGGACTAAGACTCATTATTGTGGATATTTTTGAAAAATCATAAATTGTTGTCCCGGATAATAAATTCTACGCATATTCCAAAGTTCTCGATTTCTATGGAGTATAACAATGATGTCGGCCATTTCTGACCAAATCACAAGTTTCTGTCCCTCAAAAATTGTTTTACGCGTACTTCAAATTTAAACCATAATTTGGCGATTTTTGACCAAACTACAAATTGCGAATTTCTGTCAACTAAAACACATGATTTTTGGTTGTTTTCGGCCAAATCACAAACTGCCGCCATACATAGAGTATAATGTGCATACTTACAAATTGTTGAATTTTTGTGAACTATAATCCATGATTTTATAAACCAAATCATAAATTGTTGCTTTCGACCACATCACAAATTGCTATTACACAAAAAATATGTTATGTGTACTTCAAAATTCCTAAAGTTTTATGGACTAAGACTCATTATTGTGGATATTTTTGAAAAATCATAAATTGTTGCTTTCGACCACATCACAAATTGCTATTACACAAAAAATATGTTATGTGTACTTCAAAATTCCTAAAGTTTTATGGACTAAGACTCATTATTGTGGATATTTTTGAAAAATCATAAATTGTTGCTTTCGACCACATCACAAATTGCTATTACACAAAAAATATGTTATGTGTACTTCAAAATTCCTAAAGTTTTATGGACTAAGACTCATTATTGTGGATATTTTTGAAAAATCACAAATATCTGTCAAGCATAGAATATGTTATTTGTCTTTCAATATTTCGATTTCTATAAACAATAACACATGATTGTGGGTGTGTTTGACCAAATCATAAATTGTCGTCACAATAATTTATGCTTCTCAGAAATTCTTGAATTTTTGTGGACTATAATATATAATTTTGACTTGTCGGACAAACCATAAATTGTCACTACGATAGAATATAATATATTATGTGTACTCGAAATTGTCAAATCATAAATTGTTGCTTTCGACCACATCACAAATTGCTATTACACAAAAAATATGTTATGTGTACTTCAAAATTCCTAAAGTTTTATGGACTAAGACTCATTATTGTGGATATTTTTGAAAAATCATAAATTGTTGTCGGGATAATAAATTCTACGATATTCCAAAGTTCTCGATTTCTATGGAGTATAACAATGATGTCGGCCATTTCGACCAAATCACAAGTTTCCAATCCTTATAAGTTGATTTATCGTCCTTTAAATTAATCTATAATTTTTGCCATTTCGACCAAATCACAAGTTCTTGAATTTTTGTGGACTATAACCTATGATTTTTGGTTGTTTTCTACCAAATCACAAGCTAGCCATACATAGAGTATAATGTGCATACTTACAAATTGTTGAATTTTTGTGAACTATAATCCATGATTTTATAAACCAAATCATAAATTGCTGTCAAGCATAAAATATTTTATGCTTACTCCAAAAAGCCCGAATTTCTGTGGACTATTAACTCATGATTTCGCTGTTCTTGACCAAATATCAAATTGTCGTGCCCCATAGCTTATTTAATGTGTATTCCAAAGTACTTGAATTTACGTGGAGTCGTGGACTATAACTCATGATTGTGGTCATTTTCGATAACTCACGAATTGCTTTCCTGCATGGAATATTTTACGCGTATTCCGAAAGTCTTGAAATTTCTGTGAACTGCAACTTATTATTGTGGTCATTTTCAACCAAATGCAAATTGCCCCCCGGTATAGAATATTTTATGCTTACTTCAATATTCCATATTTTAACTTATGATTGTGCCCTCTTTCGACCAAATCACAAGTTCTTGAATTTTTGTGGACTATGGCTCACTGTTGTGGACGTTTTCCACCGAATAACAAATTGCCGTTCTGCATAATATTTTATATGCGTACTCCAAAATTTTTGGATTTTTGTGGATTGTAACCCATGATTTTGGCCGTTTCAAACCAAATCACAAGTTTCCAATCCTTATAAGTTGATTTATGCGTCCTTTAAATTAATCTATAATTTTTGCCATTTTCGTCCGAAACACATTTTTTGAATTTCTATGAACTAAAACACATGATTTTGACTGTTTTGGGCTAAATTACAAATTGCGAATGTATTGTGCATACTTAGAAATTGTTGAATTTTTATGGACTGTAATCGATGATTTTGGCCGTTTAAAATAAAAAACAAATTGCCATCACTCGTAAAATATTTTATGCGTATTTCAAAATTCCCAAATTTCTATGAGGTAACCTATGATTGTAGCCGCTTTTGACCAAATCAAAAGTTGTCTGTTCACGTAGAATATTTTATGCTTTGAAATTCTAAAATATCTGTGAACTGACTCGTGATTTTTTTGCCATTGTAAAACAAATCATAAATTGCTATGCTACATAGCTTATTTTATGTGTATTCTAAAATATGTGAATTTTATGAATTACATGATTGTGGATGTTTTCGTTAAATGACAAAAGTGCCATCCTGCATGAAATATTTTTGTGCGTATTCCAAAATTCTCGAATTTATGTGCACTATAATTAGTAATTTTAGCCATTTTTGAAAAATCACAAATATCTGTCAAGCATAGAATATGTTATTTGTCTTTCAATATTTCTGGATTTCTATAAACAATAACACATGATTGTGGTCGTTTTAAGCTAAATTGCAAATCGCACTCCCGCATAGATTATTTTATGCATACTTTAAAATTGTAAAGCTTATGTGGATTATAACATATGATTGTGTCCTCTTTTGGCCAAATTACAAGTTGCCGTTACTTCAAAGTTCCTGAACTCATTGATGTGGACATTTTTAACTAAATCACAAATTATTGTCTTACTTAATATTCTATATGCGCACTCTAACATTCTTTGTGGACTATAACCTATGATTTTGGCTGTTTTAAACCAAATCACAAGTTTCCGTCCCTCATAAATTATTTTCTGTGTATCTAATAATTAAACCATTTTTTTTTGCCATTTTCGACCAAAACACATTGCCGAATATCGGTGGACAGTAACACTTGATTTTGACTGTTTTGGGCCAAATTACAAATTGCCTCCAGGCGTAGAATATATTTTCCGTACTCAGAGATTGTGCAATTTTGGTGGACGATAATCTATGATTTGTCACTGTGTAAGCCAAATCACAAATTGTCGTTACGCGTAAAATATTTTCTGCATAATTTGAAGTCCCCGAATTTCTATGGACTAAAACCTATGATTGTGGCCGCTTTTGACCAAATCACAAGCTATTGGTTCGCATAGAATATTTTACATTTTCCATAACTTTTACCGAATGTAACTCCTGACCTTGGCCATTCTTGACCAAATCATGATTTGTCGTGCCGTAAATCTTAGTTAATGTGTAGTCCAAAATATGGGAAATTCTTTGGACTATACTCATGGATTTGACTGTTTTTGATAAATCACAAATTGCTTTGCATGGAATATTTTATGCATATTAAAAAATTCTCGAAAATTTATGCCCTATAATCAATGATTTTGGCCTTTTTCGGTCAAATCACAAATTGCTGATACATAAAGTATATTATGCGTATTCCACGGTTCTCGAATTTCTTTGAACTATAACTCATTATTGTTGTCGTTCTCAACCAATACCAAATTGCTTTCCGCATAGAAAATTTTATGGGTATTGTAATATTTTAGAATTTAAGTGTACTATAACTTATGATTGTGCCTGCTCTCGATCAAATCGCATTGTGCCGTTATGTTAGCTTCTTGAATTTTTGTGAACAATAACTTATTAATGTGGATGTTTTTTTTACCAAATCACAAATTGTCATTCCGCATAGTATTTTATATGCGTAATCCAAAATTTTCAAAATTTTCAAATTTTTGTGGACTATAACCCTTTATTTTGGCCCTTTTAAAGAAAAAACAAGTTTCTATGCCTTGCAAATTATTTTATGTACACTTCAAATTAAACCATAATTTTGGTTATTTTCGATCAAAACTCAAATTGTTGAATTTCATTGGGCTAACACATGATTTTGACCGTTTTCAACCAGATCACAAATTGCTGCCATACAAAATATATTATACGTGTTGGATTTTTGTGGAATATAATCAATGGTTTTGACCGTTTAAACCAAATCACAAATTAGCATCACACGCGAAATATTTTATATGTACTCCAAAAAGCTCGAATTTCTATGGACTAAAACCAATGGTTGTGGTCGCTTTTGACCAAATCACGAGTTGCCAGTTCGCATAGAATATTTTTTGTTGCTTCGACGTTCCAGAATTTCTGTAGACTATTACTGATGATTTAAGCCATTTTCGACCAAATCACAAATTACTAAGCTACATAGCTTAATTTATGCGTATTCCTTAGTATCTGAGTTTTGTGATTATTGCCGTTTTCGATTAATCTTTAATTGCCTTCTTATTGGAAATAGTTTATGCGTATTCTAAAATTCTCGAATCGCTGTGCACTATAGCCAATTATTTTGGCGGTATTTGACAATCTCACAAATTGCTCACACAGAATATATTATGCGTATTCTAGAATTTTCAAATATTTATGAACTATAACTCGTGATTGTTGTTGTTTTCAACCAAATTGCAAATTGCCCTCCCACATCGAATATTTTATGCCTATTCCGAATTCCATATCTTATGTGGACTATGTTGTGCTGGCGTTTGACCAAATCACAAGTTGCAGTTACTTCAAAGTTCATGATATTTGTGGACTACAACCCATTGATGTGGAGGTTTTCAAGCCAAATCACAAATTGTCGTCCTGCATAATATTTTATCTGCATGCTTCAAAATTCTCGAATTTCTGTGGGCTATAACCCATGATTTTGACCATTTGAAACCAAATCACAAGTTTTCATCTCTCATAAATTATTTTATGTTTACTTCAAAATTAATCTATAATTTTGGTCATTTTCTGCCAAAACACAATTTTTTTTAATTTATGTGGACTATAACAAATGATTTTGACCACTCTTGACTAAATCTTAAATTGCCGCCATATGAAAAGTATATTATGCACACTCAGAAATTGTCAAATTAGTGGACAATAATCCATGATTTTGGCCGTTTAAAGCAAATTACATGTTGTCATCACTTGTGAAATATTTTATGCTAACTCCAAACTTTTCGAACTTCTATGAACTAAAACCCATGATTTGTGGCCACGATTGACCAAATATCAAGTTGCCGATTCACATAAAATATTTTCTCTCCGAAATTCTTGAAATTTCTGTGATTTATAACTATGATTTCCGTTATTCTCAACCAAATCATAAAATGTTGACCCTACAAGCTTATTTTATGCGTACTATAAAATCCCTAAATTTTTGTGGACTATAACTCATGATTTTCACCACTTTTAGTCAAAACCACAAATTGCTGTGCCGCATACCTTATTTTATGTGTATTCCAAAATACCTGAATTTTTGCGGACTACAGCTCATAGTTGTGGTCGTTTTCAATAAATCAAAATTGCCTACCCATATGGAACAATTTATGCATATTCTAAAATTCTCAAAATTTTTGTGAACTATAACAAATGTTTTTGATCGTTTTCGACCAAATTTTAAATTACCATCACACACATAATGTGTATTCCAACATTTCTGAATTTCTGTGAAATCATAGTTAGGATTTTGGTCATTTTCAACCAAATCACAAATTGTCTTTCTGCAGAGAATATTTTATGCGTACTTCAAACTTCCAGAATTTTGGTGGATAACCTATGATTGAGTTCGCTTTCGATCAAATGACAAATTGCTATTACGCAAAGATTATATTATGCATACTTTAAAAACTCTGCATTTTTGTGGATTATGACTCATTATAGTGGACATTTTTGACTAAATCACAAATTGTCCCACATAATCCGTGTATTACAAAATTCTCAAATTTTGTGGACTATAGCCTATGATTTTGGTAATTCTAGAACAAATCACAAATTTCCCATCCTCATAAATTATTTTCTGAGTATTTCAAAGTTAATCTATAATTAGGCCATTCTCAACCAAAAAAATAAATTGATAACTTTTGCAGATTTTAACACATGAGTTGACAGTTTTCGACTAAATCACAAATTGCTGCCATGAGTAGATTATATTATGCATACTTTAAAACTCTGCATTTTTGTGGATTATGACCTATGATTTTGGTCGTTTTCAACCAAATCACAAGTTGTCGTTACATGTAAAAACTTTATGCGCACTCCAAAGTTCCCGCGTTTCTATGGATTAAAACGAATGGTTGTGGCCACTTTAAACCAAAATACAAGTTGGTGTTTCGCGTAGAATATGTATATCTACAAATTTATGTTGACTATAATTCATGATTTTGGTCGTTTTCAACCAAAGTACGAACTACCATCCCGCATAACTTGTTCAATGCTTATTCCAAAATTCTTGAATTTCTGTTGACTTTATTTTAGCACATGATGGTTCCGTTTTCGATAAACCACAAATTGCCTTCCTAGTTCCCACAGAATATTTTTGCTTATTCCAAAATTCTCGTTCTTTAGTGACTATAACCAATGATTTTATTCATTTTCGACCAATTCACAACTTGTCGTCATACATAAAGATATTTTTCATATTCCAAAATTTTTGAATTTCGTGAACTATAACTCATAATTATAGGCATTTTCACCAAATTACAATTTGCCTTCCATAGAATATTTTTGCTTACTTTAAAATTCTAGAATTTATGTGGACTATATGATTGTGCCCTCTTTTGACCAAATCACAATGACGCCACTCAAAATATATCATGCCTACCTCAATTTAAGTAAATTTTTGGACTATGACTCATTATTGTAGATGTTTTCGAGTAAGTTTCAATGTGTCCTGTATAATATATTCTATCGTGCTCTAATATTCTCCAATTTATGTGGATTATGACCTATGATTTTGGTCGTTTTCAACCAAATCACAAGTTTTCATCTCTCATAAATTATTTTATGCTTATTGAAAAAATAATCCATTATCTTGGCCATTTTTGACCTAAACAAATTATCAATTTATGTGGGCTATAATCCAATGATTTTGGCCATTTTCAACCAAATCACGAATTACCTCCATGCATAGCATATATACTATGCATACTTAAACTTTTCAAACTTTTACGGACTATAATCCATGATTTGCAATTTAAACCTTCTCACATATTGCTATAATGTGTAAACTATTTTATTAAGTACTCTAGAAATGACCTATGATTTTGGTCGTTTTGACCAAATCGAAATCCCCATTGGTGTCTGCATAGAATAAATATTATATTCAAAACTTTCAATTTCTATGGACTATAACCTATTATTTTGATCGTTTTCGACCAAATCACAAGTTTTCATCTCTCATAAATTATTTTATGCTTATTGAAAAAATAATCCATTATCTTGGCCATTTTTGACCTAAACAAATTATCGAATTTATGTGGGCTATAATCCAATGATTTTGGCCATTTTCAACCAAATCACAAATTGTCCCACATAATCCGTGTATTACAAAATTCTCAAATTTTGTGGACTATAGCCTATGATTTTGGTCGCTTTTGACCAAATCACAAGTTGTCATCCGCGTAAAGTTACGTATGCATACTCAAATTCATGAATTCTCTATAGAGTAACCCATGATTTTGGTCTTTCTTGACCAAATCACAAATTGCCATCACTCATAGAATATATTATGCATATTTAAAAATTATCTAATTTATGTTGCCTATAACTCATGATTGTGGTTGTTATGAACCAAATCTCAAATTGCTTTCCCACATAATTTCTTAAGCATGCTCCAAAATTCCCGAATTTCTATGGACTATAACTTATGATTGTGCTCGTTTTCGACCAAATCACAAATTGTTGTCTCGCATAGTTTATTTTATGCATACTCCAAAGTTCTCGAATTTTTGTGTACTATAATCCATGATTGTGGCCATTTTCAATAAAATCACTAATTGCCTTTTCGCATAGAATATTTTATATATACTGCAAAATTATAGAATTTCTGTTGACTATATAACCTATGATTGTGGCCACTTTCGATCTAATTACAAATTGTCATCAGTCATCACGCAAAAAATACGTTAGAGTGTACTTTAAAATCCTTGAATTTTTGTGGATTATGACTCATTATAGTGGACATTTTGACTAAATCACAAATTGTCCCACATAATCCGTGTATTACAAAATTCTCAAATTTTGTGGACTATAGCCTATGATTTTGGTAATTCTAGAACAAATCACAAATTTCCCATCCTCATAAATTATTTTATGTTTACTTCAAAATTAATCTATAATTAGGCCATTCTCAACCAAAAAATAAATTGATAACTTTTGCAGATTTTAACACATGAGTTGACAGTTTTCGACTAAATCACAAATTGCTGCCATGAGTAGATTATATTATGCGTACTCAAAAATTGCTGAATTTTTGTGAACTATAATTCATGATTTTGGTTAAACTAAATCACAAGTTGTCGTTACATGTAAAAACTTTATGCGCACTCCAAAGTTCCCGCGTTTCTATGGATTAAAACGAATGGTTGTGGCCACTTTAAACCAAAATACAAGTTGGTGTTTCGCGTAGAATATGTATATCTACAAATTTATGTTGACTATAATTCATGATTTTGGTCGTTTTCAACCAAAGTACGAACTACCATCCCGCATAACTTGTTCAATGCTTATTCCAAAATTCTTGAATTTCTGTTGACTTTATTTTAGCACATGATGGTTCCGTTTCGATAAACCACAAATTGCCTTCCTAGTTCCCACGAATATTTTTGCTTATTCCAAAATTCTCGTTCTTTAGTGACTATAACCAATGATTTTATTCATTTTCGACCAATTCACAACTTGTCGTCTCAAGATAGTTTATTTTATGCATACTCCAAAGTTCTCAATTTTTGTGTACTATAATCCATGATTGTGGCCATTTTCAATAAAATCACTAATTGCCTTTTAAGCATAGAATATTTTATATATCTTGCAAAATTATAGAATTTCTGTTGACTATATAACCTATGATTGTGGCCACTTTCGATCTAATTACAAATTGTCATCAGTCATCACGCAAAAATACGTTAGAGTGTACTTTAAAATCCTTGAATTTTTGTGGATTATGACTCATTATAGTGGACATTTTGACTAAATCACAAATTGTCCCACATAATCCGTGTATTACAAAATTCTCAAATTTTGTGGACTATAGCCTATGATTTTGGTAATTCTAGAACAAATCACAAATTTCCCATCCTCATAAATTATTTTCTGAGTATTTCAAAGTTAATCTATAATTAGGCCATTCTCAACCAAAAAAATAAATTGATAACTTTTGCAGATTTTAACACATGAGTTGACAGTTTTCGACTAAATCACAAATTGCTGCCATGAGTAGATTATATTATGCGTACTCAAAAATTGCTGAATTTTTGTGAACTATAATTCATGATTTTGGTTAAACTAAATCACAAGTTGTCGTTACATGTAAAAACTTTATGCGCACTCCAAAGTTCCCGCGTTTCTATGGATTAAAACGAATGGTTGTGGCCACTTTAAACCAAAATACAAGTTGGTGTTGGTAGAATATGTATATCTACAAATTTATGTTGACTATAATTCATGATTTTGGTCGTTTTCAACCAAAGTACGAACTACCATCCCGCATAACTTGTTCAATGCTTATTCCAAAATTCTTGAATTTCTGTTGACTTTATTTTAGCACATGATGGTTCCGTTTTCGATAAACCACAAATTGCCTTCCTAGTTCCCACAGAATATTTTTTGCTTATTCCAAAATTCTCGTTCTTTAGTGACTATAACCAATGATTTTATTCATTTTCGACCAATTCACAACTTGTCGTCATACATAAAGATATTTTTCATATTCCAAAATTTTTGAATTTCTGTGAACTATAACTCATAATTATAGGCATTTTCACCAAATTACAATTTGCCTTCCCGCATAGAATATTTTTTGCTTACTTTAAAATTCTAGAATTTATGTGGACTATATGATTGTGCCCTCTTTTGACCAAATCACAATGACGTCACTCAAAATATATCATGCCTACCTCAATTTCGTAAATTTTTTGGACTATGACTCATTATTGTAGATGTTTTCGAGTAAGTTTCAATGTGTCCTGTATAATATATTCTATGCGTACTCTAATATTCTCCAATTTATGTGGATTATGACCTATGATTTTGGCTGTTTTCCACCAAATCACTAGTTTTGATCGCTCAAAAATTATTTTATGCTTATTGAAAAAATAATCCATTATCTTGGCCATTTTTGACCTAAACAAATTATCGAATTTATGTGGGCTATAATCCAATGATTTTGGCCATTTTCAACCAAATCACGAATTACCTCCATGCATAGCATATATACTATGCATACTTAAACTTTTTCAAACTTTTCTGGACTATAATCCATGATTTGCAATTTAAACCTTCTCACATATTGCTATAATGTGTAAACTATTTTATTCGTACTCTAGAAATGACCTATGATTTTGGTCGTTTTTGACCAAATCAGAAATCCCCATTGGTGTCCTGCATAGAATAAATATTGCGTATTCAAAACTTTCTGAATTTCGGTGAACTATAATTTATTTTTCACCAAGCTGATGAAATCACAGATTGTCATCACATATAGAATATATTTTGCATATTCTAAATTTTTGAATTTCGTGAACTATAACTCATAATTATAGGCATTTTCACCAAATTACAATTTGCCTTCCATAGAATATTTTATATATCTTGCAAAATTATAGAATTTCTGTTGACTATAACTCATGATTTTGGTCGCTTTTGACCAAATCACAAGTTGTCATCCGCGTAAAGTTACGTATGCATACTCAAATTCATGAATTCTCTATAGAGTAACCCATGATTTGGTCTTTCTTGACCAAATCACAAATTGCCATCACTCATAGAATATATTATGCATATTTAAAAATTATCTAATTTATGTTGCCTATAACTCATGATTGTGGTTGTTATGAACCAAATCTCAAATTGCTTTCCCACATAATTTCTTAAGCATGCTCCAAAATTCAATTTCTATGGACTATAACTTATGATTGTGCTCGTTTTCGACCAAATCACAAATTGCCATCACTCATAGAATATATTATGCATATTTAAAAATTATCTAATTTATGTTGCCTATAACTCATGATTTTGGCCATTTTCAACCAAATCACAAATTGCCATCACTCATAGAATATATTATGCATATTTAAAAATTATCTAATTTATGTTGCCTATAACTCATGATTTTGGCCATTTTCAACCAAATCACGAATTACCTCCATGCATAGCATATATACTATGCATACTTAAACTTTTCAAACTTTTTAAAATTTCTATGGACTATAACCTATTATTTTGATCGTTTTTGACCAAATCACAAGTTGTCATCCGCGTAAAGTTACGTATGCATACTCAAATTCATGAATTCTCTATAGAGTAACCCATGATTTTGGTCTTTCTTGACCAAATCACAAATTGCCATCACTCATAGAATATATTATGCATATTTAAAAATTATCTAATTTATGTTGCCTATAACTCATGATTGTGGTTGTTATGAACCAAATCTCAAATTGCTTTCCCACATAATTTCTTAAGCATGCTCCAAAATTCCAAAATTATGTAGACTATAACTCATGATTTTGGTCGTTTCAACCAAATTACAAATTGCTATCACTCATAGAATATATTATGCATATTTAAAAATTATCTAATTTATGTTGCCTATAACTCATGATTGGGCCAATTTCGATAACTCACAAATTGCCTTACCACGTGGAGTATTTTATGTGTATTTCAAAATTCTTAAAATTTTGAGGACTATAACAAATCATTTTGGATGTTTTTATCAGATCACGATTGTCATCACATATAGAATATATTTTGCATATTCTAAATTTTTGAATTTGGTAGAAATATTACTCATTATTTTGGTCATTATCAACCAAATCACAAATTGCCATCACTCATAGAATATATTATGCATATTTAAAAATTATCTAATTTATGTTGCCTATAACTCATGATTTTTGCGGTTTAGACCATTCACAGATTTTTTGTCCTCAACAAAATAGGGTTTTTTCCCCATAGAAACCAATTTTAAAATAGAATCATTCTATAGAAACTATCTTTGATTTTCAATTCGCACACAAACTACCTGGTTTTTTGTTGTAATCAACCACTTGGGTCCACTTTTCAGCTACTTTTTCAGTAATTCTTCCTAACTAAACTCGATTAAGGATCATCTCTCTAATATACTTAGTATTTGCCAATTAATTACTACAACAAAATTGGCAAAACTTGAATTTAAAGCGAGTCCTGTTGGTTGATTGAAACAAAATGTCATTTATGATAGTTTATGTATAAATTGACTGTCAAAAGTGGTTTCTGTAGACCACATTTTAAGGTGGTTTCTATGAAAAAAACCTTTAATATAATCCATAATTTTGGTATTTTCGACCAAAACACAAATTGCCTAAGTTTTGTGGACTATTACACATTATTGAGATTGTTTTCGGCTAAATCACTCATTTCCCCCATGCGTAGAATATATTATTTGTACTCAGAAATCACTGAAATTTTTGGACTATAATCCATGATTTTAGTTGTTTAAACCAATTAACAAATTGCCGTCACAAAATATTTTATGCGTGCTCTGAACTTCCCAAATTCCAATGGAATAAAACCAACGGTTGTGGACTCCTTTGACCAAATCACAAATTGCCGCTTCCCGTAGATTAATATATTCCTATCCGAAGTTAAGTGGACTATAACTCATGATTTTGGTCGTTTCAACCAAATTACAAATTACCATCCCACATAACTTATTTCTGTTGACTATAACTCATGATTGGGCCAATTTCGATAACTCACAAATTGCCTTACCACGTGGAGTATTTTATGTGTATTTCAAAATTCTTAAAATTTTGAGGACTATAACAAATCATTTTGGATGTTTTTATCAGATCACAGATTGTCATCACATATAGAATATATTTTGCATATTCTAAATTTTTTGAATTTGGGCGAAATATTACTCATTATTTTGGTCATTATCAACCAAATCACAAATTGTCTTCCTGTGTAAAACAAAATTTTTTTTTGCGTACATAAAAATTCTAGAGTTTCTATGGATTATATAACCTTTTGACTATGCTCGCTTTTCAACCAAATTACAAATTGCTATCACTCATAGAATGTATTATACGTACTTCAAAATTCCTCAGTTTTGTGAGCTTATTATGGACATTTTCGAGCAAATTACTAATTATTGTCCCACATAATATATTCTCTTCGCACTCTAAAATTCTCGAATTTTCATGGACTATAACTCATGATTTTGGTTGTTTTTGACCAAATCACAAGTTCCCGTCACTCATAAATTATGTTGTGTACGTCAAAAATGATCCATGATTTTTGGCCATTTTGCGGCCAAAACACAAATTGCCGAATTTTATGGACTATAACCCATGATTTTGGCCGTTTTCGGCCAAATCACAAATTACCTACCCGCATAGCATATATTATGTGTACTTCAAAATTGTTGAACTTTTGTGGACTATAGTCTTTTGTGGACTATAGTCCATGATTTTGACCGTTTAAACTTTCACGCAAATTGTTGTCACGCGTAAAATATATATTATGGTTAAAATAAATTCTGTTGTATCCTTCTTCATATTTTAATCCCTTTTTCCACTATGCAGGACTTTTTCCAGAAGGAGGATCAAGAGTGAAATTTCACGGTTCTCCAGAATCATCTACGGGAGCCAGGGGTGGATTTATTTCTGTTCAGTTTTACAGGAATATGTCTGTAGACCGTGATTCCAGCTCTGCATCCTCTAGCTCTGCATCTCCCAAGTATGTAGTTTTACGTTTGTGCACCTTGAGCTTCTGTATTATTCATCGCATGTATGTATGTATTTATAATGTATGACAGGGTTAATTGCAGATACCACCTACACTTCTATTGTTGCAAATAGACCCCTGAGTGAAAATTATTGGCCCTTTTACCCTCAGACAACTGGACAATAGTACAGGGGGTCTGTCCACATGGGCGATAGTGCTGGGGGTTATCCTCAATTAACCCTATAATATATGATTAATGATTCTTTTATCATTTTATGTTCTCTTCTCGGCATCATTTAATGCCATACCATTAGAGATTATTTAGATTGTCATGTTGGTAACCTGTCTCGAAAATGTTTACTATTGCAGCAATGTAGAACTGGTATCAGGGCTTGATGATGATGGTAAAGCGAGGGGAGATGCAGGGTATGCAATGAGGAGATTAGAGGGCAAGGAGGAATAGATCTCTGAGCATCATCATGCAGCAAATGTTCTTTTATAGTTCATTCCATGTAAATATGTGTGACGATGAGAGCTTAGTAGATTGCAGGCATTTGATGTACATGACTGTGAGGTCTTCGTGTGGGGTTTCTCAGCATCCTCCATGTACCTTCACCAGCTTTTTCCCACACGATTAACTTGTATTGCATTCGGGGACTGCTTATTATCAATGCATGAAATTTTGTTGAATTTGTCTGACTTCTTTCATTATTTGTACAACAATAACCAAAGGTCACCGGGTCAGTGATTTCAGTTTCTCTTCGACTTTGTCAAAAGGTCAAGATGGAGGATGTTAGCATCACGTTGTAGAAAACGCCGTCAACAGTTGCTCCAGAGAGATTTTAGGGTCTAGACAGCTTAAACACCATCTCAACTTTCTTTTTCCTCTTTTATCCTCCTTTTAAGAAATGAAAAAAAAGGGACCGCAGGTATATAATAAGAGAATAATCTGAAAAATCCAAAAGGAAGAGAAAAACCTGTAGGTCCGCAATGTGGATACACCTACTAAACAAGATAGCTCATTGATAAAGAGTGGGATTCAGTTATAGAATTCAAAATAGAGACCAAATTTTTCCTCACAAAGCATCTCCAGCTTCTTGAAGATTATGACTGCAAAGAGCAATAAATTACAGATGCAAGCTGAATAATAGCTGTGGATAACAGCCTTATTCCATTTAAAATCCTGGAGACTTTGTCACTAGTAAGTTTGAATCAAGAGCACAGTGAAATACCAATACTCAGTTGTCCAGTGGGTTACATAAAAATGAACAAAAATCATTGGTCATCGTCCATGAAATCGCGAATTTTGAAGATACGCATACTTAATTGTCATTGACTCGAAACAAACGGAAATAGACAAAAATTACGGTTAGAGTTTATTAAAATTTTGAATTTTGGAACACCCATATCTAATTGTCATAAGGTCGAAACAAACGAAAACGAACCAGAACTGTGGGTTATAACTCATGAAAATCGTAAATTTTAAAGTGCATATAGTTAATAATTGAGTCGAAACAAATGAAAAAAAAAAAATCGTGGATTACGACCCATGAAATTGCGAATTTTGAACTATATGTACGTCATTGCAATTAGATCGAAATAAATGAAAATGGTCTTGCAGCCCATAAAACTAATGAATTTAAAGTAGCTATACTTAACACTTGTTCTTTCAAGTGAACGAAAATCGACAAAAAAAATCGTGATTTTAAAATACAAGTGCTCAATTACCATTTAGTCGAAAGGAACACAAATTGATAAAACACGTGGGTTACAGCCCATGAAATAGAGATTTTTAAAGTACCCATACTTAATTTCTATTTGGTCGAAATGAACGAAAATTGATGCAAATCCTGAGTTGTAGCTTGATCATTATATTTTATTGCACTTTTATAATGAACGAAAATTGATGCAAATCCTGAGTTGTAGCTTGATCATTATATTTTATTGCACTTTTATACCCTTATTATCTATCTTATTTTGAATAAGATATATGTTAATAAGTGTTTTTATCTTAATCTGTAGGAAATAAAGGATTAAGGAATAAGAGCCCAAAAGAACTCAAAACTCTCTCATTTTTTCAACCCTTATTGAAGCCCAAGATCAAGACAAAAGAAGCCCATGGAAGCCCACACAAAAAAGCCAAAGAACTTCAGCCAAAAGAAGGGGAATCGAAGAAGTATCAATAGGAGTGTCGATACTAGTATCGATCGGGGTTTTGATACTGGTATCGATATAAGTATCGATACCAAGTAAACAGTTACAAATCAAATGCTGAAATCGTGTAAATTAAGAGTTAAGTTTGATCTAAGGGCTAATATTGATTGTAATATGCTATAAATAGGGATAGAGAGCGAGGGTTTGAATGGGAAATTTAAGTTTGCATTAATAAAAATTTTTATTCCTCCTTTTTAATTTTATTTCTTCTTGTTTGTTGATGAAGATGAAAATTTACTTTCAAGAGGCTAACCCATTGCAATGTAAATTTTTCTTTTTATCTTTTATTTTCTTGCTTTAGAAATTCATGTTTTAGGACTTTATTTTCTTTTTATTTTTATGTTGGTAGATTAGATTTATTTTGATGCCTTGTAGTATAGATTTACTTTCATGCTCTTTCATTTTATTGTTTATTTTTCATGCTTTGTAGAATTTATTTTCTAGCATTTTTATTCGTAGTGTAGATTTACTTTTAATCTCTTTTATTTTTGTCAGTTAGATTTTCTATATGCTCATAGTTAGATCTTTATTTTATTGTTCTTGTTCTTATTTTTGTAGTTAGTTTATATTTTTCTTATAATTTAGATTTCTTTCTTTTATGCTTTCTAGTCTAGATTTTATTTCCTTATTTTTATTTTATAAAATGAGTAACTAAAATCTTGTAGGAGTTCTGGAATTGTATGAAACTAGTTGATTTCTTTTATGATTTATAGATTGCTCTCTTATGCTTAAAATGATCATGTTTAGGATAATTAACTAGAGAACAAATTGGTAGAAGAAGAATGTGATAATCTTTGCTTATCTGGGCGGTTTGATAGGTTATGCTTATGAATTCTAGAATTATTATCTAGTTGTTGTTCTTTTCATGAATGGAATTTTAGTAGATGATGATTTGATGGATTATTCTTTCTTTTAGTAGTTCGATAATCTATGCTTAGCAAATCTAAAGTAAAATATGATAAAAGAGAATGGTTCATAAATCATAAATGAAATTAACTAGTGGACTCAATTCTAGATTCCTTAGTTCTCTACTTGATTTCCTCCATCTTTGACTTGCTTTGATTTTGCTCTTTTGATGATTTTCTTCTCTTTTTAATTTTGTTCTTTTTATTTTCTTATTCCTCCTCATTGTTTAGTCTTCATTTTCTTTTATTTGATCACTTTCTTTCTCCCCTCTTGCTCTAGTTTTATTTTATTTACAAATAATCACACTCTTTATATCTCAACACTTTCACTCCTCTTTGTCCACACACAACTCTAGGATACAATTTAGAATAGGGTTTATTGCTGAAAACCACCTTAACTTTTAGTCAAATTGCTGAAAACCACCTGCTTTTTTTTTTTTGGATAAAAACCACCTTACTTTGCTGTTATGTTTCACATGTCACACCAAGATTTTTTTTACCGCTACCACCTAACTGTTATATCTATTTACCACCTTTACTTTTATATTTCTTATGGTTACCATCTTTACAAAATACAAATTTATATATATACCACCTTACCTTTATAAACTTTTGACATGAATCACCTGCTATTTTATGAAATTCATACTTACTTTATAAAAGTTAAGGTGGTAACTTGATAATAAAAAAAGTTAAGGTGGTAACTATAAAAAAAAGCAAAAATTGGTGTGACATGTGAAATATAACAGCAAAGTAAGGTGGTTTTTATCAAAAAAAAAAAAAAAGCAGGTGGTTTTCAGCAATTTGACTAAAAGTTAAGGTGGTTTTCAACAATAAACCCTTACTATTTTCTACACACCATCCTCGTGGGATCGACATCTTTCTATACTATAACTTGATAGTTGTCCTCTTGCAATATTAGTGCATGTTTATTATGCCATCACATATTTTTTAGGTGCCGTTGCCGGCGAAGGTGCTTGTAATTAGAATTTTTTAATTTTGGTTCTTTGATTTGTGTGTTTTCTTGTGAAGGACTAAACTAGAAGATTGAAACTTGATGATTAAAGACTAAAGATTGAAGATTTGCTTAAAAAGGCAAGTCCTCTTTCTAGTATTTTCAATTCCACCCTCTAGTTTAGGCTCTTCACATTAGAGACAATTAAGAACTAATAAAAATATAAATTTTTCTCTTGTCGACCCTAATAAAATCCACCCTCTACTTGAACAACTACTAATAAGATAATAAATTCAAACAAGAGCTATCTTTCTCACATTTGTTTGATTGTTAATCCTAATTAAAAATAAAAGATTTTCTTTTTGCATCCTTTTATAGTTGCTTTTAATTCTTAGGGTTGCATTGTATATAGTTAGTAGGAATTCACCAAAGTAATTTGAGCATTTTGAATTGAGCACTCACTTGAAAATACTTTTAAGGGTAAAAACCCCCTAATCAAGATAAGGTGAGGGATTTCATCACCCTTTCCTTAGCCCACAAATTACTAATTCCTCACTACATAAACCCAAGCCTTCTAAAACTCATTAGACGTTGGCCCCTGAGGACTCGAGCTCATTAAGGAACCAGAAATCCTTAAGTGGACTGGTTTATATTTACTTGAATCCGTTAGAGTCTAAGGCAAGTTTTAGGGGTTGCGTAAAGCGCTCCACAAGGAAATATGTACTTAATTGGTCCTTGATCTCTCTCTAGTACTATCCTGACCTGGCTAACTGACCAAGTAAATTTTAATCTTTTCACTCAAGGAGTTTTTGGTTAGGAGCTTGTCTAGTTGAGTCTAGGCTTAACCCTAGAAATAAAGGTGATTGTTTCAAAGTGGTTACTCTTGATTTTGTTTAGTTAGGTTTTTCTTTTATCCTTTCTCTTTTCTCTTACTTGTCTTTTAGGTCTTTTAGTTTTTCCTTAAAAACCAAAATTTTAAAATTAACTTTTGTTATTCCTATATCTTTTTCTCTAATTTTCTTTATATATATATATATATATATATATATATATATATATATATATATATATATATATATATATATATAATTTGCTTTTGTGTATGAGTTTGGATTAGGGATAATATCAATTGATTAATTAAGTATTGAACCATTTTTTAAAATCAAAGAAATGGCAAATCCTAATCCATCCATTCTTCAAGACATGTGTTATCCCACTAGGAATGCAATCCCGTCTTGCATTAGACTACCCGATGTTAATGGAGCTAAATTTGAGCTTAGACCACACTTCATAAACATACTTCCAAAATTCTTAGAAAATGAATCTGAAGACGCTTATATTTTTATCTCCGAGTTTGAGGAAGTTTATCTTATGATTAAGATTAGGAAATTATCTGAGGATGCGATTAAGATTAGATTTATCCCATGTGCTCTTAAGGATAAGGCCAAGAAATGGCTGTATAGCTTACTCATAAATTCTATCTCAACCTAGGATGGATTTATTACCATTTTTCTAAAGAAAATTTTTCCAATCCATAAAGCGGTTAAGCTTAGAAACAACATTCAGAATTTTAAAATAGTCCTAGGAGAGCTATTCTAAAAATATTTTGAAAAGTTTAAGGATCTCCTTATTCAATGTCCTCACCATGGCCTAGAAAAGTGGTGATTATGCCAAATAATTTATGAAGGAGTGAATTATTCTTTAAAAATTTTCTTAGAATCTATGTGTCAAGGGGATTTTATGAAGAAAAATGCTGATGAAGCTTGGAAATTTTTAGAGAGTTTATCTGAGAAAACCATACAGTGGGAACACTGTGATGAAAGAGCTTTATCAATTCCCCCAACCAAATCCAGTGGTCTTTCTCTAGAGTCAAACATAGCCTCTGAAGTGAACTGTTTTCTCCAACCTACAACCCGGGTTGGAGAAATCATCCAAAATTTGCATGGAATTAGGAAAACTTCTCTGAAAATTAAAATTTCACTCCCACTTCAACCTAACAATTTTCTAGAGGAAACACGGTTTCATTCAACTCACCGAATAATTTTTAACAATTCAATTTACCCTATCCAAACCAGCCTCCTCATCATCAAACAGTAAATCCTACTCCTCCGAATTTTGATCACGAGAGACGTTTGAATGTCTTAGAAAAGGGTTTAGAAGCCATGATCAAATCTTCTACACAGACCACCAACATGTTGACTCGGTCATCTAACACTCTGAATTCCTTCATGCAGACAACCAGTCAAATGCTCAATTCCAACACTCAAGCCATAGCTAGGTTAGAAACCCAACTTGGCCAGCTAGCTAGTGCCGTGGGAGAAAGAGAGAAGAAAATTTTATCGAGTCAACCTGTTATAAATCCTAAGGACCCCGGATCAAGTTCAACCTACTAAGCTCAAGTGAATGCAATCCATTCACTATGGTTAGGGAAACAGGTCGACAATCAAGTTAAAATGCCTTCGAGTCAAATTCCTGAACCTGAACAAACTCTCTCTCCTTCTGATAACTCTGTTCAATAATCACCCCCTTCCTATGACCAAGAACCTGAAATCGAACCTAAGCTCAATTTTGACAGGTTTAAACCAGTTGCTCCCTTTCCAGATAGACTCAGGCCTAGGAAAAACTCTCCTCAGGTAGAGAAAATATTAGAAATCTTCAATCAGGTCAAGGTCAACATCCCTCTCTTAGATGCCATCCAACAAATTCCATCTTATGCATAAAAATCATAGATTATAGCTCAGAAAATCATGAATTTTGGTCTCCACGAAATTATTTGCCATTGGGTCGAAATGATGAAAAAAGATAAAAAATCATGAGTTATAGCTCAGGAAATCATGCCTCCGAGAAATTATTTACTAATGGATTGAAATGACTAAAAATGTCCAATAATTATGGGTTATAGCTCATAAAATCGTGAAGTTTTGCCTTCACAAAAGTATTTGCTAAAGGGTTAAAACAACAAAAATTAGACAAAAATCATGGGTTAACGCTCACGAGGTCGTGAATTTTTGCCAACGAGTCAAAATGACTAAAAATATCCAAAAATCATAGGTTATAGCTCACAAAAACTTGAATTTTATAAAATTATTTACCAAAGATTGAAAGTTATTAAAAATGTCCAACAATTGTGGCTATAGCTTATGAAATTGTGAATTTTGGCCTCTGCAAAATTATTTGACAAGGGGTCGAAATGACTAAAAATGGTAAAAAATCGTGAATTATAGCTCACAAAATCATGAATTTTGGTCTTTACGGAATTATTTGCCAATGGTTGAAATAAAAATAGGTAAAAAAATTATGGGTTATAGCTCATAAAATCTTGGCCTCAGCGAAATTTGCCAATGGGTCGAAATGGCTAAAAATGGTAAAAAATAGTGGGTTAAAGCTCATGAAATCATCAAGTTCTGACTCCACAAAATTATTCCCCTAAGATTTGAGAAGACTAAAAATGTCCAATAATCGTGAGTTATAGTTCATGAAATCGTGAATTTTGACTCACGCGAATTTATTAGCCAATGGCTCAAAATGACTAAAAATGGGCAATAATAATTAGTCATAGCTCACGCACTTGTGATTTTTCACCTCCGTGAAATTATTTGCCAACATATCAAAACAACTGAAAATGGCCAAAATCATGGGTTATAGTTAACAATATCTTAAATTTTAACCCCCACGAAATTATTTGCCAATCGTTGAAATGGCTAAAAATGGCCAAAAATCATGGGTCATAGTTCATGTTAATTTTGGCCCTTGCGAAATTATTTACCAGCAGGTCAAAATAGATAAAAATGACCAAAAAGCATGGGTTATAAGCCACGAAATCGTGAATTCTGGCCTCTGGTGAAATTATTTGTTAACGGGTTGAAATTACTAAAAATGGCCAAAATCATGAAATTTGGTGTTCGCAAAATTATTTGACAACAGGTTGAAATAACTAAAAGTATCGAAAAATCGTGGGTTATAGCTCATGAAAGCATGAATTTTGACCAATGCGAAATTATTTGCCCTTGGGTCGAAACGACTATAAATGGCCAAAAATCATGTATTATAACTTATAAAATCTTAAATTTTAGTATCCGCAAAATTATTTGCCAACGGGTCAAAATGAATAAAAATTGCTAAAAATTGTGGGTTATAGCTCACGAAGAAGTGAATATTAGTCTCCACGAAATTATTTGCCATGGGTCAAAGGGATTAAAAATGGCCGAATGCCATCGGTTATGGCTCACGAAATCATGAAATTGGGCCTCCACAGAAATATTTACTAATGGTTCGAAAGAACTAAAAATATCAAATAATCGAGGGTTATAGATCTTGAAATCGTGGATTTTGGCTTCCGCAAAATTATTTTTCAAAGGTTGGAGATGACTAAAAATGGCCAAAAATCGTGGGTTATAGCTCATAAAGAATTATTTGCCAATGGGTCGAAACAAAAAAGGCTAAAAATCATGGGATATAGTTCATAAAATCATGAATTTTAGCCTCGGTGAAATTGCTGGCCAATGGGTCGAAATGACTAAAAATGACGAAAAAGAGTGGGTTCTAGCTCATAAAATTGTAAAGTTTGGACTCCGCAAAATTATCTACCAACTATTCAAAACTACTAAAAATTATCAAAAATTATGGGTTATAGCTCACGATGTCGTGAATTTTGGCCTCCATGAATTTATTAGCAAATACCTTGATACAACTAAAAATGGCCAATAATCATGGGTTATAGCTCATGAAATTATGAATTTTGACCATCACGAATTTATTTGACAATGGGCCAAAATTATTAAAAATGCTCAAAAATCATGGGTAACAACTCACGAAATCATGAATTTTGACCTCCTCAAAATTATTTGCAAATGGGTCAAACTAACTAAAAATGGCCAAAAATTATGAAATATAGCTCACGAAATTGTGAATTTTTTTGGCCTTCTCAAAATTATTTGATAATGGGTCAAAATTATTAACAATAGCAAAAAATCATGGGTAATAGCTCATGAAATCGTGAATTTTGACATCCATGAAATTATTTACTACTAGGTTGAAATGACTAAAAATGACAAAAAATTATGGGCTATAAGCTCACAAAATAGTGAATTTTTGCCTCCACAAATTATTTGCCGACGGGCCAAAATAACCGAAAATGGCCAAAATTAATGGGTTATAGCGCCCAAAATTGTGAATTTTGGCCTCCACCAAATTATTTGAAAAGGGGTCGAAATGACTAAAAATAGTTAGAAATCGTGGGTAATAGCCCATGAAATCGTGAATTTTGACCTCTGCAAAATTATTTGTTAATGGGTCGAAACGACTAAAAATGACCAACAATAGTGGGTTATAGGTCAAGAAATTGCAAAGTTTGGACTCCGCAAAATTATCTACCAATGGTTCAAAATGACTAAAAATGTCCAATAATAGTTGGTTATAGGTCGTGAAATCGTAGATTTTAGCCTTCGCAAATTTATTAGCCAATGGCTCGGAACAATTAAAAATGGCCAATAATCATGGTTATAGCACATAAAATTGTAAATTTTGGCCTCTGCGAATTTATTAGCCTAGAAGTCGAAATGAGTAAATATGGTAAAAATTGTGGGTTATAGCTCACAAAATCGTAAATTTTGGCCAGTGCAAAATTATTTGACAATGGGCCAAAGCGACTGAAAATGCCTAAAAAACATGGGTAACAGCTCACAAAACTGTGAATTTTAGCCTCTGCAAAATTATTTGCCAATGGGTCAAACTAACTAACAATAATAAAAAATTGTGGGTTATAGCTCACAAAATTGTGAAATTTGGCCTCCAAGAAATTATTTTACAATGAGTCAAAATAATTAAAATAAGCAAAAAAGTATGGGTTATAGCTTATGAAATCATGAATTCTGACCTCCATGAAATTATTTGCCAACGGATTGAAATGACTAAAAATATTTAAAAATTGTGGGTTATAGCTCACAAAATCGTAAAATTTCACCTCTGCAAAATTATTTGCCAACGGGCCAAAAATAACCAAAAATGGTCGAAATTAGTGGATTATAGCCCACGAAATTGTGAATTTTGGCCTCCATGAAATTATTTGCCAACGGTCAAAATGAAATGGCCAAAAATCATGGTTAATAGGTCATGAAATGTAATTTTGACCTTTAAATTATTTGCCAACGGTCAAAATGACTAAAATGGCTAAAAACATGGTTTATTGCTCATAAAATCGAGAATTTCGACCTCATAAAATAATTTATCAATGTGTCGAACGACTAAAATGGCAAAAATCATGGGTTATAGCTCACAAAATTGGGAATTTGGCCTCTGCAAAATTATTTGCCAATGGGTCAAAATAACTAAAATGGCCAAAAATCATGGATTATAGGTCATGAAATGTAATTTTGACCTTTAAATTATTTGCCAACGGGTCAAAATGAAATGGCCAAAAATCATGGTTAATAGGTCATGAAATGTAATTTTGACCTTCTTGAAATTATTTGCCAACGGGTCAAAATGACTAAAATGGCTAAAAACATGGTTTATTGCTCATAAAATCGAGAATTTCGACCTCATAAAATAATTTATCAATGTGTGAACGACTAAAATGGCAAAAATCATGGGTTATAGCTCACAAAATTGGGAATTTGGCCTCTGCAAAATTATTTGCCAGCAATTGAAACAACTAAAATGGCCAAAAATCATGAGTTATAGCTCAAAAATCATGAATTTTGGCCTTAGCGAAATTATTTGCCAGCAATTGAAACAACTAAAATGACCAAAAATTGTGGGTTATAGGTAACAAAATCATGAATTTTGGCCTCCATGAAATTATTTGCCAACATATTAAAATAATTAAAATCACCAAAAATCATGGATAGAAATGTGAATCTTAAACTCGCAAAATTATTTGCCAATGTGTTTAAAGGACTATAAATAGCCAAAATCATGAGTTATAGCTCAAAAATCATGAATTTTAGCCTCTGTGATATTATTAAAAGCAGTTCGAAACTAAAATGACCTAAAATTGTGGGTTATAGCTCACGAAATTGTGAATTTTGGCCTCCACGAAATTATTTGACAATGGTTCAAAATGATTAAAAATTACAAAAATCATGGGTAATAGTAATGAAATCGTGAATTTTGACTGCATGAAATTATTTGCCAACCGGTTGAAATAATTAAAAATAGCAAAAATCATGGGTTATAGCTTAAAAAATATGATATTTGGCCTTAGCAAAATTATTTGCCAACGGATTGAAATGACTAAAAATATTTAAAAATTGTGGGTTATAGCTCACAAAATCGTAAAATTTCACCTCTGCAAAATTATTTGCCAACGGGCCAAAAATAACCAAAAATGGTCGAAATTAGTGGATTATAGCCCACGAAATTGTGAATTTTGGCCTCCGCCAAATTATTTGAAAACGGGTCAAAATGAAATGGCCAAAAATCATGGTTAATAGGTCATGAAATCGCGAATTTTGACCTTTGCGAAATTATTTGCCAACGGGTCAAAATGACTAAAAATGGCTAAAAAACATGGTTTATTGCTCATAAAATCAGGAATTTCGACCTCCGCAAAATAATTTATCAATGTGTCGGAACGACTAAAAATGGCAAAAAATCATGGGTTATAGCTCACAAAATTGGGAATTTGGCCTCTGCAAATTATTTGCCACCGGGCTGAAATAACTAAAAGTGGTGAAAAATGGTGGGTTACAGCTCACAAAATTGTGAATTTTGGTAGTCACCAAACTATTTGCTAACGGGTCGAAACAACTAAAAATGACCAAAAATTGTGGGTTATAGGTAACAAAATCATGAATTTTGGCCTCCATGAAATTATTTGCCAACATATTAAAATAATTAAAAATCACCAAAAATCATGGATAGAAATGTGAATCTTAAACTCTGCAAAATTATTTGCCAATGTGTTTAAAGGACTATAAATAGCCAAAAATCATGAGTTATAGCTCAAAAAATCATGAATTTTAGCCTCTGTGATATTATTCGCAAACAGTTCGAAACTAAAAATGACCTAAAATTGTGGGTTATAGCTCACGAAATTGTGAATTTTGGCCTCCACGAAATTATTTGACAATGGTTCAAAATGATTAAAAATTACAAAAAATCATGGGTAATAGTAATGAAATCGTGAATTTTGACCTGCATGAAATTATTTGCCAACTGGTTGAAATAATTAAAAATAGCAAAAAATCATGGGTTATAGCTTAAAAAAATATGATATTTGGCCTTCGCAAAATTATTTGCCAATGGGTCAAAATAACTAAAAATTGCCAAAAATAGTGGGTTATTGCTCATGAAATTGTGAATTTTTATCTCCGCCAAATTATTTGACAACGGGTCGAAATGACTAAAAATGGCCAAAAGTTGTGGGTAATAGCTCGTGAAATGTCAAATTTTTAGCTCCGCGAAATTATTTGCCAACGGGTCGAAACAACTAAAAATGGCCACAAATTGTGAGTTATAGCTGACGAAATCTTGACTTTTGGCCTTCACAAAATTATTTACCAATGGGTTGAAATAACTAAAAATAGCCAAAAATCATGGATTATAGGTCATGAAATCATGTGTTTTGATTTTCGTGAAATTATTTGTCAACGTGTTAAAATGACTAAAAATGACCGAAAATCATGGGTTATAGCTCTGGAAATCGTGAATATTGGTGTCCTCGAAATTATTCGTGCACGGGTCAAGACCATTAAAAATGGGCCAAAAATTGTGGGTTTAGCTCACAAAGTCGTGAATTTGGCCTATGTGTACTTATTTACCAATGGGTAGAAACGATTAAAAATGGCCAAAAATCATGAGTTATATATAGCTCACGAAATCATGAATTTGGGCCCGCTCAAAATTATTTACTAATGGTTCAAAATGACAAAAAGTGTCCAATAATCGTGAATTTTGGCCTTCGCGAAATTATTTGGTAACGGATCAAAACAACTAAAAATGACCAAAATTATGGGTTATTGCTCATGAGTCTTGACTTTTGGCGTCTGGGTAAATATTTGCCAACAGGTCAAAACGATTAAAAATAGTCAAAAATTTGTGGATTATAGCTCATGAGATCTTGAATTTTAGCCTACGCAAAGTTGTTTACCAAAGGTTCGAAATGACTAAAAATTTCTAATAATCATGAGTTATAGCTCATGAAATCGTAAATTTTGGCCACTACAAATTTATTAGCCATCGGGTCGAAACGAACAAAATTGGGCAAAAATCATGGGCTCACTAAATCATGAATTTTGGCCACCGCAAAATTATTTGACAACGGGTCATACTGACTAAAAACAGCTAAAAATCTTGGGTATCAGCTTACGAAATTATTAATTTTAGCCTCCTCAAAATTATTTGCCAACGTGTTCAAACAACAAAAAGTGGCTTAAAATTGTGGGTTATAGCTCACAGAATTGTGAATTTTAACCTCTGTGAATTATTTGACTAGGGGTCAAAATGATTAAAAATATCCAAAAGTCATGGGTTATAGCTCATAAAATCGTGAATGTTGGCCTCAGCAAAATAACTTGCTGATGGGCCGAAACGACTCAAAAATGGTCAAAAATGGTGGGTTATAGCTCATGTAATCGTGAAGTTTGGACTCTGCAAAATTATTTAGCAATAGTTTAAAGCTACTAAAATTGTCTAATAATCATGGGTTATAGCTCATAAAGTAGTTAATTTTTGCCTCCGCGAATTTATTAGCCAAATGATTCGAAACGACTAAAAAATGGCCAAAATTGAAGGTTATAGCTCACGAAATCGTGAATTTTGACCTCGCCGAAATTATTTGCCAATGGATCGAAATGGCTAAAAATGGTCAAAAATAGTGGATTATATCTCATAAACATGTAAAGTTTAGACTGCACAAAATTATCTACTAATGGTTTGAAATGACTAAAAATGTTCAATAGTTGTGGGTTATAGCTCATGAAATTGTGAAATTCGGCCTCTATGAATTTATTAGCCAATGGCTCAAAACGACTAAAAATGAGTAATAATTGTGAGTTATAGCTCATGAAATTGTGAATTTTGGTCTCTGCGTATTTATTTGCCAATGGGTCAAAACGACTAAAAATGGCGAAATATCGTGTATTATAGCTCATAAAATCATGAATTTTGGACTCTTTGAAATTATTTGCCAATGGATCGAAATGACTAAAAATGGGGAAAAATTGTGGGTTATAGCTCATAAAGTCGTGAATTTTGGCCTTTGTGAAATTATTTACCAATGGGTCAAAATGACTATAAATGGCCAAAAACCGTGGGTTTTAGCTCACGAAATCATTAATTTAGGCATCTACTGAAATTATTTGCCAATGGGTCGAAATGATAAAAAATGGCAGAAAATCGTGAGTTATAGCACACAAAATCATGGATTTTGTTATTTGTGGAATTATTTTCCAATGGGTCAAAACGAAAAAGGGCCAAAAATCATTAGTTATAGCTCATGAAATCCTGAATTTTGGGGTCAGCGTAATTATTTGCAATAGGTTGAAATGACTAAAAATTACCAAATATTGTGGGTTATAGCTTACAAAATCATGAATTTGGGCCTCCGCGAAATTATTTCGGCTTAAAGTGGCAAAAAATATCCAATAATCGTGGGTTATAGCCCATGAATACGTGAAATTTGGCCTCCACGAATTTACTAGCCAATGGCTCGAAACAACTAAAAATGGGCAATAATACTGAGCCATAGCTAATTAATTCATGAATTTTGGCTTCTACGAATATATCTACCAACAGGTCAAAATGACTAAAATGGCCAAAATTATGGGTTATAGCTCACAAAATCATGAATTTGGGCCTCCATGAAATTATTTGCCAAGGGTCGAAATGACTAAAAATAGGTAAAAATCATGGGTTATAGCTCACGAAGTCAAGAATTTTCACCTACAAGAAATTATATGCCAACAAGTCAAAACGACTAAAAATGATAAAAATCGTGGGTTATAGCTCACAAAATAATGAATTTGGGCCACAGCAAAATTCTTTACTAATGGTTCGAAACGACTAAAATGGCCAAAATTATGGGTTATGGCTCAAGAAATCCTAAATTTTGGCCTCTGAAATTACTTGCCAATGGATCGAAATGACTAAAATGGCCAAAAATTAGGGATAACTAAAAAAAGGGTAATTTTGATGTCCATGGAATTATTTGCCATTGGGCTGAAATGATAAAAATGGCCAAAAATTATGGGTTATGGCTCAAGAAATCCTAAATTTTGGCCTCTACGAAATTACTTGCCAATGGATCGAAATGGCTAAAATGGTCAAAAATAGTGGATTATATCTCATAAACATGTAAAGTTTAGACGCACAAAATTATCTACTAATGGTTTGAAATGACTAAAAATGTTCAATAGTTGTGGGTTATAGCTCATGAAATTGTGAAATTCGGCCTCTATGAATTTATTAGCCAATGGCTCAAAACGACTAAAAATGAGTAATAATTGTGAGTTATAGCTCATGAAATTGTGAATTTTGGCCTCAAAAATTATTTGCCAATGGGTCAAAACGACTAAAAATGGCGAAATATCGTGTATTATAGCTCATAAAATCATGAATTTTGGACTCTTTGAAATTATTTGCCAATGGATCGAAATGACTAAAAATGGGGAAAAATTGTGGGTTATAGCTCATAAAGTCGTGAATTTTGGCCTTTGTGAAATTATTTACCAATGGGTCAAAATGACTATAAATGGCCAAAACCGTGGGTTTTAGCTCACGAAATCATTAATTTAGGCATCTGAAATTACTTGCCAATGGATCGAAATGACTAAAAATGGCCAAAAATCATGATTTATAGCTCACAAAATCATGAATTTTGGCTTTGTGAAATTATTTTCTAATGGGTTGAAATAACCAAAATGGCCAAAAATCATTAGTTATAGCTCATGAAATCAAGAATTTTGGCCTCAAAAATTATTTGCCAATGGGTCGAAATGACTAAAATTACCAAATATTGTGGGTTATAGCTCACAAAATCATGAATTTTAGCCTCCATGAAATTATTTATTATTGGTTGAAATTGACAAACAATGTCCGATAATCATGGGTTATAGCTCATGAAATCGTGAATTTTGGCCTCCATGAAATTATTTGCCAATGGATCGAAATGACTAAAATGGGCAATATCTTGAGCCATAGCTAATTAATTCATGAATTTTGGCTTCTACGAATATATCTACCAACAGGTCAAAATGACTAAAAATGGCCAAAAATTATGGACTATAGCACACGAAATCGTGAATTTGTGCCACAACGAAATTATTTGCCAAGGGGTCGAAATGACTAAAAATAGGTAAAAATCATGGGTTATAGCTCACGAAGTCAAGAATTTTCACCTACAAGAAATTATATGCCAACAAGTCAAAACGACTAAAAATGATAAAAATCGTGGGTTATAGCTCACAAAATAATGAATTTGGGCCACAGCAAAATTCTTTACTAATGGTTCGAAACGACTAAAAGTAACCAGTAATTATGGGTTACAGCTTAAGAAATTATGAATTTTTGCCTCCACGAAATTATTTGCCAATGGGTGAAACAACTAAAATAACCAAAATGGCCAAAAATTATGGGTTATAGCTCACAAAATCCTAAATTTTGGTTTCCATGGAATTATTTGCCAATGGGTGAAATGACTAAAATGGCCAAAAATTATGGGTTATAGCTCATGAAATCGTGAATTTTGGCCTCCATGAAATTATTTGCCAAAGGATCGAAATGACTAAAATGGCCAAAAATCATTAGTTATAGCTCATGAAATCGTGAATTTTGGCCTCCATGAAATTATTTACTAATGGTTCAAAGCGACTAAAATGTCCAATAATCGTGGGTTATAGCTCACAAAATTGTGAATTTTGGCCTCCATGAAATTATTTACTAATAGTTAGAAACAACTAAAAATAACCAAAATGGCCAAAAATCATTAGTTATAGCTCATGAAATTGTGAATTTTGGCCTCCATGAAATTATTTGCCAATTAGTCAAAACTACTAAAAATAACTAGAAATCATAGGTTATAGCTCATGAAATCGTGAATTTTGGCCTCCATGAAATTATTTGCCAATGGGTGAAACAACTAAAAATGGCCAAAAATCATAAGTTATAGCTTAGGAAGTCGTGTATTTTAGCCTCCCCAAAATTATTTTTCAAAGGGTCAAAATGACTAAAATGGCAAAAAATCTTGGGTTATAGCTCACAAAATCATGAATTTGGGTCTCCAAGAATTTTTTTGAGAAAAAGGATGGGACACCACATAGAAACCCCAGCCTCCTAAATTATCCATAAGTGGTTGTCACAAGAGTATGGCTATATCCCCAACTCCAAGAATAGGGACTACATGAAATTATTTACTAATGGTTCAAAACGACTAAAAATGTCCAATAATTGTGGGTTATAGATCATGAACTTGTGAATTTTGGCCTCCGCGAAATTATTTGCCAATTAGTCAAAACTACTAAAAATAACTAGAAATCATAGGTTATAGCTCACAAAATCTGAAATTTTCATCTTTACGGAATTACTTGCCAATCGGTTGAAATGAAGAAGATGGCCAAAAATTATGGAATATAGCTTATGAAATCTTAAACTTTGGCCTCAGCAAAATTACGTGTCAATGGGTTGAAATAACCAAAAATGGCCAAAAATCATGATTTATAGCTCACGAAATCAAGAAGTTGGGGCCCCCATGAAATTATTTATTATTGGTTGAAATTGACAAACAATGTCCGATAATCATGGGTTTATAGCAAATGAATTTGTGAATTTTGGCCTACATGAATTTATTAGCCAATTGCTCAAAATGACTAGAAGGGCAATAGTTGTGATTTCTAGCTCACTAAATCGTGAATTTTGGCCTCCACGAATATATTTGCCAACGGGTCGAAACGACTAAAAATGACCAAAAATTGTGTATTATAGCTCACAAAGTCATGAATTTTAGCCTCCATGAAATTATTTGCTAATGGGTCGAAATGACTAAAAATAGTTAAAAATTATGGGTTATAGCTCAGGAAGTAGTGAATTTTTGCCTCCACGAAATTATTTGCCAATGTATTGATACTACTAAAAATGGCCAAAAAAACATGGGTTATGGCTCACAAAGTCATGAATTTCAGCAATCGTAAAATTATTTGACAACGAGTCAAAATAACTAAAATGGTCAAAAATCGTGGGTAACAGCTCATGAAATCGTGAATTTTTGGCTTTGTGAAATTATTTTCTAATGGGTTGAAATGTCTAAAAAATGGCAAGGAAAATTTATTGGCCAACAAGTCGAGATGACTAAAAATAGTAAAAAATCATGGGTTATAGCTCACAAAATTGTGAATTTTGGCCACATCAAAGTTATTTGACAAAGGTTCAAAATGACTAAAAATGGGCAAAAAACGTAGGTAATAGGTTGTGAAATCTTGAGTCAAGACCTCCATGAAATTATTTGCCAAAGGATCGAAATGACTAAAATGGCCAAAAATCATGGGTTATAGCTCATGAAATCGACTTTAGGGCTCCACGAAATTATTTGCCAATGGATCAAAATGACTGAAAATGGCCTAAAATCATATTTGATACCTCACAAAATCATGAATTTTGGACTGTACAAAATTATTTGCCAATGGGTGAAATAAATAATAATGGCCAAAAATCATGGATTATAGCCAAAAAGGGGAATTTTGGTCTGTGGAATTAGTTGCCAATTGGTTGAAACGGAAAAAAGCCAAAAATCATGGGTTATAGCTTATGAAGTCATGCATTTTGGACTCCGTAAAATTATTTATCAATTGTTCAAAATGACTAAAATGTCTAATAATCATGGTTATAGCTCATGAAATCGTGAAGTTTGGACTCATAAAATTATTTACCATTTGTTTAAAATGGTGAAAATGTCAATAATAGTGGCTATATCTCATGAAATCGTAAATTTTGACCCTCATAAATTTAGTAGCCAATGGCTCAAAATGACTAAAATGGAAAAATAATGTGGGCTATAGCTTATAAAATCATGAATTTTGGCCTCCACAAAATTATTTGCCAACGGGTCAAAATGACTAGAAATAGCCACAAAATGTGTATAGCTCATAAAATCATGAATTTTGGCTCTATGAAATTATTTGCCAACGGGTCAAAATGACTAAAATGGCCAAAAATCGTAGATTAGTTCCAAAATTAAGTAAAATTTGGCCTCATGAATTTATTAGCCAATGGCTCAAAATGACTAAAATAGCTAAAAATCTTAGGTAATAGCTCACAAAATCATGAATTTGGCCTCCACAAAACTTTTTTTTGAGAAAATGGATGGGACACCACACAGATACCTCAGCCTGCTAAAATATCCATAAGTGGTTATTACAAAAATAAGATCATATCACATCCCCAACTCCAAGAATTGGGCTTCCACGAAATCATTTACTAATGGTTTGAAACAACTAAAAATAACCAAAAATCGGGGGGCTTATAGCTCATGAAGTCATGAATCTTGAGTCATGAATTATGGGTTGAAGCTCATTAAATATTGAATTTGGGCTTCCATAAAATTATTTACTAATAGTTAGAAACAACTAAAAATATCCAATAATTGTGGGTTATAGCTCATGAAATCCTGACTTTAGGGCTCCACGAAATTATTTGCTAATAGGTCGAAACAACAAAAAAGGCAAAAAATCATGGGTTATAGGCTTATAGCTCACAAAATCCTAAATTTTGGTTTCCATGGAATTATTTACCATTGGTCAAAATGAAAAAATTGTCAAAAATCATGGGTTATTGCTCATGAAATCCTGACTTTAGGGCTCCACGAAATTATTTGCTAATAGGTCGAAACAACAAAAAAGGCAAAAAATCATGGGTTATAGGCTTATAGCTCACAAAATCCTAAATTTTGGTTTCCATGGAATTATTTACCATTGGTCAAAATGAAAAAATTGTCAAAAATCATGGGTTATTGCTCATGAAATCGTGAATTTTTCTCTTGATGAAATTGCTTGTCAATGGGTCTAATCAACTGAAATGGATAAAAATAGCCGGTTATAGCTCATGAAATCATGAAGGTTTGGGCTCTGCTAAATTATTTACCATTGGATCGAAATAACTAAAAATATCCAATAATTACGGGTTAAAGCTCATGAAATCATAAATTTTGTCCTCCACGAATTTATTAGGCAATGGCTTAAAACAACTAAAAATGGGTAATAATCGTGAGTTATAGCTCATGAAATTATGAGTTTTGGCCTCTGCAAATTTATTTTTTAACGGGTCGAAGTGACTAAAAATGGCCAAAAATCATGCATCATAGCTCGCAAAATCATGAATTTTTTACTCCACGAAATTATTTGCCAAAGGATCGAAATGACTAAAAAAGGCTAAAAATCATGGGGTATAGATCACGAAGTCATGAATTTTGGCTCTATGAAATTATTTGTCAACAGGTCGAAACGACTAAAATGGCTAAAAATCATGGGCTATATACCTCACGAAATCATGAATTTAGGCCTCCGCTGAAATTATTTGCCAGTGGGTCAAAAAGATAAAAAATTGTCAAAAATCGTGGGTTATAGCTGAGAAAATAATGAATTTTGGTCGCCATGGAATTATTTGCCAATAAGGAGAAATTAAAAAAAAGCCAAAAATCATGGGTTATAGCGCTCATAAAATTGTGAATTTGGCACACGATGTAATTATTTGCAACGGGTTGAAATGACTAAAAATGGAAAAATAATGTGGGCTATAGCTTATAAAATCATGAATCTGTGCCTCCGCGAAATTATTTACTATTGGTTCAAAATAGCAAAAAAAATTCAATAATCGTGGACCATAGCTCATAAATACATTAACTTTGGCCTCCGCGAATTTATTAGCTAATGGCTCGAAATGACTAAAAATGGGCAATAAGTTTGAGTTATAGGTCATTAAATAGTGAAGTTTGGACTCTGCAAATATATTTGCCAATGAGTCGAAATGGCTAAAAATAACAAAAAATCATGGATTATATAGCACATGAAATCGTGAATTTTAGCCTCCATGAAATTAGTTAGCAACGGGTCGAAAGGACTAAAAATGGGCAAAAATCATGGGTTATAGCTCAAAAAGAAGTGAATTTTCCCCTATGCTAAATTATATGCCAACGGATCAAAATCACTAAGAATGACAAAAAATCGTGGGTTATAGCTCACAGAATCATGAATTTGGGCCACAACAAAATTATTTACTAATGGTTCGAAATGACTAAAATTTTCCAGTAATTGTGGGTTATAGCTCATAAAATTTTGAATTTTTACCTCCGAAAAAATATTTGCCAATGGGTCGAAATAAATAATAATGGCCAAAAATCATGGATTATAGCCAAAAAAAGGGGGAATTTTGGTCTCTGTGGAATTAGTTGCCAATTGGTTGAAACGGAAAAAAGCCAAAAATCATGGGTTATAGCTTATGAAGTCATGCATTTTGGACTCCGTAAAATTATTTATCAATTGTTCAAAATGACTAAAAATGTCTAATAATCATGGTTATAGCTCATGAAATCGTGAAGTTTGGACTCCGCAAAATTATTTACCATTTGTTTAAAATGACTGAAAATGTCCAATAATAGTGGCTATATCTCATGAAATCGTAAATTTTGACCCTCGCAAATTTAGTAGCCAATGGCTCGAAGCGACTTAAAATGGCAAATATTGTTGGTTATAGCTCATAAAATTATGAAATTTGGCCTCCACAAAATTATTTGCCAACGGGTCAAAATGACTAGAAATAGCCACAAAATGTGTATAGCTCATAAAATCCTGAATTTTGGCCTAAGCGAAATTATTTGCCAACATGTCAAAGCAGTAGCGGCCAAAAATCGTAGGTTATAGCTCACAAAATTGTGAATTTTGGCCTCCATGAAATTATTTTCCAAGGGTCAAAATGACTAAAAATAGCTAAAAATCTTAGGTAATAGCTCACAAAATCATGAATTTGGCCCTCCACAAAACTTTTTTTTTTGAGAAAATGGATGGGACACCACACAGATACCTCAGCCTGCTAAAATATCCATAAGTGGTTATTACAAAAATAAGATCATATCACATCCCCAACTCCAAGAATTGGGCTTCCACGAAATCATTTACTAATGGTTTGAAACAACTAAAAATGTCCAATAATATGGGGTTATAATCATGAAATCGTAAAATTTGGCCTCTGCGGAATTATTTGCTAATTGGTTAAAAAATACTAAAAATAGCCAGAAATCGTGGGTTATAGCTCACGAAATCGTGAATTTTAATCTTTGCAGAATTATTTACCAGTGGGTCGAAATAAAAAAAATGGCCAAATTACTTTAGCTAGCAAAATTACTTGCCAATGGGTCGAAACGACTAAAAATATCCAAAAATAGTTGGTTATAGCCCACGAAATCATGAAGTTTGGACTAACAATTTATTTAACAATGGTTCAAAACGATTAGAAATGTCCAATAATCAATTAATCATGGGTTTTAGCTCATCAAATTGTGAATTTTGGCCTTCACGAATTTATTTGTAAATGGCTTAAAATGACTAAAAATGGCCAATAATTGTGGGCTATAGCTCTTAAAATCGTGAATTTTGGCCTCTGCTAACTTGTTTGGCAACAGGTTCAAATGACTAAAAATCGTGAATTATAGCTCATGAAATCATGAATTGTGGCCTTTGTGAAATTATTTGCCAACGTGTAGAAATGACTTAAAATGGCTAAAAATAGTGGGTTATATAGCTCATGAAGTTGCGAATTTTGGCCTCCGCAAATTATTTTCTAATGGGTCAAAATGACTAAAAATGACTAAAAATCATGGGTTATTGTAGGCGTTGAAAATTGCCTATAAATCCCCGAGCATAGCTTGTAACGGGGAGTTGACGATCGGCGAGCCGTTTGACGACGTAACGACGGGTGACCACGATGCAAATGCACAAAGCGAGTCGACGAAGCGCATAAGGCAAGTCGTCGAAGCGTCCAAGTCAATAAACCGAGTCGACGAAACACATGAAGCCAGCCGACGAAGCATCCAAGTCGACAAGACAACGAATCGCGTCCAGATGAACCCAACGCGAAGCGTCAGATCAGCGAATGAAGCAAATCGACGCAAACCATCAAAATCGACGAAGCGATGGTTCGCGTGCAAGCGACAGAATAAATCCGACCACGAGCATGCGAAGTGATGAAACCGACAACTCTAAGCCAAAATTAGACGTGGATTGACATAATCAGAATGTCGAAAACTCAGATCGACGGGATCGGAACGTCAAAAAGTCAAAAAAAAGATCGGAAAACGGCAGGCCAAGGCGAGCCACCTCGGCCAAAGTGGCTCGGCCAAGGCCGAGCCACCTTGACCGAGGTCGGTGGCCCGGCTTCCTCGACGGTGGCTGCAGAACCACCTCGGTGGTGTCGAGCCACCTAGGTGGCCGGGCCTTTGGGCCCGCTTTGACCCGCTTATCCGCTTTCAAGGCTATAAATATGAGGAGGGTCTCATTTGCCTGATCTGAAATTTTGGAGAAGCCAAAGCTCGCCAAATTGCAACCAAGTTTCAGTCGGATCTGGAGAAAAGGAGGCTCTTTGGCGATCATCTTCTTCAACACCAGATCTAGATCTCGGCGAACTCTACAGGCCATTATTCTCCTTCGTGAGATAATCGCCCAGGGCTATTATCCTCCTTCGTGAGATAATCCCCTTCAAAAAGTTTGAGAGATCAGATCTCGGTCAGATCTACACGAGTTTCCTCCGGATCAAAACTTCATTTTTTGATCCCGAGAAGAGCTGTGACTTCGCTTGGTCGATTTCACTCGCTTGGGCTCTTGTTTCCTTCGTGAAATAACCACTTTCATCGTGTAGATCTTGCACCGGATCCGGATCACGCGGCGGTCCACGGACGGAATAGAAGTCCCCGACACAGGCAAAGACACCCACGCAAGCGAGGATCCGATAAACGGATTCCGCGTTTGTTTAGGGAGATAAAGTTGTAATCTTTTGATTTTCGTTGTAATCAACCTTATAAAAAGGCGATCTTTTTATTTTTTAAACTTGTTTGTAATCCCATAAAGGTGTAATGAGTTCGAAGGCAATGAAAATCAAGAAACTAACTTTTCCCGCGAACAAGCTGGCGACCACAGTGGGAGGCAACGATCTCAGATCTGAGATCATCGTACCGTAGCCGCGGATCGAGATCTTACCTCCAAAGAAGGCTTTTTCATGGAGGAGGACGCAAGAGGACAATCCTCACTCAACCGTTGTCGAGATCTCCCCTCGCGACTTTATTCCGGCAATCCGACAAGCCAGGGATTCAGATCATAATTTATCAACTTCGCCAAAGAGGGCGCGTCAAAGGCGACACCAATGCCAGGCTCGTCAACTTGCAAAGGCCTTGGAACAGGTTGATAGAATCCGCTACTATGTAGACTTAGAGTCCAGGAAGCGTCGGCCGCCTCAAATCGCTTGCAATTCCTCCAAGCCATCGACCGACGAATGGGTTCTCATCAAGAGAACTCGTTCGACCATGAAGGAGCGTATTCAGAAATGCCGTGCATGTGCCGTTCAAGCTCGCGCTCTTGCAAGAAAGGCACAAGACTTGAACAAGAAGGAAGTGGTCAAAAAACCACAAAAATCCCATCAAGTCTGGGTGCCAAAGTCCAAGACGGCACAAAAATCAGAGTGCAACACAGCCGAATCCTCCTTCCAACACCGACGCAGTCCAGGCCTCCTCGGCCCCGAGATTAGGGGTCGCGTATGCACTCTCGTCAAACCGATCACTACCCAAAGGTGTCCTGTCGCATCCAAACAAACCAGAACACCTCAATGTACGTGTTCGTGCGCCGTGCATAAGAGAATTCTAGTCACGTCTAGACTGGGGGTTCATGACGAAGCCAAGGAGCCCGTTAAGACTCCACGCTCGTAAGGAGGTGGTCTTAAACGAGCGACTGCTGATGCGACCTTGGATCGTTCAAAGGCAACAACAAATAAGCCCGAGAATGTCAACAAGGTTCTTCATCCTCAAAAGAAGACGTGTCCGTCGAAAGACAACGTTATACTTGGGGTACCACACCAACAAGCAATGGATTGCTCCAATGAGCTGCACCATCAGGCTGGGAGTGTGAAGAAATCCCAAAAGGAGAGTGTTCAAGAAACCAGCTCTCACTCTCCATACGGGAGACCTATCAGGACAGTATCGTCAAAATATAGCTGTCCCAGGACCGTTTAACAAAAGGTCTCGATGTTTGAGAAAATTACTGCTGAAGCATCGACGCCCAAGCCAAAACGCTTCCACTAGAGAAAATCCTCCCTCCAGGATGATGAATTCCTTAAAGTCACCATCAACATGGTTGGCAAAGAAAATTCGGCAATTACTTCAAAAGTCTCTAATCCCGACTTTTCTCCTGGAAGAAAAATTGATTCAGGGATAGCTCAACGGATGTCTCAGCTCTAACTAGAAGCCATCAGACATAGGGATTACCCGGAGATCCATGAAGGACTATCCTCGAGTGATGAACTTTCGGATACTTGCTCCGCAATCGCCTCGGCGATACAATGTCTAGCAGGACAAGCTCGGGGCGTTCATGGTCACTCGACGAGTGTCCCAAATAATTCGTGACGCCTAACGTGCGTAAAGAGAACTTCAAGTTTAAAATGGAGATGGCTATGCAGCAGATGAGAGAGATGCATGGCCAACAAATCCGAGCTCTGACGAATCATTAGGATGAAACGAGTCGTCGCAATAACGCCGATCAAGAGGAAAGCGACTCAGACAGGGACGAAGATCGCAACGCAAATATCCAAAACTCTGGGGGTGGTCCCGTTGTTCTTCCTCAAAATCGTCTGAAGGAAAATGCAGGTGAGGATGAGATGATGAAAGAGCTGGAGGATAAGGTCAACGCCTTGATTTCCGCTCAAGAGGTAAAGAAGACTGGGATGCCATGTCCGTACCCAAGAGAGTGGGAGTCGATCCCATATCCGTCGAAGTTTAATTTGATTAACTTCATACCGTTCGATGAAAAGGGGTCCCCCACTCAGCATTTGGTCTATTTCAAATCCCACTTGGGCGTTATTTCTGATAACGAGCCATTGATGGTTCGGTCATTCGTTAGCACTCTTCGAGGAGCTGCCTTCGATTGGTACCGCCGTCTCAAGCTAGGGAGCATCAATAGTTGGGATGACATGGAAAGCTCGTTCCTCAATAATTTCTTTGACGACAACATTGAAGTGTCGATCGGAACCCTTTTGGACGAGAAGCAGAAGGATGGGTTTCTGTTGACAACTTTGTTAAACGCTTCCGCAATAAGGCTATGAACTGCAGGGATCCTGTCACAGAGAAATTCATTCTGCGGACGTGCCACAATAATCTTTCCATCAATATCTTGGAAGTCCCGGGGGTTGCACCGCCCAAGATCTGAAAAGAGCTGAAAGAGAGCGGGAGCAAGTCAACGCTTTCAAAAGGAAAAGGCCGAAGAGGCCAACCGACGCTAAAGCGCCGCGAATCGCCGATGACATTCATCAACAAAGAACCTTGGGGCAACAAAGGACTCCTAAGTTGAGATTCCGGAGGAGTATTCTTTCGATGATGATGAAGTTCCAGCCATCTTCAAATATCTCCTTGCTAACAACAAAATCAAGCTGCCACCTATCATGAATCAAGAGGAAGCTAGCAATACTTCGGATCCAAAGTACTGTGCGTATCATAGGAGGGTCCATCACCCCACCAAGGCTTGTGTTACTCTGAAGAATAATATCCAAGCCTTGATTGCCGCCGGCGTCATAACGCCAAAATAGGCCAAACAAGAATGGCAAACACTCCGACAGGTATATGAGTATAAACCGCTCTCTCTACACTCAAGCGGTATATGAGTATAAACTGCTCCCTTTCCTCCGATGAGTATAAGAGGTTAAACTGTTCCTCCCTTACTCCAAAAAGGTATATGAGTCTAAACTATTTTCTATTTTGTCGGGAAGTTCCTGGAGAATAGTATACATATTATTCTTAAGGATGACCCGACTATGTGGCTAGATACAGTGCACTCCTCATTGGACCCAGTTTCGCAAAACGATGGGGGTGGATATGAGAAGATAAGAAGTTCTTGGAGAATATTATATTCTTAAGGATTACCTAAAGTCGGCTCGATGACTCCGGACGAAAGCGGGTCATGTTCCCAAAGATGAAGCGTGTCATATCTTGTTTAACCCTCGTTGGAACAATCGCCGGGATTAACTTCACCAACCCCCACTGAGTGACTTGTACAAATCAACACCCCCACTGTGATTTATACTCCCACTCTCACTATTGATTTGGTCAAACCTTCCTATAGTTAGGACCAAAGCCAAATTCCTCTCTCGATTCCTTCCATGAATGAGAGGTCCACTCACAAATCAAGCGATCAAACCTTCCTACAACTAGGATCATCTCAAAACTCCCATTTGATCAAACCCTTAGGGCCAAAACCATAATTCCCTCTCCATAAACGAGAAGTCCACCATTAGATTAGGTAACCAAACCTTCCGACAGTTAGGGTTATCCGAGTCTTTCTGATTCTCGGGGTGGAGATCCCACTCTTGGTCTCATCCCTTTTTCAGGTCGCGCCGACTGAAGGTATGCGCCGGAATTAGAATTTCCAGATCAGGTTAAACCGACTGAAGGTTGCCTGAATCTTTTCGATTGTCGAAGTGGAGACCCCACTCTTAGTTTCACCTCCTTTTTCACTGGAGATAGAATATAAAATTCTTCCTCTCCAGCTCTTTTTCTAGGTCATGCCGACTGAAGGTGTAGGCCAGAATTGGAGTTTCACCTTTCCGCCGGTTTAGTCTTTTCTCCAATTGAAAAAGACACCAGAGTTTGATTCTGGTGTATTTTATCTCGAAGTCTAAGAAGGGATAAGTCTACGCGTCACCCGCGTTGCACGGTTTGGTCTTTTCTCCAATTGAAAAAGATACCAGAGTTTGATTCTGGGGCATTTTATCCCGAAGCCTAAGAAGGGATAAGTCTACGCGTCACTCGCGTTGCACGGTTTAGTCTTTTCTCCAATTGAAAAAGACATCAGAGTTTGATTCTGGGGTATTTTATCCCGAATCCTAAGCAAGGATAAGCCAACGCCTACCACGCGTTGCCGGTTACTTCTTAACCGTAAAAAGAACGAGAGCCCACATATTCAAAATTATGGCAGGTTATTATTAATAACACCATAATCCGCGCCTCACACGCGTGGGGAATTTTATCCCGAATCCTAAGTAGGGATAAGCCAACGCCTACCACGCGTTGCCGGTTTAGTCTTTTCTCCGATTGAAGAAGACACTAGAATCCGTATCTGGGGAATTTGATCCTGAAGCCTAAGTAGGGATAAGCCTGCACGTAATACGCGTAGCCGGGTAGTCTATTCCCGTGAAAAGGATGACAAAGCCTACGTATTCAATATCGTAGCATTAAGTCTAAAAGAGTTTTATTCTTTTAGCACAACGTCACGTGCGGAACGGGTATAGATAATCCGCACGCTAGCCCAATTTAAACGGTAATTGGTAAAGGCTAATCAAATCTGTTGAGGGCTGGGGGTTGGCCAATAACCCTAAAGCCAGCGCCTAACATGCGTCGTCGGTTAGTCTCTTGCCCGTGAAAAGGATGACAAAGCCTACGTATTCAACATCGTAGCATTAAGCCTAAAAGAGTTTTATTTTTTTAGCACAACGTCACGTGCGGAATAGGTTGGATAATCCGCACGCTAGCCCGATTCAAACGGTAGTCGGTAAAGGCTTATCAAATCCGTTGATGGCTGAAGGTTTGTCAAAAATCCTATAAGTATTATGGTGGATTATTTCAAACGAAATGAGAAATCATAATAAACAACAAATGAAGAAAAAGGAGAATGGAAATTTATTCAAGAGTCGAATCTTTCAAATTGCAGCTATTCAAACATTAAGCTTATGACGCAAAATTTATTGTTCTAGCTGAGACAACTCATTGTGGTAAGCTTGGTGGAGCTCCCCCTGTAACTCAGCCCTGAAAGACTCCTCATTCGCATTCAGCGTCTTCGCAGCTCCTTCTTCGATTTCAGCCAGCTTCTGCCCTGAAAGCTCAAGTTTCTTGGATAGGACGGTTCGAGCTTCCTCTTCGTTGGCCCTGGTCAGCTCTAGAATGCCTAAGTTCTCTTCCTTGACTTGAAGTTTCCGTTTAAGTTGCGCTATCTCGGCCTCACTCGAAGCAATAATAGAGTGAATGTTGCTCAGGGATGTTGATTTCTCGGCGAGGGCAGCCTTAACCGGATCTACCGATCCGCGCATCGAACCTCTAGTTCATTAAAACCGAGAATCGCGCGCCTCGGGCGAGGCCCAGGTTAGGCTACATATGAAGAAGCACTGCTGCACGCAACTCTGTAACCGAGCACGAGTCCCAAGCGATCAAGGTCGTCAGTAATAGCATTGGCTAGCTCGGAGTAACCAGCATCCCCTATAAAAGCTATCTTTGAGTCAAGGGCCGGTCCTATTTATAGGGGGAGAGGAGTTTATTTGAGCCCAAACCTAATCAAAGGTGGATTTGACTAAGGCACATTTGGCTAAATCTAATCAAAAGGGGTTTGGAAATCTAATCAGAGGAGGATTTGGCCTAACCTAATCACAATAGGATTTGGCCAAACCTAGTCAAAGGAGGATTCGACCAAACTCAAATCCTCATCCGTTTGCCTCCTCCTTTTGCTCTCTCTCTCCCACACGAGGTTGTTACCCATTACCCGGTTCGAATTATGCAGGCCTCAATCCTACTCAAATTAGGCATATGAGTATAAACTATTTCCTATCTTTTGTCGAGAAGTTTCTGGAGAATATTTTTATATTCTTAAGGATAACTCGATAACCCCAATTCCTCCCTTGTGATACTCCAATTAGGCATATGAGTATAAACTATTTCCTATCTTTTATCGAGAAGTTTCGGAGAATATTTTTATATTCTTAAGGATAACTCGACAACCCCAATTCCTCCCTTGTGATACTCAAATTAGGCATATGAGTATAAACTATTTCCTATCTTTTGTCGAGAAGTTTCTGGAGAATATTTTTATATTCTTAAGGATAACTCGATAACCCCCAATTTCCTCCCACTGAGATACTCCAATTAGGCATATGAGTATAAACTATTTCCTATCTTTTATCGAGAAGTTTCTGGAGAATATTTTTATATTCTTAAGGATAACTCGACAACCCCCAATTTCCTCCCACTGTGATACTCCAATTAGGTATATGAGTATAAACTATTTCCTATCTTTTGTCGAGAAGTTTCTGGAGAATATTTTTATATTCTTAAAGATAACTCGACAACCCCCAATTTCCTCCCACTGTGATACTCCAATAAGGTATATGAGTATAAACTATTCCTATTTTTAGCGAAAAGTTCCTGGAAAATATTTTATATTTTAAGGATAACTCGACCACCTCCGAACGGGTATATGAGGATGAACTAATTCCTGAAACTCTAATGAACGTAGGAGTATAAAGCGTGTTGGCCTTTGTGGCGTAATGAATCGCCGATTGAAGGTAGAATTTCAAGAGAAAATTTCTGACGCCGGTCAACGCGTCACGTCTCAAGAAAACTCCTCCCGCTGTGGTGTCCTACAACAAGCATCACAGTAGAGAGTTCACCGTTTAAAGGACGAACCCTCAATCTCCTCCCGCTGTGGTCAGTCCTACGGCAGGCAACGCAACGGAGAATTCGCCGATTGAAGGTGAAGTCTCAAGGAATCGGATGGTCAGTTCGATGACAACCCACCAACACGAGCTAAAGCAATGAGTTCATTCACCAACCTCGGGTCAAGATTTCGATAGCGGTCAGACAATAAATCCAGCACCATGACACTTTCAGTCATCCTACAAAGCACTGGATAGTCCGAAAGAATTGGAGAAATCAAGACTCGAAGCCATTTTCAGGTCCTGTTATACCGACTGAAGGTTTGGACCTATCATATCCAAAGTATTTCGGCTTCTTCTATAAAAGAGCGAGACCGGAACACTTTGGAGGGGGTATCTGTAGGCGTTGAAAATTGCCTATAAATCCCCGAGCATAGCTTGTGACGGGGAGTTGACGATCGGCGAGCCGTTTGACGACGTAACGACGAGTGACCACGACGCAAACGCACAAAGCGAGTCGACGAAGCGCATAAGGCAAGTCGTCGAAGCGTCCAAGTCAATAAACCGAGTCGACGAAACACATGAAGCCAGTCGACGAAGCATCCAAGTCGACGAGACAACGAATCATGTCGGATAGACCGAACGGATCGGCCAGATAAAACAAATCGACGCAAACCGTCAAAATCGACGAAGCGATGGGTCGCGTGCAAGCGACAGAATAAATCCGACCGCGAGCATGCGAAGCGACGAAACCGACAACTCCGAGCCAAAATTAGACGTGGATCGACATAATCAGAACGTCAGAAACTCAGATCGACGGGATCGGAACGCCGAAAAGTCAAAAAAAGATCAGAAAATGGCAGACCAAGGCGAGCCACCTCAGCCAAGGCCAAGGTAGCTCGGTGGCCGAGCCACCTCGACCAGGTGGCTCGGTGGCCGAGCCACCTCGGCCAGGTGGCTCGGTGGCCGAGCCACCTCGGCCAAGGCCGAGCCACCTAGGTGGCCAGCGGGCCTTTGGGCCCAGTTTTGACCCGCTATCCACTTTTCAAGGCTATAAATATGAGGAGGGGGTCTCATTTGCACAGATCTGAAATTTTGGAGAAGCCAAAGCTCTGCCAAATTGCAACCAAGTTTCAGGTCAGATCTCGGGAGAAAAGGAGGCTCTTTTGACGATCATCTTCTTCAACACCAGATCTAGATCTCGGCGAACTCTACAGGCCATTATTCTCCTTCGTGAGATAATCGCCCAGGGCTATTATCCTCCTTCGTGAGATAATCCCCTTCAAAAAGTTTGAGAGATCAGATCTCGGTCAGATCTACACGAGTTTCCTCCGGATCAAAACTTTATTTTTTGATCCCGAGAAGAGCTGTGACTTCTCTTGGTCGATTTCACTCGCTTGGGCTCTTGTTTCCTTCGTGAAATAACCACTTTCATCGTGTAGATCTTGCACCGGATCCGGATCACGTGGCGGTCCTCGGACGGAATAGAAGTCCCCGGCACAGGCAAAGACACCCACGCAAGCGAGGATCCGATAAACGGATCTCGCGTTTGTTTAGGGAGATAAAGTTGTAATCTTTACTTGATTTTTGTTGTAATCAGCCTTATAAAAAGGCGATCTTTTTATTTTTTGAACTTGTTTGTAATCCCATAAAGGTGTAATGAGTTCGAAGGCAATGAAAATCAAGGAACCAACTTCCCCGCGAACAGTTATAGCTCACAAAATCATGAATTTGGGCCTCCATGAAATTATTTACTAATGGTTCGAAAGGACTAAAAATGTCCGCCCCCCCAAAAAAATTATTTGTCAATGGGTTGAAATGACTAAACTTGGCTAAAAATCATGGATTATAGCTCACGATATCGTAAATTTTGGCCTCTGCCAAGTTATTTGCTAATGGGTCAAAATAAAAAAAGTGGCCAACAATCATGGGTTGCTCATGAAATCGTAAATTTTGAACTTGGTGAAACTATTTGCCAACGAATAGCTCACGAAATCATGAATTTGGGACTGCGTGAAATAAAAGTTTTGTGAAAAAGGATGGGACTTAACACAGATGCTCCAGCTTGCTAAATTATCCATACGTGGTTGTTACAAAAGTAAGATCATATCCCTAACTCCAAGAATAAGGCCTCCGCAAAATTATTTACTAATTGTTCGAAATGACAAAAAATGTCCAATAATTGTGAGTCATAGATTATGAAATCATGAATTTTGACCTCTGCAAAATTATTTAGCAATTAGTTGAAACTACAAAAAATAGCGAGAAATCGTGGGTTATATCTCACGAAATCGTGAATTTTGGTCTCCGCTAAATTATTTGCCAATGGGTCGAAATGAAGAAAATGGTCAAAAATCATGGGTTATAGCGTATGAAATCGTGAACTTTGGCCTTAATGAAATTACTTGCTAATGTATCGAAACGACTAAAAATGACAAACAAAATTGGTTATAGCTTCTGAAATCATGAAGTTTGGACTCGCAAATTTCTTTAGCAATGATTCGAAACAACAAAAAATGTCCAATAGTCATGGGTTAAAGCTCATCAAATCGAAAATTTTAGCCTTCACAAATTTATTAGCTGATTATCACATTTTAATTACATTTTATACCCTTATTACCTATGTTATATGAATAACGATATTACTAATAATCATTTTTATCTTATTTTGCGGGCTAATAAAGAAATAATGAATAAAAGCCCAAATGACTCAAATTCTCTGAATTTCTACCAATATTGAAGCCCAAATCAAGACAAACCAAGGCCCAAGATACCAAATTGATCCAAGAGAAATTCGTGAAGAAAAATCAAGAAAAGACAAATTCGGTTGGGAACCAATCGGTTGACCAACCGGTTGGCCAACCGGTTGGCTAACCGGTTGGCTAACCGATCGGCCAACCGATCGGTTCCCAACAATTCAGATTAATGGTGGATTTCTCTTCCTTTTTGGCTAGGTTTGATCCAATGGTTCACATCAACTCCGTTGGGCTATAAATAGGGGTGAAGGCTGAGTGTTTTGGGTGTGAAATATTTTGTAAAAACTCCATTTGGAGAGGAGGGTCACTCTTAATTGAAGACCTTCCAAAATTGTAACTTTTGTTACACAATAAATGAAATGTTTCACCTTCAATTTCCTTTCTCTTCTTCTAATCCAAGGACCAAAGGAGGATTAGATTAAGATCAGGAGTTGTTGATTTCTATTTTATTTCTTTTTCATTTTCTTTATTTTATTGTTTGTAGAATAGATTTACTTTCATGCAATTTACTTTCTTGCAATTTACTTTCATGCAATTTAATTCCTTGTAATTTACTTTCATGCAATGTATTTAATTCTTGTATTTACTTTCTAGAATAGATTTTCTTTCCTTTAATTCACCTTGAGGCTAGAACCCTCTAGGGAATTACCCTTTTCTAAGTGTGGAGCCAATATTTGTGGGATCCCTAGAGATTGTTTGAAACTAGCTAACAAATCCAACTCATTTTCATGAGATTGAGATAAGCTAAGTGGATCTACTCTAGATTCCTCATATCTTTAATTAACCCTCCATACTTTACATTCTTGATTTTGCACTTATCCTTGTTTTCCATTTGTTTGTTATTTTCCTTTATTCTTGATTTTGATTTTCCTTTACTCTCTCCTCTCTCTCTCAATCTTGCTTTCTTTTATTTTGCACTTATTTTCTCTCAATCTCATTTTCCCTCCATGTGCATATAATCTCAAACTTAGTTTTGTTATTATGTGCATATAACCACCACCACACTCTCAACTTTATTTTTCTCCTCTTTTGCACATAATCCACATCCACTCTCTCTTAGCTCTCCACATCCACTTTCACCATTTTATCACTTTCGTTTTATTTGAATAAACTCCTAATTGTCACACGCATAATTTGAGAACAAAAACTTGAGCAAAACCCCTCCTACTTTCCCGTTCCTCGTGGGATCGATAATCTTTTATACTATAACTTGATAAGGGTTGTATACTTGCAACTTAGGCGGTAATCATTTATTTCCCATCAAGTTTTTGGCGCCGTTGCCGGGGAACGGTGCATAAGTAGGATTTTCATTAAGTTTGGTTTTTATTTTGTGTGTTTTCTTTTGTGTAGGAACTTGGAGCTTGAAGATCAAGAGTTGAAGATTCAAGATTGAAGAATTGCCTCCAACGAGGCTTTGCATTGCTTTTGCGTGGGTAACTTCTCCATCTAGTATTTTCAATTCCACCCTTTAGATAGTTCATATACATTAGAGACAATTAGGATAAAAAAATATATAAAAATAAAAAATAAAAGGATTTTTTCCCTTGTCGACCCTAATAAACTTCATTTTTTTTATTGTCGACCATAATAAAAATATATAAAGATTTTTGTTTGTTTTTGCATCCTTTTTAGTTGCTTTTAATTCTTAGGGTTGCATTTCATATAATAGTAGGAATTCACCAAGTGATTTGAGCATCTTAATTTGGCACACACTTGAAAATATCTTAAGGGCAAAACCCATTAATCAAGATAAGGTGAGGGATTTCATCACCCTTTCCTTAGCCCAAAATCACTAATTCCTCACTACACATACCCAAGCCTCTTAAAATTTGATTAGGCGTTGGCCCCTAAGGATTGAGCTCATTAAGGAACAATAATTTCTTAAGTGAACCGGTCCAAGTTTATTTGGATTAATTGGTGTCTAAGGCAAGGTTTAGGGGTTGCGTAAGGCGCTCCGAAAGGAAAGAGGTACTTAATTGATCTTTGATCTCCCTCTAGTACTATCCTTACCTGGCTAATTACCCAAGTAAACTTTGATCTTTTCACTAAGGGAATTTTTGGTTAGGAGCTGGTCTAAGTCAAGTTTAGGCTTAACCCTAGAGTTAGGGTGATTGGAAAGTGATTGCCTTGATTTATTTTTAGTTAGTTTTTCCTTATTATTTTTTTTTCTCATCATCTTCTTAACTTTTTCTCTTATCCTTTTTCAAATAAAAAAAAATTTTTTTTTTTGGTGTATGCAAACTTGGGTTAGGGATAATACTAATCGTTTAATTCGTTTTGATCCATCTCTTGAACCAAACGAAATGACCAATACCAACCCACCTGTTCTTCAAGATGTTTGTTACCCCACTAGAAATGCAATCCCCTCTTGCATAAAACTCCCCGAGGTAAATGGAACCAATTTTGAACTTGACCGCATTTCATAAACATGCTTCCCAAATTCTTAGAGTCGAAACCGAAGGCATACATCTTTATCTCGAATTTGAAGAAGTTTGCCTCATGATCAAGATGAGGGACTTAACAGAAGATGCGATCAAACTCCGATTTATTCCATTTGCCCTTAAGGACAAAGCCAAAAAATGGCTGTATAGCTTGCCCACAGATTCCATCTCAACTTGGGGTGAATTTGTGACAGTTTTTCTGAAAAAATTCTTTCCTATCCATAAAACAATCAAGCTTAGAAACAGCATTCAAAATTTTAAAATTGTCCCGGGAGAACCTTTTTGGAAGTATTTTGACAAATTCAAAGATCTTCTTATCCAATGTCCTCACCATGGTCTTGAAAAGTGGCGATTATGCCAAATCATTTATGAAGGATTGGATTATTCTTCAAAAACTTCCTTAGAGTCAATGTGTCAAGGGGATTTCATGAAGAAAAATGCCGATGAAGCTTGGGACTTTTTAGAGAGTTTATCTGAGAAAACCATGCAGTGGGAACATTGTGATGACCGTGTTTCATCAGTTTCCCAACCCAAAACCAGTGGTCTGTCCTTAGAAACAAACATAGCCTCTGAAGCAAAGATGGCGACAATCATGCGTAGGTTAGAAGCTTTAGAAGTCAAAGAACGAGCTCCAGCTCAAATCAACTAAGTTTCTACCTCAGGTTGTCATAACTGTCTGTCTCCATCTCATGTTTCAGAGGAATGTCCTCTTTTAGGATCCGGTCAGCCACTAGGTCAGATAAACGCTGCATTTCAGCGTCCGGTGAATGATCCATTTTCTCCAACCTACAATCCAGGTTGGAGAAATCATCCAAATTTTGCATGGAACCAGGGAAACTACTCCGGAAATCAAAATTTCACTCCCTCTTCAACCCAACAATTCTCTAGGGGCAATACAGTTCCTCTCAATTTTCAACAACCAAATCTGTCATTTCAAAATCAGTCTCCTCATCACCAATCTGCAAATCACACTCCTCAAATTGCGGATCATGATAAACGTCTTAATGTTCTGGAAAAGGGTCTAGATACTTTGATTAAAACCTCTACACAGACCACGAACTTATTGACTCAAACATCAAACACGCTGAATTCCTTCATGCAATCAACCGGGCAAATCCTCACCTCCAACACTCAAGCCATAGCTAGGTTAGAAACCCAACTTGGTCAACTAGCTAATGCCATGAGTGAGAGAGAGAAAGGAACTTTTCCGAGTCAACCCGTGCCCAACCCGAAGGACACGGGATCAAGTTCAACCTACCAAGCTGAAGTGAATGCAATCCATTCACTACGGTCGGTGAAGCAGTCGATAATCAGGTTAGAATGCCTCTAAGTGAAACCCCGAACCGTAACAAATTCTCTCCTTCGAGAAATCACACCCTTCGATGACCCGCAACTGCAACTGCAACCGAGTCTAATCAATTTAAACCGGTTGCTCCTTGCAGGATAAACTCGGGCCTAGGAAGCACTCCTCTCGGGAGGAGAAAATTCTAGAGACTTTCAAGCGATTAAGGTCAACATTCCTCTTTTAGATGTCATTGAACAAATTCCTTCTTATGCCAAATTTTTAAAGGAATTATGTACCAAAAGAGGCAAATAAATGTTCAAAGAAAGTCTTTCTTGCCGCCAATATCGGTGAAGTCCTCTCAAAGTACGTACCATTGAAACATAAGGATCGGGTTGTCCTACCATCCCATGTATCATTGGTAATACTCATATCGATAAAGGCTTTTAGACTTAGGGGCGGTGTAAACTTGCTTCGTATTCGATCTACCAACAACTAGGTGTCGGGAACTCAAGCCAACTAGATGCACACTTGATTAGTGATAGATCATTAAGGTCCCTATGGGTGAAATAACAGATGTATTGATAAAGGTTGGAGACTTCATTTTTCTGTTGATTTAGTAGTCACGGAAACACAACCCGTTTCCAATCCCAAAGGACGATACCGTGATCTTAGGAAGACCGTTCTTAGCCACTTCTAATGCTCTCATCAAGCTGTAGAAGCTGGTCACATGAAGGCTGTCTTTTGGGAATCATTTCTGAACTTAATATTTTCAATCGAGGAAATAATATTGATAAGCGACCTTTGAAATCAATTACATCCAAGAAAGTTTAGCAGTAGAGAATGAATCGACATTAGTTTTGAGGAAATCTTTCATGAGGCTGGAAATTTTAAAAATTCGGGTTTTATTTTTCAAAATGAGGAAGCGTGTTGAATACATGCCTCTTGAATGCAACATTGAAGAACTCTTTTCGATGAGCTTAGATTTTGGAAGAGCAACCAAAATGTCAAATTTTCATTAATCAAAATCTAAGTTCAAAATGCATAACACCAATAAGACCTACCTTAATTTGCTACAAAACACATTGCAAACCATGGAATTTTCGAATTTGAGAACATCATTGATTATATCATCTTGAAATTCTTTAAATTTAGGGGTAGAATTTTCGACAATAAGGTAGGATTTAATGTAGAATATGAGCTTCTCATGTTTTATCTTTTATTCTACATTTTAATTTTTGTCCCACAATAATAATAAAAGAATTTATTCTTCTCTCATGTGAGAGTTTCTTGTTCTTTTCAAAAAAAAAAAAAAAAAAAAAAAAAAGAGAATAAATTTTTGACTCCACCTTCTCATACCAAAGGTAATTCTGGACTTTTATCATTGTTGAAGTCGTAGAACAAATGTAAGTGCTTCCATGCTTATCTGTTTTACTTTGTGCATAATAGAATTTGCATTGAGGACAATGCAAAATTTAGGTGTGGGGGTGGGAATTAGTCATTTTGCTCTTTATCTTAGTCATTTTGCTCTTTATCTTAGTCATTTTTCCTCTTCTTACCATTTTCTTTCTTTTTATGTCATTTTTTCCTCTTTTCATAAAAAAAAAAAAGAATCACTTGCCAACTTAATAGAGTTGATTAATAATTGATCAATTTGATAGAATTTAAATCTTCTTCTTCTAATCCTTAGTTGGTTCTATACTCAAGTTTACCTTTTATGATAACTCCAAATAAATTTCTTAAGAAATGATTTTCAAAGTAATATACTTTACTTAAGTTGTAACTTAGATTTTTAATTAAAGTAATGAAATTTTGCATGCCTAACTTAGAGTTGAAAATAATTTTTCAAGTTGTCTTGATCCAAATATTGTTCAGAATGTATATACATATACACACATATATATTATACTGACTTAATAAATAGAAGAAAAATTTCTCTTTAAATCATTGATGGTTCTATTTTACTAAGCCTAAGTTGACTGAGTAATTAAGCCCGAGGAGTATTTCTATGCTTAATGACCTAAGCCCAATTGGGTTGGGATTCATTGGCCCAAAACTTCGCTAAATGGTCACTTAGAAAGCCCAATTAAAAGAACAAAACCACCAAGGAATAAAGAGTAAAAAAAAAAAATCATACTAACCATGTTTTTGTATATAGTTATATTTGTATATGTTCTTGAAAAATAAAATGGATTAAAAGACTTGAAGTTTGTTTAAAACAAAGGGTTAGCATGTCCTTTTCAAAACTTTTAAATTAAATTTTTGAGTTAAACTTAGTTTTGTATAACTATAATGGAAGGATTTTCTTAAGAAAATTACCTTGGAGTTATGATAAAACGTTTTCTTGAGTATTAACCAACTTCAATTGGAATGTTTGAAGATATCAAATGAATTAATTATTTTATTAACTTCTTTAAATTGGCAAGTTGACTGAATTTTGTGGGTATATTCCTTGCAAACCCTCACGAGACTACAACTCGTCCACTAGGGTAACCTAGGGGTTTAAAGGCTTGTTGTATGTGCTAAATACAACCGCGATTCTCTGAAAGTGAGTTAGGTTTTCTTTTATTTTCTTTGCTAGAGGACTAGCAAAAGTTTAGGTGTGGGGGTATTTGATTATCACATTTTAATTGCATTTTATACCCTTATTACCTATGTTATATGAATAACGATATTACTAATAATCATTTTTATCTTATTTTGCGTGCTAATAAAGAAATAATGAATAAAAGCCCAAATGACTCAAATTCTCGAATTTCTACCAATATTGGAAGCCCAAATCAAGACAAACCAAGGCCCAAGATACCAAATTGATCCAAGAGAAATTCGTGAAGAAAAATCAAGAAAAGACAAATTCGGTTGGGAACCAATCGGTTGACCAACGGTTGGCCAACCGGTTAGCTAACGGTTGGCTAACCGATCGACCAACCGATCGGTTCCCAACAATTCAATTAATGGTGGATTTCTCTTTCTTTTTGGCTAGGTTTGATCCAATGGTTCACATCAACTCCGTTGGGCTATAAATAGGGGTGAAGGTGAGTGTTTTGGGTGTGAAATATTTTGTAAAACTCCATTTGGAGAGGAGGGTCACTCTTAATTGAGAAGACCTTCCAAAATTGTAACTTTGTTACACAATAAATGAAATGTTTCACCCCTTCAATTTCCTTTCTCTTCTTCTAATCCAAGGACCAAAAGGAGGATTAGATTAAGATCAGGAGTTGTTGGTTTCTATTTTATTTCTTTTTCATTTTCTTTATTTTATTGTTTGTAGAATAGATTTACTTTCATGCAATTTACTTTCTTGCAATTTACTTTCATGCAATTTAATTCCTTGCAATTTACTTTCATGCAATGTATTTAATTCTTGTATTTACTTTCTAGAATAGATTTTTCTTTCCTTTAATTCACCTTGAGGCTAGAACCCTCTAGGGAATTACCCTTTTCTAAGTGTGGAGCCAATATTTGTGGGATCCCTAGAGATTGTTTGAAACTAGCTAACAAATCCAACTCATTTTCATGAGATTGAGATAAGCTAAGTGGATCTACTCTAGATTCCTCATATCTTTAATTAACCCTCCATACTTTACATTCTTGATTTTGCACTTATCCTTGTTTTCCATTTGTTTGTTATTTTCCTTTATTCTTGATTTTGATTTTCCTTTACTCTCTCCTCTCTCTCTCAATCTTGCTTTCTTTTATTTTGCACTTATTTTCTCTCAATCTCATTTTCCCTCCATGTGCATATAATCTCAAACTTAGTTTTGTTATTATGTGCATATAACCACCACCACACTCTCAACTTTATTTTTCTCCTCTTTTGCACATAATCCACATCCACTCTCTCTTAGCTCTCCACATCCACTTTCACCATTTTATCACTTTCGTTTTATTTGAATAAACTCCTAATTGTCACACGCATAATTTGAGAACCAAAACTTGAGCAAAACCCCTCCTACTTTCCCGTTCCTCGTGGGATCGATAATCTTTTATACTATAACTTGATAAGGGTTGTATACTTGCAACTTAGGAGGTAATCATTTATTTCCCATCATTAGCCAATGCCTCAAAACGACTAAAAATATCCAATAATTGTGGGTTACAGCTCATGAAATCGTGAATTTTGGCCTCAGCGAATTTATTTGGCAATGGGTCAAAATGACTTAAAAGGGCCAAAAATCATGAATTATAGCTTTCAAGATTGTGAAGTTTGGACTCCACGAAATTATTTGCCAACGGGTCGAAACGACTAAAATTTATCAAAAATCATGGGTTATATCTCACAAAGTTGTGAATTTTGGCCTTCGCAAAATTATTTACTAGTGATTCGAAATGACTAAAAATGTCCAATAATCGTGGCTTATTCCTCATGAAATCGAGAATTTTGTTCTCCCCAAAATTATTTACCAATGGGTCAAAATGACTAAAAATGGCCAAAAATCGTGGGTTATAGCTCGCAAAATCATAAATTTTGGCCACGGCAAAATTACTTGCCAATAGGTCAAAACAAAAAAAGGCCAAAAATCATGGGTTATAGATCTTAAAATCATAAATTTTTGCCACGGTAAAATTAGTTGCCAATGGGTCGAAATGACTAGAAATGGACAAAAATTTATTTGTTATAGCTCATGAAATTGTGGAGATTGGACTCTCACAAAATTATTTACTAATGGTTTAAAACACCTAAAAATGTCGAACAATCATGGGTTATAGCACACAAAGCTGTGAATTTTGGCCTCCACGAATTTATTAGCCAATGACTCGGAACGACTAAAAATGGCTAATAATGAAGGGATATAGTTCATGAAATTGTGAATTTTAAAATTCGCGAATTGAATAACTATCTGGCATAGACACTAAAAATGGCTAAAAATCATGGGTTATAGCTCTTGAAATCGTGAATATTGACAACTGCGAAATTATTTGATGACGGGTCCAAATGACTAAAAATGGCCAAAAATTATGGGTAATAATAGCTCATGAAATCATGAATTTTGACCTCTACGAAATTATTTGCCAACAAAACAAAATAACTAAAAATTGCAAAACAATCATGGGCTAAAGCTCACGAAATCGTTAATTTTGGTCTGCGCAAAATTATTTGCCAATGGGTTGAAGCGAAAAAAGGCTAAAAACTATGAGTTATAACTCATGAAATCATAAAGTATGGCTTCAGTGAAGGTACTTGCCAATGAGTTGAAATGACTAAAAATGGCAAAAAATAGTGGGTTATAGTTCATGAAATCATGAATTTTGACCTCTGAAATTATTTGCCAATGGGTCAAAATGACTAAAATGTCCAATAATCGTGGCTTATTCCTCATGAAATCGAATTTTAGATTCTTTGAAATTATTTCTTTGTTTGGGTCGAAAGTTGTTTCCATTTGTAAAACTAGAGAAAATTACACTTTTGGTTCTCAGTTACAATGAAAATTAAATAACTCTCTCACAAACTCGAACAAAAGACGCTACAAGTGTAGATCTCTTGTTTTTGTGGGACTTTGCTGTCTTGGGGATCGTAATCCGTGGACCACCGAAGCGGCGATCGTCGAATCGGCGGGGTTTAGTTAGTGCTTAAAGGAAATAAGAACTTCAGCAAATATCTTAGCAAGGTAAGATATCTACTCTTCTCAAGAATAAGTCAAGGCTTAAACTCGAGGAATCTCGCGTGGATCGTGTTCTTGAACTCAGGAAGCTTGGATTTCGATTTTTCCCTTTCGATGGCCGACCCCTTAAGTGGGCGTAGGAGGGTATTTATAGTCTTTGGGAAGCGTGCCCTCTTGAAACACAAGTGTCATAAGTGCGGGAATTTTGCGGTTAAGCGGCGGCTTTCAGTACTCGGCTAATTACCTCGCCTCCGCTGGCGAGGCGTCATTTTACCTCATGGCGGCGGCGATATCATTTACCTTGGCTGGCAGCGATGCCGTCCTCGGCTGGCATGCGGTTTTCTGCTTTTAGGCGCGATTAAATGCCCTAGAATTACGCCTAGTGGTATCTTCAGCGATGTAACCGCCTATTAGCGTCACGAGCGTCTCTGCATTGATAAAGTCAAGTGGGCCCCATCGGCATTGATTTAGACCCTTCAAGAGCTCGTTCCAAGTATTACGGGTGTCACCGTATTTGGCGAGACACAAGTAAAGTGTCTCGCTAGTCGCGAGACACATCAAAGTGTCTCGCTAGTCGCGAGACACATCAAAGTGTCTCGCTAGTCGCGAGACACATCAAAGTGTCTCGCTAGTGGCGAGGCACACATAAGTGTCTCGCTAGTGGCGAGGCACACATAAGTGTCTCGCTAGTGGCGAGGCACACATAAGTGTCTCGCTAGTGGCGAGACACAATCTTCCATATTGGGCTTCTTGAGATTTCGGCGGCGTTGTCCTTCGATCTTCTCATGATTTAGTCATACTTGAGGTTCTTGGCAATTTTGATGCCTCTGGATACCCCTCCAAAGTTTTGAGACTCCTCGTATTTTATCGAAGTGCGGAATACTGGATAAGATCTTTGCTTACGTTCAGCGTTGAACTTTGTAGAAGAGGCCCATGTTTTGCTTCAGTTTCTTGAATCACGGCTCTGGGCGTCGTGACCATACTTTGGGATCAATAGGCATTTGCATTTGTATTTGGATTGATTGAAATGTCGAAGTCGATTTTGGACTAATCATCTTCATCTTGAAAGTCACCACTTGGGTTATAATTGAAATGCCTTGAGAATCATTTAGAGAAAAAGCGTCGTCTGGTTTTCTGAATATCAGATTTCCAGGAAAGCTTCTATATGTAATATCTGGAATTGTCCCACTTGAAGAAAGCGAGCGGGGCAATCTGAAGTGTCTCGCTCAAAAGGACCGCCACAGAATCTGTCTGAGCATGCTTGAGCTTCCGGAGGCGATGTAATGGTACATTTGCATTAGCAATGAGTTACAAAGTGCATTAAAATCACGGTAGGAGAAAGTGCTTGACCTCGGCAGGAAGAGTGAACCCGCTGTCTCAAGTTATTGCTTGTATGATAGATATAGGATTTTTGGCAAACCCTCAACCATCAACGGATTTGATGAGCCTTTACCAACTACCGTTTGAGTTGGGCTAGCATGTAGATTATCTGAGTCCGTTCTACATGTTACGTTGTGCTAAAAGAGTGAATTCTCTTAGACTTTATGCTACGATATTGAATACGTAGGGTCGATCAATTATCACGGAATTGATTACCCAAAGATGTGTTAGATGCAGACTTATCTCTGATAAGGGACAGAGATAATATCCCTATGCATGAAGGCATAGTTTAGGTGTCATTAGGTAATGACATCTATGCTACGATATTGAATACGTAGGCTTGTGGAATTTGTGTTTTCTCTTGGGGAAAATGAACCCGTTGTGTTTTCTCTTGGGGTAGCGAACCACATTGTGTTTTCTCTTGGGGAAAATGAACCCGTTGTGTTTTCTCTTGGGGAAAATGAACCCGTTGTGTTTTCTCTTGGGGCTAAAACGAACCCCGTATCGGAGTAGACCTCTCATTCATAAAAGGAATCGAGAGGGATTTTAACCGTGGTCCTAACTGTAGGAAGGTTTGACCAAGTGGGAGTGAAAATTAAAAAATGATCCTAAGCGTAGGAAGGTTTGATCGGGATAGGAGTTTTGAGACAATCCTAAGCGTAGGAAGGTTTGATTGCTCAATGTGGAAGTGGACCTCTCGTTCATGGAAGGAATCGAGAGGGATTTTGGCCGTGGTCCTAACTGTAGGAAGGTTTGATCGGGATAGGAGTTTTGAGACAATCCTAAGCGTAGGAAGGTTTGATCGGGATAGGAGTTTTGAGACAATCCTAAGCGTAGGAAGGTTTGACCAAGTGGGAGTGAAAATTAAAAAATGATCCTAGCGTAGGAAGGTTTGATTGCTCAATGTGGAAGTGGACCTCGTTCATGGAAGGAATCGAGAGGATTTTAACCGTGGTCCTAAGCGTAGGAAGGTTTGATTGCTCAATGTGGAAGTGGACCTCGTTCATGGAAGGAATCGAGAGGATTTTAACCGTGGTCCTAAGCGTAGGAAGGTTTGATCGCTCAATCTGAAATGGACCTCTCGTTCATGGAAGGAATCGAGAGGATTTTAACCGTGGTCCTAAGCGTAGGAAGGTTTGACCAAGTGGGAGTGAAAATTAAAAAATGATCCTAAGCGTAGGAAGGTTTGATCGGGATAGGAGTTTTGAGACAATCCTAAGCGTAGGAAGGTTTGATCGCTCAATCTGAAATGGACCTCTCGTTCATGGAAGGAATCGAGAGGATTTTAACCGTGGTCCTAAGCGTAGGAAGGTTTGACCAAGTGGGAGTGAAAATTAAAAAATGATCCTAAGCGTAGGAAGGTTTGATCGGGATAGGAATTTTGAGACAATCCTAACTGTCGGAAGGTTTGATCGCTCAATCCTGAAATGGACCTCTCGTTCATGGAAGGAATCGAGAGGGGATTTTGGCCGTGGTCCTAACTGTAGGAAGGTTTGACCAGGATAGGAATTTTTTAGACAATCCTAACTGTAGGAAGGTTTGATTGCTCAATGTGGAAGTGGACCTCTCGTTCATGGATTATCCACCCCTAGCTTTCTTTGCAAAACTGGGCTATCGGAGTGAGTAAGAAGGAAGAGCAGTTTAACCTCTTATATTCATCGGAGGAAAAGGCGGTTTATACTCGTATACTGTCGAATCTGAGAGGGCGGTTTATACTCGTATACTGTCGAATCTGAGAGGGCGGTTTATACTCGTATACTGTCGAATCTGAGAGGGCGGTTTATACTCGTATACTGTCGAATCTGAGAGGGCGGTTTATACTCGTATACTTGTCGGAGTAGAGAGGGCGGTTTATACTCGTATACTGTCGAATCTGAGAGGGCGGTTTATACTCGTATACAGCCAGTCAAGTTTGATTCAGCTTATTTCGTTAAGACGCCGGCTTCAACCAAGGCTTGGATGATGGCCTTGAGAGCTAAGCAATCCTTTGTAGGATGGAGGATCCTCGTAGTGCATACGGTATTTAGGGTCGAAGTTTTGTTAGCCTCCTCTTGATTTGTAATTGGAGGCAACTTGATTTTGTTGTTATCAAGGAGGTGTTTGAAGATGATTGGAACTTCTTCGTCCTTGAAAGAGTATGTCCTGTGGAATTCTGATTTAGAAGCTTTTTGGCGCGGCCGTTGTTGCGACGTTTGACCAACAGCAGTCACAGATGCCTTTCCTCTATTACGAGAGGAAAAATTTACTTCTGAGGGGTCAGCCATCTTTTCGCCTCTTTCAGCTTTCTTCCTTCTGAGGAAACGTTCGGCTTGTTCTCCTCGTATTTTTAGGTCTTTCCACGTAGTTGGTGGGACGACCCCCATGACTTCCAGCAATTCTATAGAAAGATTGTTGTGGCAAGTCTTCAGTATGAACTCTTCAGTAATTGGATCCCTGCAATTCATAGCTTTATTGCGGAATCGCTTAACGAAGGTGTCGATTGTCTCCCCACCTTTCTGCTTTTCGTCTAGGAGAGTTCCAATGGAAACTTCGGTGTCGTCATCGAAGAAGTTGCTGAGAAAAGAACTTTCCATGTCCTCCCAGTTAATACTCCCGGCCTTGAGTCTTCGATACCAATCGAAGGCAGCTCCGCGAAGAGTACCGACGAATGACCGAACCATCAGAGGCTCGTTTCCCGAGATTACCCCCAAATGTGATTTGAAGTAAATCAGGTGTTGTGAAGGTGACCCTCTCCCGTCAAATGGCGTGAAGTTGATCAAATTGAATTTCGGCGGGTAAGGAATTGAATCCCACTCTCTAGGATACGGACACGGGATGCCAGTCCTTTTGACTTCCTGTACGGACATCAAAGCATTGATTTTATTTTCAAGCTCTTTCATCCTTTCGCCATCATCCTCCCCTTGTTTTGGATCGCTTCCTATAGGAAGAATTGGACCATTTCCACCTTGAGCATCAAATGGAGCTTTCTTTGGAGGTTGATCAGCGTAAATGTGTTCATCAATCTCCGAATCACTGTCTTCAACATTATGGTGGGTTACTCCACCTTGTTGGTAGTTTCGGTATTGGTGGACCCGAGTTGTTGTGCAACTGTTTGGGTTTGCAATTCCCTCATCTGTTGCATGGCTAGCTCCATCTCTGTTCTCATTTCGGCCTTAAGCTCTTCTCTTTGCTTAGCTAAGGCTTCTTGTAACATTTGAGCCAGGACATCGGGAGTAATGGTAAAAGCTTCTCTGGGATGGGGACCAGCACTTGACATTGTGTCATCGGAAGCTATCGCCGAATTGATGTCGGAAACTTCGTCATCAGATGACTCTCCCTCATGCATCCTTCTATAGTCGATGCGTTGGGCAGCTCGCAATTGTAACCGAGACATTCTTTGAGAAATCTTAAACCCAACCTTTCCTCCAGGAGTGAAGTCAGGATCTGAATCCGTCGCCGGTCCTTTCCCTTTGTTCACCATGTTGATAGTCACTTCGGGAAACTCATCAAACTGGATGGACGATCTCTTTCTTCTTCGACGTCGTCTTGACTGTGGCTTCAGATTTTCCGTTGCTGACAGGGAAAGCCGTTCGAATACTGAAGCTCTTTGTGGTTGAGCGTTTGACTCGGAACAGGCACATCCTGACAACAACGTCTTGATTAGTTGTGCACACGAGCAAGAGCAATCTATTTCGTCGATCGTCCTCTTTCGTGTGTTGCTACCCCCAGCCTGATGATATGGTTGGTGTGGATTATTACAAATTGCACTTCCACCCCCAAGTGTAACGTTGTCCTTAACTGGAGGACACGTCTTCTTTTGGGGACGTCGACTCTTTGACTTGAGAGACAACTTCCGTCGCTTGGCCGTCATCACGAAGTTGCTACGTATGAATCACAAAGTGCGGTCATCTCTCGTGATTTTGCGAGTCACTTGCCTCAACTTATTCTTCTCGGCCGGACTTCGTGGACCCCTTGTGGGATGCTCAAGCGAGATGCAATTGGAATTCTAGAGACACGAGATATTTTAGCTTGTTCGGGACTCTTAATTTTGGGTAATCCAAGCGTTTTTCACCGGTATTTTGCCTTTATTTCACGGTTGTGGACCAAGACGACTAAACACCGAAGTTGTCGGTTCCGGACTTAAAGGTTGATACCTCATCGGAGAAGTGGAAGAAAGGCGGAATAGCCCATCTTTATCAATGCATGGAGGGCCTGCGCTTTTGGCGGCGATTCGGCTTGGCGAGGCGGTTTACTATCTCGGTGAATGTTGTTGGCGGCGGCTCGAGCTGTCTTCTTTGGCGAGGCGGTTTACTATCTCGGTGAATGTTGTTGGCGAGGCGGTTTACTATCTCGGTGAATGTTGTTGGCGAGGCGGTTTACTATCTCGGTGAATGTTGTTGGCGAGGCAGATTCTTGAGCTGATTTTGATGTTGCCTTCGGAATCCATGCTTGGCAATTTTGAGCCGATTCCTTGGTTGATTTAGACTCCTGCGCCTTGCGAACAACAGCACGTGCTCGAGCAAAGCGTGCACGGCGTTTTTGAGCGCGCTCCTTCTTTGTCAATCGAGCCCTTTTGACGAGAACCCATTCTTCCTTGGGAGGAGTGCTGACGGATTGAGAGATTGCAGTTTGTTGATGCCTTTGATCACGTGAGTTCTGATAGTGAACTCCATCCGTCGACTCCAGGGCCTTGGCTAATTGACGAGCCATTTTTTGACGTCGTCTCTGACGAGCCCTCTTCGTCAGATCAGTTGAGATCTTGTTAAGAGGGGAAATCGCCTCTGTCGCAAGCGAACAAAAATCGTTGTGCATCACGACAGAACGAACCTCCCTCTTAGGGAATGAGATCCTCCGATGTTTGCGGGATGAGGAGGACTTCGATGTGGAAGAGGAGAGATATTCTTCAAATCTGGCTTGATCAAAGAAGTAATCTAGTCCATCAACCATGAGGTCGGCCTGATTGCTGCAAGGCTGCGACACAACGATCTCGGGCTCGAGACCGTTGGCTCCCACTGTGGTCGCCATCGTGTTTGGGTCGAAAGTTGTTTCCATTTGTAAAACTAGAGAAAATTACACTTTTGGTTCTCAGTTACAATGAAAATTAAATAACTCTCTCACAAACTCGAACAAAAGACGCTACAAGTGTAGATCTCTTGTTTTTGTGGGACTTTGCCTGTGCCGGGGATGCGTAATCCGTGGACCACCGAGCAGCGATCGTCGAATCGACGGGGTTTAGTTAGTGCTTCGCAAAGGAAACAAGAACTTCAGCAAATATCTTAGCAAGGTAAGATATCTACTCTTCTCAAGAATAAGTCAAGGCTTAAACTCGAGGAATCTCCGCGTGGATCGTGTTCTTGAACTCCGGAAGCTTGGATTTCTGATTTTTCCCTTTCTGATGGCCGACCCCCTGCCCAAGTGGACGTAGGAGGGTATTTATAGTCTTTGGGAAACGTGCCCTCTTCAGAAACACAAGTGTCATAAGTGCAGGAATTTTGCGATTAAGCGGCGGCTCGAGCTGTCTTCTTTGGCGAGGCGGTTTACTATCTCGGTGAATGTTGTTGGCGAGGCGCATTCTTGAGCTGATTTTGATGTTGCCTTGAATCCATGCTTGGCAATTTTGAGCGATTCCTTGGTTGATTTAGACTCTGCGCCTTGCGAACAACAGCGTGCTCGAGCAAAGCGTGCCGCGGCGTTTTGGCGCTCCTTCTTTGTCAATCGAGCCCTTTTGGCGAGAACCCATTCTTCCTTGGGAGAGTCGGCGGATTGAGAGATTGCGGTTTGTTGATGCCTTTGATCACGTGAGTTCTGATAGTGAACTCCATCCGTCGACTCCAGGGCCTTGGCTAATTGACGAGCCATTTTTTGACGTCGTCTCTGACGAGCCCTCTTCGTCAGATCAGTTGAGATCTTGTTAAGAGGAAATCGCCTGCATGCATAGCGAACAAAAATCGTTGTGCATCACGACAGAACGAACCTCCCTCTTAGGGAATGAGATCCTCCGATGTTTGCGGGATGAGGAGGACTTCGATGTGGAAGAGGAGAGATATTCTTCAAATCTGGCTTGATCAAAGAAGTAATCTAGTCCATCAACCATGAGGTCGGCTGATTCTTTGCAAAGGCTGCGACACAACGATCTCGGGCTCGAGACCGTTGGCTCCCAACGTAATTAGCCATCGTGTTTGGGTCGAAAGTTGTTTCCATTTGTAAAACTAGAAAATTACACTTTTGGTTCTCAGTTACAATGAAAATTAAATAACTCTCTCACAAACTCGAACAAAAGACGCTACAAGTGTAGATCTCTTGTTTTTGTGGGACTTTGCCTGTGCCGGGGATGCGTAATCCGTGGACCACCGAGTAGCGATCGTCGAATCGACGGGGTTTAGTTAGTGCTTCGCAAAGGAAACAAGAACTTCAAAGAAATATCTTAGCAAGGTAAGATATCTACTCTTCTCAAGAATAAGTCAAGGCTTAAACTCGAGGAATCTCCGCGTGGATCGTGTTCTTGAACTCCGGAAGCTTGGATTTCTGATTTTTTCCCTTTCTGATGGCTGACCCCCTACCCAAGTGGACGTAGGAGGGTATTTATAGTCTTTGGGAAACGTGCCCTCTTCAGAAACACAAGTGTCATAAGTGCGGGAATTTTGCGGTTAAGCGCGGCGGCTCGGTACGCCTGGCTAAAGCTGCCTCGCTCCTGGCGGCGATTAATGGTACCTGGCGGCGATATAAAGTACCTATTGGCCGGGCGGCGCGGGCGTCCTTCCGGTTTTAACAGCGGTTTTCACGCTTTTTAGGCACGATTAAATGCCCTAGAATTACGCCTAGTGGTATCTTCAGCGTGTAACCGCCTATTAACGTGTCTGAACGTCTCTCTGCATTGATAAAGTCAAGTGGGCCCCATCAGCATTGATTTAGACCCTTCAAGAGCTCGTTCCAAGTATTCTGGGTGTCTCGTATTTGGCGAGACACAAGTAAGTGTCTCGCTAGTCGCGAGACACATCAAGGTGTCTCGCTCGTGGCGAGGCACACACAAGTGTCTCGCTAGTGGCGAGGCACACATAAGTGTCTCGCTAGTGGCGAGGCACACATAAGTGTCTCGCTAGTCGCGAGACACATCAAAGTGTCTCGCTAGTGGCGAGGCACACATAAGTGTCTCGCACTGTAGCGAGACACAATCTTCCCCTGTATTGGGCTTCTTGAGATTTCGACGACGTTGTCCTTCGATCTTCTCATGATTTAGTTATACTTGAGGTTCTTCAGCAATTTTTGATGCCTACATTTGCCAAATAGGCTGAAATGACTAAAAATGCCCAAAAATCATGGATTATAATTCATAAAATCAAGAATTTTGGCCTCTGCGAAGTTATTTACCAACAGGTCAAGACGACTAAAAGTGGCCAAAAATCATATAGTATAACTCATGAAATCATGAATTTTGACCTCTATAAAATTATTTGCCAACACGTTGAAATGACATAAAAGTGGCAAAACATTGTGGGTTACAGCTCACGAAGTCGTGAATTTTGGCCTTCAGAAAATTAATTGCGAATGTATCGGATCTACTAAAAACGGCCTAAAATGTGGGTTACAGCTCACAAAATCATGAATATTAGCCACTGCGAAATTATTTGACACTGGATCAAAATAACTAAAAATTACCAAAAATTGTGGGTAACAACTCATGTGATTGTGAATTTTGGCCTCCGTAGGATTATTTGCCAACAGGTTGAAAAGAAAAAAATGGCCAAAAATCATGGGTTATAGCTCATGAAATTATGAATTTTAGGGTCGACTAAATTACTTGCAAATTGGTGGGTTATATCTCACGAAATCATGAATTTTGGCCACTACAAAATTATTTAACAATGGACCGAAATGACTGAAAATGGGCAAACATCGGGTAATAGCTCATGAAATCTTAAATCTGGACTTACGTGAAATTATTTGCTAACTGGTCGAAACGATAAAAAATGGCCAAAAATCATGGATTATTGTTCATGAAATTGTAAATTTTGGCCTCCGCGAAATTATTTCTTAGCCGGTTGAAATGACTAAAATGGTCTAAAATCGTGTATTATAGCTCATGAAATTGAGAATTTTGTACACCATAAAAGTGTTTGCCAACGGGTCAAAACGACCAAAAAATGGCCAAAAATTGGGGGTTATAGCTCATGAAGTTGTAAATTTTGGCCTCCACGAATTTATTAGCCAATGGATCGAAACGACTTAAAATGGCATAAAATCGTGGGTTATCGCTCATAAAATTGTGAATTGTGGCCTTTGGTAATTATTTTGCCATTGGGTAGAAATGACTAAAAATGATTGAAAATTGTGGGATATAGCTCACGAAGTTGTGAATTTTGGCCTCCGCGAAATAATTTGCCAACGGGGTGAAATGATTAAAAATAGCCAAAAATTGTGGGTTATCGCTCACAAAATCATGAATTTAGGCCTCCGTGAATTATTTACTAATGGTTTGAAATAACTGAAAATGTCGAATAATCGTGGGTATAGCTCATGTTATCGTGAATTTTGAAAAATATTATCAATAATCATGGATTATAGCTCATTTATTGGCCAACGGGTCGAAACGACTGAAGATGATCAAAGATAGTTGGTTATAGCTCACAAAATTGTGAATTTTGGCCACTACAAAATTATTGGGTAATGGGTTGAAATAATTAAAAATGGGCAAAAATCGTACGTAGTAGCTCATGAAATCTTGAATCATGACCTCCATGAAATATTTTGCCAGCAAGTCAAAACAACTAAAAACGGCCAAAAATCATGGACTATGGTTCATAAAACTATGAATTTTGGCTTCCACGAAATTATTTTCCAACTGGTCGAAACGACTAAAAATGGCCAAAAATTGTGGGTTATTGTTCACAAAATCACAATTTTGGCCTCCATGAAATATTTTGCCGACAAGTCAAAACAACTAAAATAGCCAAATTGGCCAAAAATCATGTATTGTAACTCACGAAATCGTGAAATCTTTGCCTCAAGAAATTATTTTGCCAGCAGTGAAACAACTAAAATAGCCAAATTGGCCAAAATTGTGGGTTATAGCTAACGTGTCGAAACTACCAAAATTATTTACCAATGAATCGAAATAACTTAAAGCGTCCAATAATTGTGGGTTATAGCTCATGAAATCATGAATTTTGGCCTCCATGAATTGATTGGCCAACGGGTCGAAATGGCTAAAATTGGCCAAAAATCATGGGTTATAGCTCACAAAATCGTGAATTTTGGCTACTACAAAATTATTTGACAACAGATCAAAACGACTAACAATGGGTAAAAATTGTGGGTAATAGCTCATGAAATCTTGAATCTGGACCTCTACGAAATTATTGGCAACAGGTCGAAGTGACTAAAATGACCAAAAATCGTGGATTATTGTTCATGAAATCATTTGGCCTTAAAGTTATTTTCTAACGGATCGAAATGACTAAAAATGGCCTAAAATCGTGTATTATGGCTCACGAAATTGTGAATTTTAAACTCAATGAAATTATTTAACAACTGATCGAAATTACTAAAAATGACCAAAAGCTGAGGGTTTTAGCTCACGAAGTCATGAGTTTTGGCATCCGCGAATTTATTTGCCAATGTGTCAAAACGACTAAAAATGGCAAAAATCATGAGTTATAGCTCATGAAATCATGAATTGTGGCTTTTGCATAATTATTTTTCCTTGGGTAGAAAAGTCTAAAATGGCCTAAAATTGTGGGTTATAGCTCATGAAGTTGTAAATTTTGGCCTCCATGAATTGATTGGCCAACGGGTCAAAATGACTAAAAATGGCCTAAAATTGTGGGTTATCGCCATAAAATTGTGAATTGTGGCCTTTGGTAATTATTTTGCCATTGGGTAGAAATGACTAAAAATGATTGAAAATTGTGGGATATAGCTCACGGTTGTGAATTTTGGCCTCCGCAAATTTATTTACCAACAAGTCAAAATGACTAAAAATAACCAAAAATTATGGGTTATAGCTCACAAAATCATGAATTTAGGCCTCCGTGAATTATTTACTAATGGTTTGAAATAACTGAAAATGTCGAATAATCGTGGGTATAGCTCATGTTATCGTGAATTTTGAAAAATATTATCAATAATCATGGATTATAGCTCATTTATTGGCCAACGGGTCAAAATGACTAAAAATGGCCAAAATTGTGGGTTATAGCTCATGAAGTTGTAAATTTTGGCCTCCATGAATTGATTGGCCAACGGGTCAAAATGACTAAAAATGGCCTAAAATTGTGGGTTATCGCCATAAAATTGTGAATTGTGGCCTTTGGTAATTATTTTGCCATTGGGTAGAAATGACTAAAAATGATTGAAAATTGTGGGATATAGCTCACGGTTGTGAATTTTGGCCTCCGCAAATTTATTTACCAACAAGTCAAAATGACTAAAAATAACCAAAAATTATGGGTTATCGCTCACAAAATCATGAATTTAGGCCTCCGTGAATTATTTACTAATGGTTTGAAATAACTGAAAATGTCGAATAATCGTGGGTATAGCTCATGTTATCGTGAATTTTGAAAAATATTATCAATAATCATGGATTATAGCTCATGAAATCGTGAATTTATTAGGCATCGGTCAAAGCGACTAAAAATGGCCAAAATTGTGGGTTATAGCTCACAAAATTGTGAATTTTGGCCACTACAAAATTATTGGGTAATGGGTTGAAATAATTAAAAATGGGCAAAAATCGTACGTAGTAGCTCATGAAATCTTGAATCATGACCTCCATGAAATATTTTGCCAGCAAGTCAAAACAACTAAAAACGGCCAAAAATCATGGACTATGGTTCATAAAACTATGAATTTTGGCTTCCACGAAATTATTTTCCAACTGGTCGAAACGACTAAAAATGGCCAAAAATTGTGGGTTATTGTTCACAAAATCACGAATTTTGGCCTCCGCAAATTTATTTACCAACAAGTCAAAATGACTAAAAATAACCAAAAATCATGTATTGTAACTCACGAAATCGTGAAATCTTTGCCTCCAAGAAATTATTTGCCAACGAGTCGAAACAACTAAAAATAGCCAAATTGGCCAAAAATTGTGGGTTATAGCTAACGTATCGAAACTACCAAAAATTATTTACCAATGAATCGAAATAACTTAAAGCGTCCAATAATTGTGGGTTATAGCTCATGAAATCATGAATTTCGGCCTCCATGAATTGATTGGCCAACGGGTCGAAATGGCTAAAATTGGCCAAAAAATCATGGGTTATAGCTCACAAAATCGTGAATTTTGGCTACTACAAAATTATTTGACAACAGATCAAAACGACTAACAATGGGTAAAAATTGTGGGTAATAGCTCATGAAATCTTGAATCTGGACCTCTACGAAATTATTGGCAACAGGTCGAAGTGACTAAAAATGACCAAAAATCGTGGATTATTGTTCATGAAATCATTTGGCCTTCGCAAAGTTATTTTCTAACGGATCGAAATGACTAAAAATGGCCTAAAATCGTGTATTATGGCTCACGAAATTGTGAATTTTAAACTCAATGAAATTATTTAACAACTGATCGAAATTACTAAAAATGACCAAAAGCTGAGGGTTTTAGCTCACGAAGTCATGAGTTTTGGCATCCGCGAATTTATTTGCCAATGTGTCAAAACGACTAAAAATGGCAAAAATCATGAGTTATAGCTCATGAAATCATGAATTGTGGCTTTTGCATAATTATTTTTCACTGGGTAGAAAAGTCTAAAAATGGCCTAAAATTGTGGGTTACAGTTCACGAAGTTGTGAGTTTTGGCCTTCGTGAAATAATTTGCCAACGGGTCGAAAAGACTTAAAATGATAAAAAAAACTATCGGTTTTAGCTCACAAAATCATGAATTTAGGCCTTCGTTAAATTATTTACTAATGATTCGAAATGGCTAAAAATGTCTAATAACCATAGGTTATATCTCATAAAATCGAGAATTTTAGCCTTCCCGAAATTATTTGCCAATGGATCAATACAACTTCAAAAGGCAAAAAATCATGGGTTATAGCTTGCAAAATTATAAATTTTGGTCTCTACAGAATTATTTGCCAATGGGCCGAAATGAAAATAATGGCAAAAAAGTATTGGTTATAGCTCTTAGAATCGTAAATTTTGGATTCAGCAAAATTACTTGCATGTGGGTCGAAATGACTAAAAATGGCAAAAAACTATTGGTTTGAGCTGATGAAATTGTGAAGTTCAGACTTAGCATAATTATTTGCTAATGGTTTGAAATGACAAAAAATGTCCAATAATCATGGTTATAGCTCACAAAGTCGTGAATTTTAGCCTCTGCTAATTTATTAGCCAATGACTTGAAATGACTAAAAATAGCTAATAATCATGGGAAATAGCTCATGAAATCGTGAATTTTGAAATCTGTGAATTTATTAGGCATCTGGTCAAAGCGACTAAAAATGTCTAAAAATCATGGGTTATAGCTCCTGAAATCGTGAATCTTGACTACCACGAAATTATTTGACAACTGGTCCGAACGACTACAAATGGCCAAAATTTGTGGGTAATAGCTCATGAAATCGTGAATGTTGGCCTATGTGAAATTATTTGACAATGGGTCGAAATGGCTAAAAATGACAAAAAATTATGGGCTATATATACCTCTTGAACTCATTAATTTTGATCTCTACAGAATTATTTGCCAATGGGTTGTAACAAAAAAATGGCCAAAAATTCACAGTTATAGCTCATTAAATCGTAAATTTTGGCCTCGGTGAAGTTACTTGCCAATGGGTCGAAATGACAAAAAATGCTAAAAATGGTGGGTTATAACTTATGAAATTGTGAAGTTTGGTCACTACAAAAATATTTACCAATGCTTCGAAAGAACTAAAAATGCTCAATAATCGTGGGTTATAGCCCATTTATTGGCCAGCGGGTCGAAACATCTAAAAATAACCAAAAAATTATGGGTTATAGCTCATAAAATCATGAATTTAAGCCTCTATAAAATTATTTGTTAACGGGTTGAGACAACTAAAAATGGGCGAAAAAGGTAGGTAATAGCTCATGAAATCTTGAATCATGACCTTCGTGAAATATTTTGCCAACAGGTCGAAACGACTCTAAATGACAAAAAATTATGGATTATAGTTAATAAAATCATGAATTTTATCCTGTGTGTGCCAACATAAAAATAAATAAAAATCATGTATTATAACTCACGAAATTGTGAAGTTTAGCCTCCAGAAAATTATTTGTCAACGGGCCAAAATAACTAAAAATGGCACAAATTTGTGTATTATATCTCACGAAGTTGTGAATTTTAGGGTCCACAAATATATTTGCGAGTATATCAAAAATATTAAAAATGGCTAAAAAATGTGGGTTATAGCTCACAAACTCGTGAACTTTGGCCACCACAAAATTATTTGACAACGGGTCGAAATAAAAAATAGCCAAAAATCATGGATTATAGCTCATGAAATTATGAATTTTGCCTTGGTGAAATTACTTGCTAATTAGTCAAAATGCCTAAAAATGGCCAAAAAATCATGGGTTATAGTTCACAAAATCGTTAATATTGGCCTCCGCGAAATTATTTATCAACGGGTCGAAATAAAAAAAATAGCCAAAAATCATGGATTATAGCTCATGAAATCGTGAATTTTTGCCTTGGTGAAATTACTTGCTAATTAGTCAAAATGACTAAGAATGGCCAAAAATGGTAGGTTATAGCTCATGAAATTGTGAAGTTTGGACTCCGCAAGTTTTATTGCCAATGACTGAAAATGAATAAAAGTGTCTAATTATTATGGATTATAGCTCGTGCAATCTTGATTTTGGGCCTCTGTTAAATTATTTACTAATGGTTCGAAACAACTAAAAATGTCTAATAATTGTGGGTTAAATCTCATGGAATCTTGAACTTTGGCCTCCATGAAATTATTTGCCAATGTGTCGAAACGATAAAATATGGACAAAAATTATGGATTATAACTCACAATATCATGAATATTGGTCTCTGTGGAATTATTTGCAAATGGGTCGTAATGAAAAAAAAGGGCCAAAAATCATGGACTAGAGTTCATGAAATCATGAATTTTTGTCTCGGCAAAATTACTTGCCAATGGGTTGAAACAACTAAAAATGCCCAAAAATAGTTGGCTATAACTCATGAAATTATGAAGTTTGGACACTACAAAATTATTTACCAATGGTTTGAAATGATTAAAAATGTCTAGTAATTATGGCTTATAGCTCATGAAATCATGAATATTACCCTTCGTGAAGTTATTAGCCAATTGCTCGAAACGATAAAAAATGGGTAATAATCGTGAGTTTTAGCTCATGAAATTGTTAATTTTGGCCACCATAAATTTATTTGCCAATCGGTCGAAAGGACTAAAAATGGCAAAACAATCATGTAGTATAGCTCACAAAATCGTGAATTTTTCACTCCATGAAATTATTTGTCAACGGGCCGAGACGACTAAAAATGGCAAAAAATCATGGGTTATAGCTCACAAAATCGTGAATTTTATCCTTATACGCCAACGGGTTGAAACAACTGAAATTAGAAAATCGCGGGTTATAGCTCGCGAAATCATGAATTTGAGCCTCCGTAAAATTATTTACTAGTGGTTTGAAATGATTGAAAATATCCAATAATTATGGGTTATACCTCATAAAATCGTGAATTTTGGTCTCCATAGAATTATTTGCGAAGGGGTCAAAACAAAAAAAATGGCCAAAAATCATGGGTTATAGTTTATGAAATCGTGAATTCTGTGCTTAGCGTAATTATTTGCAACTGGTTGAAACGACAAAAAATGGCCGAAAATTGTGGGTTATAGCTTACAAAATCATGAATTTGTGCCTATGTAAAATCATTTACCATTGGTTCAAAACGGCAAAAAATATCCAATAATCGTGGGCTATAGCTCATGAATAAGTGAACTTTGGCCTCCGTGAATTTATTAGCTAATGGCTAGAAACGACTAAAAATGGGCAATTATCGTGAATTATAGCTCATTAAATCATGAATTTTGGCCTCTGCAAATAAATTTGCCAATGGGTTGAAATGACTAAAAATGACCAAAAGTCATGGATTATAGCACACAAAATCCTAAATTTTGGCCTTCGTGAAACTATTTGCTAACGGGTCAAAATGACTAAAAATAGGCAAAAATCATGGGTTATAGCTCACAAAGTCGTGAATTTTCACCTACACGAAATTACATACCAACGGGTCGAAGCGATTAAAATGGCAAAAATTCATGAGTTATAACCCACAAATTTATGAATTTGTACTGCAACATTATTTACGAATGGTTCGAAATGACTAAAAATATCTAGTTCGTGGGTTATAGCTCATGAAATTATGAATTTTTGCCTCCGGTAAACTATTTGCCAATGGGCCAAGTAAATAAAAATGGCCAAAAATCATGGGTTATATCTAAAAATTTTAGAATTTCAGTCCCTGTGGAATTATTTGCCAATGGGTGGAAATGTAAAAAAGCATAGGTTCTCATAAAATCGTGAATTTCAGCCTCAGCGAAACCAATGGATCGAAACGACCAAAAATCGTAAAATATTGTTGGTTATATCTCATGAAATTGTGAAGTTTGGACTCCACAAACTTATTTACCAATGGTTTGAAATGACTAAAAATATCCAATAATCATGGGTATAGCTCATGAAATCGTGAATTTTGACCGACGCAAAGTTAGCAGCCGGTGGCTCGAAACGACTAAAATGGCCAATAATTATCGGTTGTAGCTCATAAAATTATAAATTTTGGCTTTCGCAAAATTATTTGCCAATAGGTCAGAATGATCAAAAATAGCCAAAAATCATGTATAGCTCACAAAATCATGAATTTTGGCTTACGCAAAAATATTTGCCAACGAGTTGAAATTGCTAAAAATAGCCAAAAATCTTGGATTATAGCTCATGAAGCTGTGAATTTTGCCTCCACAAAATTATTTTCTAGAGGGTCAAAACGACTAAAAATAGCTAAAAATTTTGGGTTATAGCTCACGAAATCATGAATTTGGGCCTCCCCAATTTTTTTTGAGAAAAAGGAAAGGACACCATACATATGCCCTACACTACTAACTTATCCATAAGTGGTTGTTCAAAAGTAATCACCAACTCCAATATTAGCGACTCTATGCAATTATTCACTAATGGTTGAAAACGACTAAAAATATCCAATTATCGTGAGTTATAGGTCATGAAATCGTAAATTTTGGCTTCGCGTGATTATTTGCCAGTTGGTCAAAACTATTAAAAATAGCTAGAAATCGTGGGTTATAGCTCATGAAATTGTGAATTTTGGTTTCACAAAATTATTTGCTATTGGGTTGAAAAGAAGAAAATGGCCGAAAATATTGGATTATAGCTTATGAAATCATGACCTTTGGCCTCAGCGAAATTACTTGCCAACGGGTCAAAATGACTAAAAATGGCCACAAATAGTTGGTTATAGTTCATGAAATCATGAAGTTTGGACACTGCGAAATTATTTACCAATGGTTTGAAATGACTAAAAATGTCTAGTAATTATGGGTTGTAGCTCATAAAATCGTGAATGTTACCCTCCACGAATTTATTAGCCAATATCTCAAAACAACTAAAAATGGGTAATTATCGTGAATTATAGCTCATGAAATTGTAAATTTTCCCACCATAAAGTTATTCGCTAATGAGTTGAAAGGACTAAAAAAGCTATAAATCAAATACTATAGCTCACGAAATCGTGAATTTTGGTCTCCGGGAAATTATATGCCTACGGGTTGAAATGACTAAATATGGAAAATCGTGGATTATAGCTCACGAAAACATGCATTTGGGCCTCCGTGAAATTATTTACTAATAGTTTGAAATGAGTTAAATGTCCAATAATCATGGGTTATAGCTCATGAAATCGAGATTTTTGGCCTTCTGAAATTATTTGCCAATGGGTCGAAATGACTAAACATATCCAACAATTATGGGTTATAGCTCACAAAATTGTAAATTTTGATCTTCATAGAATTATTTGCCAATGGGTTGAAATGAAAAAAGGCAAAAATCATTAGTTATAGCTCTTGAAATCGTAAAATTTAGACTCGACAAAATTATTTGCTAACAGGTAGCTCACGAAAGCATGAATTTAGGCCTCCATGAATATTTTGTATGAAAAAGGATGTGACATCACATAGATGCCCTGGCCTGCTAAATTATCGGTAAGTGGTTGTTACAAAAGTAAGACCACATCCCCAACTCCAAGAATAAGGCCTCCGCAAAGTTATTTACTAACAGTTCAAAATGACTAAAAAGGTCTAATAATTATGGGTTATAGATTATGAAATTTTGAAGATTGGCCTCAATGAAATTATTTTCCTATTGGTCAAAACTACTAAAATAGCTAGAAATTGTGGGTTATAACTTATGAAATTGTGAATATTGGTCTTTGCAGAATTTGACAATGGGTCAAAATGGAGAAAATGGCTAAAAATCATGGGTTATAACTTATGAAATTGTGAACTGTAGTCTCAGTGAAAGTACTTGCCAATGGGTCGAATCGACTAAAAATGGCCAAAATAGGTGGTTATAATTTATTTAACAATGGTTTGAAACGAGTAAAAATGCCCAATAATCATCGGTTTTACCTCATCAAATCGTGAATTTTGGCCTCCGCGAATTTATTAGCAAATGGCTAGAAATGACTATAAATGGCCAATAATTGTGGGTTATAGCTCATGAAATCGTTAATTTTGGCCTCCGTTAAATTTTATGTCATTAGGTTGAAATGACTAAAAATGGCCAATAGTAGTGTACTATAACTAACAAAATCGTGAATTGTGGCCTTTGCGAAATTATTTTCCAATGGGTAGAAACGGCTAAAAATGGCCAATAATCATGGGTTATAGCTCATGAAATTGTGACTTTTGGCTTCCTTGAAATTATTTGTTAATGAGTCAAAATAATTAAAATGGCCAAAAAGCATGGGTTATAGATTACAAAATTGTAAATTTTGGTCTCCATAGAATTATTTGCCAATGGGTCGTAATGAAACAAAGTGGCAAAAAATCATGGATTATAGCTCTTGAAATCATAAATTTTGACCTCAGTGAAATTACTTGCCAATTGGTCAAAATGACTAAAAATAGTTGGATATAGCTCATAAAATCGTGAAGTTTGGACTCCGCAAAATTATTTACTAGTGGTTCGAAACGACTTAAAATGTCCAATAATCGTGGGTTATAGCTCACGAAGTCCTAAATGTTGTCCTCCATGAACTTATTAACCAGTCACTCGAAATGACAAAAAAGGCTAATAATCATGGGTTATAGCTCATGAAATCATGAATTTTGAAAATCGTGAAATTATTTGACAATGGGTCCAAACAATTAAAATGGCCAAAAATCATGGGTAATAGTTCACATGATCATGAATTTTGGCCACCGTGAAATTATTTGACAACGGGTCGAAATGACTAAAAATGGCAAAAAAATCGTGGGCAATATCTCATGAAATCGTTAATTTTGGTCTTCGCAGAATTATTTGCAAAGGGGTTGAAACAAAAAAAGTGACCAAAAATCATGGGTTATAGCTCATGAAATTGTAAATTTTGGCATCAGCGAAATTAGTTATTAATGGGTCGACATTACTAAAAATGGCCAAAAATAGTGGGTTATAGCTCATTAAATCGTGAAGTTTGGACACCGCAAAATTATTTACCAATGCATCAAAATGACTAAAAAGGTCCAATAATAGTGTGTTATAGCTCCTCAAATCGTGAATTTTAAACTTTGGGAACTTATTAGCCAATGGCTCCAAATGACTAAAAATTTCTAATAATCAAGGGTTATAGTTCATGAAATCATAAATTTTGGCCTTTGCAAATTTATTGGCCAACGGGTCGAAACAACTAAAAATGACCAAAAAAATGAGAGTTATAGCTAACAAAATCATAAATTTTGGCCACCGCAAAATTATTTGACCACGGGTTGAAATGACTAAAAATGGAAAATAATCATGGGTAATAGCTCATGAAATCTTGAATTTTGACCTCCGCAAAATTATTTGTCGACGGGTCAAAATCACTAAAAACAACCAAAAAATCATGGGTGATAGTTCATAAAATTGTCAATTTTGGCCTCCGCGAAGTTTTCAAAATGATTATAAATGGTCAAAAATCGTGTATTATTATAACACACGAAATCGTGAATTTTGGCCTCCATAAAATTAATTGCTAACAGATCAAAACGACTAAAAATGGTTAAAATTATGGGTTATAGCCCATGAAGTCATAAAATTTGGCCTCCATGAAATTATTTGCCAATGTAGCCAAACTACTAAAAAAGGCAAAAGAAACATGAGCTATATAGCTCACAAAATCGTGAAGTTTAGCCACTGCGAAATTATCCTACAACAGGTCAAAATAACTAAAAATGGCCAAAATAATTGGCTAACAGCTCACAAAATCATGAATCTTGGCCTCCGAAAAATTATTCTCTAACGGGTCAAAATGACTAAAAATGGCTAAAAAAATTGTGGGTTATTGCTCACAGAATCGTTAATTTTGGCCTCCGTAGAATTATTTACCAACAGGTCAAAAAAAAGCCAAAAATCATGGCTTATAGCTAATGAAATCATGAATATTGGTCTCAGTGCAATTACTTACCAATTGGTCGAAGTGACTAAAAATGGCCAAATATGGTACGTTGAAGTTTGGGCTCTGCAATTGCCAATGACTCAAAATAACTAAAAGTGTCCAATAATCGTGGGTTATAACTTATGGAATTGTTAATTTTGGGCTCTATGAACTTATTGATAACTAAAATGGCCAAAAATCATGGGTTATAGCTCATGAAATTGTAAATTTTGGCATCCATGAAATTATTTGCCAATGGGTCGAAATGACTAAAATGGCCAAAAATAGTGGGTTATAGCTCATTAATCGTGAAGTTTGGACACCGCAAAATTATTTACCAATGCATCAAAATGACTAAAAGGTCCAATAATAGTGTGTTATAGCTCCTCAAATCGTGAATTTTAAACTTTGGGAACTTATTAGCCAATGGCTCCAAATGACTAAAATTTCTAATAATCAAGGGTTATAGTTCATGAAATCATAAATTTTGGCCTTTGCAAATTTATTGGCCAACGGGTCAAAATAACTAAAATGGCCAAAAATCAGAGTTATAGCTAACAAAATCATAAATTTTGGCCACCATGAAGTTATTTGACAATGGGTCAAAATGACTAAAATGGAAAATAATCATGGGTAATAGCTCATGAAATCTTGAATTTTGACCTCATAAAATTATTTGCCAACGGGTCAAAATGACTAAAACTAATCAAAAATCATGGATTATAGTTAATGAAATTGTGAATTTAGGCCTCCATGAATTTATTTGCCAACGGGTCAAAATGACTAAAATGGTCAAAATTTTAGGTTATAGCTCACGAAATCATGAATTTTGGCCTCCATAAAATTAATTGCTATGAGATCAAAGCGACTAAAAATGGTTAAAATTATGGGTTATAGCCCATGAAGTCATAAAATTTGGCCTCCATGAAATTATTTGCCAATGTAGCCAAACTACTAAAAAGGCAAAAGAAACATGAGCTATATAGCTCACAAAATCGTGAATTTTGGCCTCCATGAAATTATTTGCCAACAAGTCGAAAAGACTAAAATGACCAAAAATCATGGGTTATCGCTCATGAAATCATGAATTTTGGCCTCAGAAAAATTATTCTCTAACGGGTCAAAATGACTAAAATGGCTAAAAAATTGTGGGTTATAGCTCACGAAATCTTGAATTTTGACCTCATAAAATTATTTACCAACAGGTCAAAAAAAAGCCAAAAATCATGGCTTATAGCTAATGAAATCATGAATATTGGTCTCAGTGCAATTACTTACCAATTGGTCGAAGTGACTAAAAATGGCCAAATATGGTACGTTGAAGTTTGGGCTCTGCAATTGCCAATGACTCAAAATAACTAAAAGTGTCCAATAATCGTGGGTTATAACTTATGGAATTGTTAATTTTGGGCTCTATGAACTTATTGATAACTAAAAATGGCCAAAAATCATGGGTTATAGCTCATGCAATCGTGAATTTTGGCCACCATGAAGTTATTTGACAATGGGTCAAAATTACTTAAAATGGGGGGAAAATCATGGGTAATTGCTCAAGAAATCTTAAATCTTGACCTACTTAAAATTATTTGCTAACAGGTCAAAATGACTAAAACTAATCAAAAATCATGGATTATAGTTAATGAAACCGTGAATTTTGGCCTCAGCGATGGGATGAAACGACTAAAATAGCCTAAAATCAAGTATTAGAGCTTATGAAATCGTAAATTTTGGACTCCATGAAATTATTTGCCAACGGTTCGAAATGCCTAAAAATCATTAAAATCGAGGGTTATAGCTTATGAAGTTGTGAATTTTGAACTCCACAAATTTATCTACCAATCGGTCGAAAAGACTAAAAATAGTCAAAAATTATGGATTAAGCTTATGAAATCTTAAATTTAGGCCTCCACGAAATTATTTACTAATGTTTCAAAACAACTAAAAATGTCCAATAATTAAGACTTATAGCTCATTAATCGTGAATTTTGGTCTCCGCAAAATTATTTGCCAATGGACTGAGATGAAAAAATGGCAAAAATCTTGGGTTATAGTTCACAAAATCATGAATTTTAATCTCCAAGAAATTATTTGCCAATGGGTCGAAATATAAGAATAGCTAATAATCATGAGTTATAGTTAATGAAATTGTGAATTTCGGCCTCCATGAATTTATTTGCCAACGGGTCAAAATAACTAAAAATGGCCAAAAATTATGTATTATAGCTCACGAAATCTTGAATTTTAGACTCCATGAAATTATTTGCCAACAAGTCGAAAAGACTAAAAATGACCAAAAATCATGGGTTCTATTCATGAAATCATGAATTTGGGCCTCTGTAAAATTATTTACATATGGTTCGAAGTGATTAAAAATATCTGATAATTATGATTTATAGCTCATGAAATCGTGAATTTTGGCCTCCGCAAAACTATTTGCCTATGGGTCAAAATGATAAAAAAAAATGGCAAAAAATTATGGGTTACAGCTCACAACATTATGAATTTTTATCTCCGTGAAATTATTTTCTTATGGTTCTAAATGAAAAAAATGACCAAAAATCATGGGTTATAGTTCATGAAATCATGAATATTGGACTCGGCGTAAGTATTTGCCAAGGGGTTGAAATGACTAAAAATGGTCAAAAATTTTAGGTTATAGCTCACAAAATCATGAATTTAGGCCTCAGTGAAATTTACTATTGGTTTAAAATGATTTAAAATGTCCAATCATCTTAGGTTATTGATCATGAATTCGTGAACTTTGACCTCCGCGAATTTATTAGCCAATGGCTCAAAACAACTAAAACTGGGCAATAATCATAAGTTATAGCTCATGAAATCATGAATTTTGGTCTCCGCGAATATATTTGTCAAAGGGCCAAAACTACTAAAAATGGCCAAATATCATGTATTATGACATACAAAATCGTGAATTTTGGCCTCCGTAAAATTGTATGCCAATGGGTAGAAATAACTAAAAAGGGCAATAAATCAAGGGTTATAGCTCACGAAATCATGAATTTGGGCCACCGCCAAATTATTTACTAATGGTTCGAAATGACTAAAACTATACAATAATTGTGGGTTATAGCTCATGAAATTGCAAATTTTTACCTCCACAAAATTATTTTTCAACAGGTCAAAATGACTAAAATGGCCAAAAATCATGGGTTATAGTTCATGAAATCATGAATTTTGGTCACCATGGAATTATTAGCCAATGGGTCGAAACGAAATAAATGGCCAATAATCATGGGTTATCGCTCATGAAATCATGAATTTTGGCCTCAGCGAAGTTACTTGCCAATGGGTCAAAATGATAAAAAAATGGCAAAAAAATTATTGGTTAAAGCTCATGAAATTGTAAAGTTTGGAGTCCACAAAATTATTTACCAATAGTTCAAAACGACTAAAAATGTCCAATAATCGTGGCTATAGCTCATGTAAGCGTGAATTTTGACCTCTGTGACCTTAGTAGCAAATAGCTCGAAATGACTAAAAATGGCCAATAAATGCTAGTTATAGCTCGTAAAATTATAAATTTTGGCTTCCACAAAATTATTTGGCAACTGGTCAAAATGAATAAAAATAGTCAAAATTTGTGTATAATATAGCTCACGAAATTGTGAATATTAGCCTACATGAAATTATTTGCCAACGAGTCGAAATGACTAAAAATAGCCAAAATTCGTGGGTTATAGCTCGGGAAGCTGTGAATTTTGCCTTTCGCGAAATTATTTTCTAACGGGTCAAAACAAGTAAAAATTGCCAAAATAAACTTAGGTTATTGCTCATAAAAATGATGAATTTGGGCCTCCGTGAAATTTTTTTAAAGGATGGGGCACTACACAGATGCCTCAGCCTGCTAAATTATCCATAAGTGGTGGTTACAAAAGTAAGACCATATCCCCAACTTTAAGAATAGGGCCTCCGTGAAATTATTTACTAACAGTTTGAAATGACTAAAAATATCCAATAATTATGGGTTATAGATCATGAAATCATGAATTTTAGCCTCCATGAAATTATTTGCCAATTGGTCAAAATTACTAAAAATAGTCAAAGATTGTGGGTTATAGCTCACAAAATCATGAATTTTGGTCTCCGCGGCATTATTTGCTAATGGGTTGAAATGAAAAAACTGGCCAAAAATTATGGGTTATAGCTTATGAAATTGTGAACTTTGGCCTCAGTGAAATTACTTGTCAATGGGTAGAAATGACTAAAAATATCCAAAAATAGTTGGTTAAATTGTGAAGTTTGGACTCAACAAATTCATTAAACAATAGTTTGAAATGAAAAAATATCCAATAATCATAGGTTATAGCTCATCTAATCATGAATTTTGCCCTCTACAAATTTATTCCCTAATGGCTCGAAGGGACTAAAAATGGCCAATAATTATTGGTTATAGCTCTTAAAATCATGAATTTTGGCCTCGTGAAATTATTTGCCAACAGTTTGAAGTGACTAAAATGGCCAAAATTGTAAATTATGGCTCACGAAATTGTGAATTGTGGCCTTCGCCAAATTATTTACCAACGGTAGAAATGACTAAAATGAGCAAAAATCATGGGTTATAGCTCACAAAGTTGTGACTTTGGGCCTCCACAAAATTATTTGCTAATGGGTTGAAATGAAAAATATCCAATAATTATGGGTTATAGCTTATGAAATTGTGAACTTTGGCCTCAGTGAAATTACTTGTCAATGGGTAGAAATGACTAAAAATATCCAAAAATAGTTGGTTAAATTGTGAAGTTTGGACTCAACAAATTCATTAAACAATAGTTTGAAATGAAAAAATATCCAATAATCATAGGTTATAGCTCATCTAATCATGAATTTTGCCCTCTACAAATTTATTCCCTAATGGCTCGAAGGGACTAAAAATGGCCAATAATTATTGGTTATAGCTCTTAAAATCATGAATTTTGGCCTTCGCGAAATTATTTGCCAACAGTTTGAAGTGACTAAAAATGGCCAAAAATTGTAAATTATGGCTCACGAAATTGTGAATTGTGGCCTTCGCCAAATTATTTACCAACGGGTAGAAATGACTAAAAATGAGCAAAAATCATGGGTTATAGCTCACAAAGTTGTGACTTTGGGCCTCCACAAAATTATTTTTCAACAGGTCAAAATGACTAATAATGACAAAATCGTCGGTTATAGCTCACGGTTTTGGGCCTCCACGAAATTATTTGACAACAAGTTGAAATTACTGAAAATAGCAAAACATCATCGGCTATATAGCTCATGAAATCGTTAATTTTGGCCTCCACGTAATTATTTGCTAATATGTCAAAATAAAAAAATTGGCCAAAAATCATAGGTTATAGCTCATGAAATTGAGAATTTTGGCCTCGGTGAAATTACTTTTCAATGAGTCAAAATGACTAAAAAGGGCCAAAAATGGTGGGTTATAGCTCATGAAATCATGAAGTTTGGACACTAAAAAATTATTTACCAATACTTTGGAATGACTAAAAATATCAAATAATCGTGGGTTATAGCTCATGAAATACTGAATTTAAAAGTCTACAAATTTATTAGCCAGTGGCTCGAAATGACTAAAAATTGCCAATAATCGTGGGTTATGGTTCATGAAATCGTATATTTTGGCCTCCGCAAATTTATTGGCTAACATGTGGACATGACTAAAACTGGCTAAAAGTCGAGGGTTATAGCTCACGAAATCAAGAATTTTGGCCACCACAAAACTATTTGACAACAAGCCGAAATGAATAGAAATGGGCAAAAATCATGGGTAATCTCATGAAATCTTGAATTTTGACCTCCGGGAAATTATTTGCCAATGAGTTGAAATGACTTAAAATAGCCAAAAATCGTAGATTATAGTTCACGAAATCTTAAATTCTGGACTCCGTGAAGTTTGTTGCCAATGGGTCGAAATAACCAAAAATGGCCAAAAATCGTGTATTATAACTAACGAAATCATGAATTTTGTCCTCCATGAAATTATTTGCCAATGTATTGAAACTACCAAAAATGACCAAAAACATGTGTGTTATAGCTCACGAAGTTGTGAATTTGGCCACCACGAAATTATTTGCCAATGTATCAAAACTACGAAAAATGGCAAAAAAATTCATGGTTAACATCTCACAAAATTGTGAATTTTAACCATCGCAAAATTATTTGACAACGGGTCAAAGTGACTGAAAATGGCCAAAATTCATGGGCAACAGCTCACAAAATTGTTATTTTGGTCTCTGTGGATTTATGTGCCAATGGGTTGAAACAAAAAATGGCCAAAACCATGGGTTATAGCTAATAAAATCATTAATTTTGGCATTAGCAAAATTACATGCAAATTGGTCGAAATGACTAAAAATGGCCAAAAATGGTGGGCTATTGCTCAAGAAATTGTGAAATTTAGACTCCATGAAATTATTTACAAATGATTTGAAATGACAAAAAATGTCCAATAATCATGGGTTATAGCTCATGAAATTGTGAATTTTGGCATCTGCAATTTATTGGCCAACAGTCGAAATGACTAAAAATGGCAAAAATCATGGGTTATAACTCATGAAATAATGAATTTTGGCCATCGTGAAATTATTTGACAATGAGTCAAAATGACTAAAATGGGCAAAACTCGCAAATAATAGCTCATGAAATCTTGAATCTTGACCTTCACGAAATAATTTGCCAATAGTCGAAATGACTAAAAGCGACCAAAAATCATGTATTATAGTTCATGAAATCATTAATTTCCTCTGAAATTATTTGCCAATGAGTTGAAATGACTTAAAATAGCCAAAAATCGTAGATTATAGTTCACGAAATCTTAAATTCGGACTCCGTGAAGTTTGTTGCCAATGGGTCGAAATAACCAAAATGGCCAAAAATCGTGTATTATAACTAACGAAATCATGAATTTTGTCCTCCATGAAATTATTTGCCAATGTATTGAAACTACCAAAATGACCAAAACATGTGTGTTATAGCTCACGAAGTTGTGAATTTTGACCTCCACAATTATTTGCTAACGAGTCAAAATAGCTAAAAATAGCTAAAAATCATGGGTTATAGCTCACAAAATTGTGAATTTTAACCATCGCAAAATTATTTGACAACGGGTCAAAATGACTAAAAATGGCAAAAATTCATGGTTAACATCTCACAAAATTGTTATTTTGGTCTCTGTGGATTTATGTGCCAATGGGTTGAAACAAAAAATGGCCAAAACCATGGGTTATAGCTAATAAAATCATTAATTTTGGCATTAGCAAAATTACATGCAAATTGGTCGAAATGACTAAAAATGGCCAAAAATGGTGGGCTATTGCTCAAGAAATTGTGAAATTTAGACTCCATGAAATTATTTACAAATGATTTGAAATGACAAAAAATGTCCAATAATCATGGGTTATAGCTCATGAAATTGTGAATTTTGGCATCTGCGAATTTATTGGCCAACAGGTCGAAATGACTAAAAATGGCAAAAAATCATGGGTTATAACTCATGAAATAATGAATTTTGGCCATCGTGAAATTATTTGACAATGAGTCAAAATGACTAAAAATGGGCAAAACTCGCAAATAATAGCTCATGAAATCTTGAATCTTGACCTTCACGAAATAATTTGCCAATAGTCGAAATGACTAAAAACAGCCAAAAATCATGTATTATAGTTCATGAAATCATTAATTTCCTCTGCGAAATTATTTGCCAATGGGTCGAAATAACTAAAAATAGCTAAAAATCATATATTATAGCTCATGAAATTGTGAATGGTTGCCTCTAGTAAATTATTAGCCAACGGGTCGAAATGACTAAAAGTGGCCAAAAAATCCTTGGTCATAGCAAACGAATTTGTGAAATTTGGCCTCCATGAGATTATTTGTAAATATATCAAAACTACTAAAACTGGTCAAAAATTGTGGATTATAGCTCAAAAATCATGAATTTTGGCCACTGTAAAATTACTAGACAACGGGTCAAAATGATAAAAATGGCAAATAATCGTGGGTAACAGCTCTCGAAACGTGAATTTTGGCCTCCACAGAACTATTTGCCAACGGGCCAAAATGACTAAAAATGGCCAAAAATTTTGACTGATAGCTCGCGAAATCGTGAATTTAGGTCTTCGCAAATTATTTGCCAATGGGTTAAAATGAAAAAAAGACCAAAAATCATGGGTTATAGCTCATGAAATCGTGAATTTTAGTCTCGGCGAAATTACTTGCAATGGGTCGAAATGACTAGAAATGGAAAAATAAGTGGGTTATAACTCATGAAATCATGAAGTTGGGACTTTGCAAAATTATGTACCAACAGTTCGAAGCGACAAAAAATATTCAATAATCGTGGGTTATGGCTCACGAAATCATAAATTTTAGCTTCCTTGAATTTATTAGCCAATGGCTCGAAATGACTAAAAATGGCGAATAATCATGAGTTACAGCTCATGAAATCCTAAAATTTTTGTCTCCGCAAATTTATTTGCTAATATTCAGAACTCCTAAAATATCAAAAAATAGTGGATTATAGCTCAAGAAATAGTGAATTTTGGACTCCATGAAATTATTTGCTAACGAGTCAAAATAGCTAAAAATAGCTAAAAATCATGGGTTATAGCTCACTAAGTTGTGAATTTTGACCTCCACGAATTATTTGCTAACGGGCCAAAACAACTAAAAATGACCAAAAATCATGGGTTATAGCTCACAAAGTCATGAATTTGGGACTCATAAAATTATTTGACAATGAGTCAAAATGACTAAAATGGCCAAAAATGGTGGGTTATAGCTCATGAAATCATGAATTTTGGCCTCTCGAAATTATTTGCCAATGGGTCGAAATGACTAGAAATGGAAAAATAAGTGGGTTATAACTCATGAAATCATGAAGTTGGGACTTTGCAAAATTATGTACCAACAGTTGAGCGACAAAAATATTCAATAATCGTGGGTTATGGCTCACGAAATCATAAATTTTAGCTTCCTTGAATTTATTAGCCAATGGCTCGAAATGACTAAAATGGCGAATAATCATGAGTTACGACTCATGAAATCCTAAAATTTTTGTCTCCGCAAATTTATTTGCTAATATTCAGAACTCCTAAAATATCAAAAAATAGTGGATTATAGCTCAAGAAATAGTGAATTTTGGACTCCATGAAATTATTTGCTAACGAGTCAAAATAGCTAAAAATAGCTAAAAATCATGGGTTATAGCTCACTAAGTTGTGAATTTTGACCTCCACGAATTATTTGCTAACGGGCCAAAACAACTAAAAATGACCAAAAATCATGGGTTATAGCTCACAAAGTCATGAATTTGGGACTCCGCAAAATTATTTACTGATGATTCAAAATGACGAAAATATCCAAAAATTGTGGGTTATAGTTCATGAAATCATAAATTTTGGCCTCTCCGAAATTATTTGCCATTGGGTCGAAATGAAAAAAATGCCCAAAAATCATGGGTTATACTCACAAAATCATGAATTTTGATTTCCATACAATTGTTTGTCAATGCGTCGAAACCAAAAAAAAGGTGAAATATTATGGGTTGTAGCTCATGAAATTGAAAATTTTTGTATCAGTGAAGTTACTTGCCAATAGGTCGAAATGATTAAAAATGATCAAAAATCACTGGTTATAGCTAATGAAATCTTGAAGTTTGGACTCTACAAAATTATTTACCAATGCTTCGAAATGAATAAAAATGTTTAATAACCATGGGTTGTAGCACATGAAATCGTGAATTTTTGCCTCCGCGAATTTATTAGCCAATTGCTCGAAATGACTAAAAATGAGTAATAACCGTCAGTTATAGCTTAGGAAATTGTGATCTACAAATTTATTTGCTAGCAGGTCGAAAAAACTAAAAATGGCCAAAAATCGTGTATTATAGCTCACACAATCTTGAACTTTGGACTCTAAGACACTATTTGCCAATGGGTAGAAATGACTAAAATGGGCCAAAAATCATGGGTTATAGCTTATGAAATCATGAATTTGCGCCACCATAAAACTATTTACTAATGGTTATAAATAACTAAAAATATCCAATAATTGTGAGTTATAGCTCATGAAATCATGAATTTTGGTCTCCACGAAATTATTTACTAATGGGTCAAAGCGATAAAAAAATGGCTAAAAATCGAGGGTTATAGCTCACAAAATCATGAATTTTGCTCTCCGTGGAAATATTTGCCACTGGGTTGAAATGAAAAAAAATGGCCAAAAATCATTGGTTATAGCTCATGAAATCGTGACTTTTGGGCTCGACGTAATTATTTACCAACTGGTATAAATAACTAAAAATGGTTAAAAATTGTTGGTTATAGCTCACAAAACCATGAATTTGGGCCTCCATGAAATTATTTATTATCGGTTCAAAACGATAAAAAATATCCAATAATCATGGGGTATAGCTCATGAATTTGTGAATTTTGGCCTCTATGAATTTATTAGTCAATGATTCGAAACGACTAAAAATAGGCAATAATAGTGAGTTATAGTTCATGAAATAATAAATTTTGGCCTTGCGAATATATTCGCCAACAGGTTGAAAGGACTAAAAATTGGCAAAAATCCTGTAATATAGCTCACAAAATCCTGAATTTTGGCCTACGCCAAATTATTTGCTAACGAGTCAAAATGACTAAAAAGGGCCAAAAATCATGGGTAGCTCAAGAAGTCGTGAATTGTTGCATTTGCGATATTATTTGCCAACGGGTTGAAATGACTAAAAATGACTAAAAAGCATGGATTATAGCTCATGAAATCATGAATTTGGGCCTTCACAAAATTATTAACTAATGGTTCGAGAGACTAAAAATGTCTAATAATTGTGGGTTACATAGCTCATGAAAATGTAAATTTAGGCCTCCGCAAAATTATTTGCCAATAGGTCGAAATGAATAAAAATGACGAAAAATTATGTGTATAGCTCACAAAATCATGAATTTGTGTCTCCTTGGAATTATTTGCCAATCGTCAAAACAACACAAAATTTCCAAAATCATCGGTTATGGCTCAAGAAAATGTAAATTTTGTCCCGATGAAGTTACTTACAATTGGGTGGAAATAATTAAAATGGCCAAAATAGTTGGTTATAGCTCACAAAACCATGAATTTGGGCCTCCATGAAATTATTTATTATCGGTTCAAAGCGATAAAAATATCCAATAATCATGGGGTATAGCTCATGAATTTGTGAATTTTGGCCTCTATGAATTTATTAGTCAATGATTGAAACAACTAAAATGGCCAATAATTGTGGGTTATAGCTCATGAAATCATGAATTTTGGCCTCTATGAATTTATTAGCCAATTTTGAAATGACTAAAATGGCCAAAAATCATGTATTATAGCTCACAAAATCCTGAATTTTGGCCTACGCCAAATTATTTGCTAACGAGTCAAAATGACTAAAAAGGGCCAAAAATCATGGGTAGCTCAAGAAGTCGTGAATTGTTGCATTTGCGATATTATTTGCCAACGGGTTGAAATGACTAAAAATGACTAAAAAGCATGGATTATAGCTCATGAAATCATGAATTTGGGCCTTCACAAAATTATTAACTAATGGTTCGAGAGACTAAAAATGTCTAATAATTGTGGGTTACATAGCTCATGAAAATGTAAATTTAGGCCTCCGCAAAATTATTTGCCAATAGGTCGAAATGAATAAAAATGACGAAAAATTATGTGTATAGCTCACAAAATCATGAATTTGTGTCTCCTTGGAATTATTTGCCAATGCGTCAAAACAACACAAAATTTCCAAAAATCATCGGTTATGGCTCAAGAAAATGTAAATTTTTGTCCCGATGAAGTTACTTACAATTGGGTGGAAATAATTAAAAATGGCCAAAAATAGTTGGTTATAGCTCAAGAAATTGTGAAGTTTGCCCTTTACAAAATTATTTACCAGCGCTTCGAAACGATAAAATATGTCCAATAGTCATGGGTTATAGCCTGTGAAGTTGTGAATTTTAGCATCTGTAGATTTATTAGCCAATTTTTGAAATGACTAAAAATGGGTAATAAATTGTGAGTAATAACTCAGAAAATTGTGAATTTTGGCCTCTGCGAAATTATTTACTAACAGGTCGAAATAACTAAAAATGGTAAAAAGTCATGTATTATAGCTCAAGAAATCGTAAATTTTGGAGTCCAAGAAATTATTTGCCAACGGGTCAAAATGACTAAAAATGGCTAAAAATCGAGGGTTATAGCTCACGAAGTTGTGAATTTTAGCCTCCATGAAATAATTTGCCAACGGATCAAAATAGGCAAATATGGTTAAAAATCATGGGTTATAGCTCACGAAATCATGTATTTGGGCATACGAGAAGTTATTTACTAATTGTTCAAAATGACTAAAAATATTCAATAATTATGGATTATAGCTCATGAAACTGTGAATTTTGGCCCTCGTGGAATTATTTGCTAATGGGTCGTATTGATAAAAAATGGCCATAAATTATGGGTTATAGCTCACAAAATCGTGAATTTTGATCTTCGTGGAATTATTTGCCAATGGTTTCAAATGAAAAAAATGCCAAAAATCATTGATTATAGCCCATGAAATCGTGAATTTTGGGCATGGCATAATCATTTGCCAACTGATTGAAACAACTAAAAATGGCCAAAAATCATGGATTAAAGCTCACAAAATCATGAATTTTATCCTTCATGAAATTTTTTACTATTAGTTTAAAATGACAAAAAATGTCCAATAATCATGGGTTAAAGCTCACGAATTCGTGAATTTTGGCAGCTGCGAATTTATTAGCCAAAGGCTCAAAACGACTAAAAATAGGCAATAATCGAGAGTTATAACTAATAAACTTATGAATTTTGGCCTCCGTGAATATCATTGCCGATGGATCGATACGACTAAAATGGCTCAAAATGACAAAAAAAATGGCCAATAATTGTGGGCTATAGCTCATGAAATCGTGAATTTTGGCCTCGGCGTATTTATTTGCCAACTGGTTGAGACAACTAAAAATGATCAAAAATTATGGGTTATAGCTCATAAAATCATGAATTTGGGCCTCTATGAAATTATTTACTATTGATTTAAAAGGACAAAAAATGTCCAATAACCGTGGGTTATAGCTCATGAATTCGTGATTTTTGGCCCCCGCGAATTTATTAGCTAGTGGCTCGAAACGACTAAAAATAGGCAATAATTGTGAGTTATAGCTCATGAAATTGTGAATTTTAGCCTCTACAAATATATTATCTAACGGATCGAAATTACTAAAAATGGCCAAAATTCGTGTATTATTGCTCACAAAATCGTGAATTTTGGCCATTGCGAAATTATTTACGAAGGGTTGAAACAACTAAAAATGGTCAAAAATCATGACTTTTGGCCTTCGCAAAATTATATGCCAACGGGTCGAAATGAATAAAAATGGCAAAAAATCGTGGTTTATAACTCACGAAATTATTAATTTCGGCCACAAGCAAAATTAATTAATAATTGTTCAAAATGACTAAAAATATCCAACAATCATGGTAATAGCTCATGAAATTGTGAACTTTTGCCTTCGCCAAATTATTTGCCAATGGGTCAAACCAAATAAAATTGGCCAAACATCATTGCTTATAGCTTAAAAATGGGGAATTTTGGTCTTTGTGTATTTATTTGCCAATGGGTTGAAATGAAAAAATGGCTAAACTTATGGGTTATAGCTCATGAAATCGTAAATTTTTACCTCGATGAAGTTACTTGCTAATGGATCAAAACAACTAAAAATTGCAAAAAAATTGATGGTTATAGCTCATGAAATTGTGAAGTTTGGACTACGCAAAATTATTTATCAATGGTTTGAAACGACTAAAAATGTCAAATAATCATGGGTATAACTAATGAAATCATGAATTTTGGTGTTCGTGAATTATTTGCCAATGGGTCGAAATGAGAAAAAAAAGGGCCAAAAATTATGGGTTATAGCTCATGAAATCGTAAATTTTGGCCTCTATTAAATTACTTGCCAATGTGTCGATATGACTAAAAATAGTAAAAAATAGTGGGTTATAGCTTATGAAATCGTAGATTTTGGCCTCTGTACAGTAATTGCCCAATAGCTCGAAATGACTAAAAATAACAAAAAATCATGGGTGATAGCAAACAAAATTATGAATTTTTGCATTAGCGAAATTACTTGCTAATTGGATGAAATGGCCAAAAATGTTAGGTTGTAGCTCATGAAATCGTGAAGTTTGGGCTCCACAAAATTACTTGCAAATGATTTGAAATGACAAAAAAATGTCCAATAAGCGTTGGTTATAGCTCATGAAATTGCGAATTTGATCTCTGTGAATTTTTGGCCAACAAGTCGAAATGACTAAAAATGGCCAAAAATCGTGGGCTATAGCTCACGAAATCGTGACTTTTGGCCGTCGTGAAATTATTTGATAACGGGTCGAAACGACTAAAAATGGGCAAAACTCGCGGATAATAGCTCATGAAATCTTGAACCTTGACCTTTGCAAAAATGTTTGCTAACAGCTCAAAATGACTAAAAACATGAATTGACTCTGCGAAATTATTTGCCAACGGGTCAAAATGACTAAAAATGACCAAAAATCATATATTATAGCTCATAAAATCGTGAATGGTGGCCTCTAGTAAATTATTAGCCAATGGGTTAAAATGACTAAAATGGCCAAAAAAAATCATTGGTTATAGCTCACGAATTTATGAATTTTGGCCTCCACGAGATTATTAGCAAATATATCAAAACTACTAAAAATGACCAAAAATTGTGGGTTACAGATTAGGAAATCAAGAATTTTGGCCGCTGTAAAATTACTTGACAATGGGTCAAACTGACTAAAAATAGCAAAAAATCATGGGTAACAGCTTTTGAAATTGTGAATTTTTGCCTCCATAAAACTATTTACTAATGGGTCAAAATGACTAAAAATAGCAAAAAATTATAACTTATAGCTCACAAAGTTGTGAATTTAGCTCTCCACGAATTATTTACCAATGGGTCAAAATAAAACAAAAGCCAAAAATCATGGGTTAGAGCTCATGAAATCGTGAATTTTGGCCTCGGCGAAATTACTTGCAATGGGTCAAAATGACTAGAAATGGTAAAAAATAGTGGGTTATTGCTCATAAAATCATGAAGTTGGGACTCTGCAAATTATTTACCAACAGTTCAAAATGACAAAAAATATTCAATAATAGCGGGTTCTAGCTCACGAAATCGTTAATTTTGGCCTCCTTGAATTGATTAGCCAATGGCTCGACACAACTAAATTGGTCAATAATCATGAGTCAGAGCTCATGAAATCCTAATTTTTTGTTCCAGTGAATTTATTTGCCAATGATTCAAAACTACTAAAATATCTAAAAATAGTGGATTATAGCTTAGGAATTGGTGACTTTTGGCCTCCATGAATTATTTGCGAATGGGCTGAGATGACTGAAAATGACCAAAAATCATGGGTTATAGCTCACAAAATCATAAATTTGGGCCTCCACAAAATTATTTACTAATGGTTAAAATGACTAAAAATGTCCAAATATTATGGGTTATAATTCATGACATCTTGAATTTTGGCCTCCCCGAAATTATTTACCAATGGGTCGAAACGAAAAAATGGCCAAACATCATGGGTTATAGTTCACAAAATTGTGAATTTTTCTCTCCGTGGAAATATTTTCCAGTGGGTGAAAATAAAAAAAAGGGACAAAAATCATTGGTTATAGCTTATGAAATTGTGAATTTTGTAATCGGTGTAATTATTTGCCAACTAGTAGAAATAACTAAAAATAGCCAAAAATTATGGGTTATAGCTCACAAAATCATAAATGTGGGCCTCCATGAAATTATTTACTATCGGTTCAATATGACAAAAAATGTCTAATAATCATGGGGTTATAGCTCATGAATTCGTGAATTTTGGCCTCCATGAACATATTAGTCAATGGTTCGAACAACTAAAAATAGGCAATAATCGTGAGTTAGAGCTCATGAAATCGTCAATTTTGGCCTTTGCAAAATTATTTGCTAACGGGTCAAAATGACTAGAAATGGTAAAAATAGTGGGTTATAGCTCATGAATTCGTGAATTTTGGCCTCCCGAAATTATTTACCAATGGGTCAAAATGACTAAAATGATTAAAAAATCGTGGATTATAGCTCACGAAATCATGAATTTGGGCCTCCACAAAATTATTTACTAATGGGTCAAAATGACTAAAAATAGCAAAAATCATGGGTAATAGCTCAAAAATCATGAATTTTATCCTCTGCAAAATTATTTGCTAATGGGTCAAAATGACTAAAACATGAATTGACTCTGCGAAATTATTTGCCAATGATTCAAAACTACTAAAATGACCAAAAATTGTGGGTTATAGCACATGAAATGGTAAATTTTGTCTCGGTGAAGTTACTAGACAACAAGTCGAAACGACTAAAAATGGTCAAAAACCACTGGTTATAGCTAATAAAATCGTGAAGTTTGGACTCTGCAAATTTGTTTACCAATGCTTCAAAATGAATAAAATGTCTAATAACCGTGGGTTGTAGCACATGAAATCTTAAAATTTTGCCTCCGCGAATTTATTAGCCAATGGCTCGAAACGACCAAAAATGAGTAATAACCGTCAGTTACAATTCAGGAAATTGTGAATTTTAGCCTCCGCGAATTTATTTGCAACCAGGTCAAAAAAAACTAAAAATGAACAAAAATCATGTATTATATAGCTCACGAAATCTTGAACATTGGACTCCAAGAAATTATTTACCAATGGGTCGAAACAACTAAAATTAACCAAAAATCATGGGTAATAGCTCAAAAAATCATGAATTTGTGCCTCCACGAAACTATTTACTAATGGGTAGAAATGACTAAAAATATTTGATAATTTTGAGTTATAGCTTATGAAATCATGAATTTTATCCTCTGCAAAATTATTTGCTAATGGGTCGAAACGATAAAAAATGGCTAAAAATCGTGGGTTATAGTTCACAAAATTGTGAATTTTTCTCTCCGTGGAAATATTTTCCAGTGGGTGAAAATAAAAAAAAGGGACAAAAATCATTGGTTATAGCTTATGAAATTGTGAATTTTGTAATCGGTGTAATTATTTGCCAACTAGTAGAAATAACTAAAAATAGCCAAAAATTATGGGTTATAGCTCACAAAATCATAAATGTGGGCCTCCATGAAATTATTTACTATCGGTTCAATATGACAAAAAATGTCTAATAATCATGGGGTTATAGCTCATGAATTCGTGAATTTTGGCCTCCATGAACATATTAGTCAATGGTTCGAACAACTAAAAATAGGCAATAATCGTGAGTTAGAGCTCATGAAATCGTCAATTTTGGCCTTTGCAAAATTATTTGCTAACGGGTCAAAATGACTAGAAAGGGCCAAAAATCGTGGGTTATAGCTCAAGAAGTCGTGAACTGTGGCATCCGCGAAATTATTTGCCAACGGGTTGAAATGACTAAAAATGATTAAAAAAATCGTGGATTATAGCTCACGAAATCATGAATTTGGGCCTTCACAAAACTATTAACTAATGGTTCGAGAGACTAAAATAAATAAAAATGGTCAAAAATCATGGGTTATATCTCACAAAATCTTGAATTTTGATCTCCTTGAAATTATTTGCCAATGCGGCGAAATAAAAAAATTACCAAAAATCATTGGTTATAGCTCATGAAAACATTAATTTTTGTCTCGATGAAGTAACTTGTCAATGGGTCAAAACGATTAAAAATGGCCAAAAATAGTTGGTTATAGCACAAGAAATTGTGAAGTTTGCACTTTACAAAATTATTTACTAATGCTTTGAAATGACAAAATATGTCCAATTGTCATGGGTTATAGCCCAGGAAAATGTGAATTTTAGCCTCTGTCAATTTATTAGCCAATTGCTCGAAATGACTAAAAATGGGTAATAAATTGTGAGTAATAGCTCATAAAATTGTGAATTTTGGCCTCTGTAAAATTATTTCTAACGGGCCGAAACAACTAAAAATGGTCAAAAATCATGTATTATAGCTCAAGAAATCGTGAACTTTTGAATCCAAGAAACTATTTACTAACGGGTCTAAATAACTAAAAATGGCTAAAAATCATGGGTTATAGCTCACGAAGTCGTGAATTTTAGCCTCCATGAAATTATTTACCAATGGGTGAAATGACTAAAATATCCAATAATTATGGGCTATAGATCATGAAATCTTGGAATTTAGCCTCCTCAAATTTATTAGCCAATGGTTTGAAATGACTGAAATGGCCAATAATCATGAGTTATAGCTCATGAAATATTAAATTTTGGCCTTTGCAAAATTATTTGCTAACGGGTCAAAATGACTAAAATGTTCAAAAATTATGTATTATAGTTCATGAAATTATAAATTTTAGACTCCACAAATTATTTGCCAACTGGTCGAATTGGCTAAAAATAACCAAAAATCATGGGTTGTAGCTCATGAAGTTGAGTAATTTGACCACATAAAGTTTTTCCCAACAGCCAAGCTATTAAAATGGCTAGAAATTGTGGGTTATTGATCACAAAATCATGAATTTTGGCCCGTGAAATTATTTACTAATAGATCCAAATGACTAAAATATCCAAAATTGTGGGCTATAGTTCATGAAATCATGAATTTTGGCATCCCCAAAGTTATTTGCCAATGGGTCGAAATGACTAAAATATCCAAAATTGTGGGCTATAGTTCATGAAATCATGTATTTGGGCATCCACGAAGTTATTTACTAATTGTTCGAAATGACTGAGAATGTTCAATAATTATTGATTATAGCTCATGAATTTATGAATTTTGGCCCCGTGAAATTATTTGCTAATGGGTTAAAACGATAAAAAAATGGCCAAATATTATGGGTTATAGGTCACAAAATCGTGAATTTTGGTCTTCGTGGAGTTATTTTCCAATGGCTTCAAATGAAAAAATGGCCAAAATTTATTGGGCCCATGAAATCGTGAATTTTGGGCACGGCGTAATTATTTCCCAACTAATTGATATAACTGAAAATGACCAAAAATCATGAATTAAAGATCATAAAATCATAAATTTTGGCCTCCACGAAATTATTTACTATTAGTTTAAAATGACAAAAAAGTCCAATAATCACGGGTTACAGCTCACGAATTCGTGAATTTTGGCCCATGCGAATTTATTAGCCTATGGGTCAAAATGACTAAAAATAGGCAATAATCAAGAGTTATAGCTCATGAAATTATGAATTTTGGCCTCCATGAATATATTTGTTGATGGATCGATATGACTAAAAATGGCCAAAAATCATGTATTAGAGCTCACAAAATTGTGAATTTTAGCCTCCATGAAATTATTTACCAATGGGTCGAAATGACTAAAAATATCCAATAATTATGGGCTATAGATCATGAAATCTTGGAATTTAGCCTCCTCAAATTTATTAGCCAATGGTTTGAAATGACTGAAATGGCCAATAATCGCGAGTTATAGCTCATGAAATATTAAATTTTGGCCTTCGCGAATTTGTTTGCTAACGGGTCGAAAGGACTAAAAATGTTCAAAAATTATGTATTATAGTTCATGAAATTATAAATTTTAGACTCCACAAATTATTTGCCAACTGGTCGAATTGGCTAAAAAATAACCAAAAATCATGGGTTGTAGCTCATGAAGTTGAGTAATTTGACCACCGCAAAGTTTTTTCCCAACAGGCCGAAGCTATTAAAAATGGCTAGAAATTGTGGGTTATTGATCACAAAATCATGAATTTGGGCCTCCGTGAAATTATTTACTAATAGATCCAAATGACTAAAAATATCCAAAAATTGTGGGCTATAGTTCATGAAATCATGAATTTTGGCATCCCCAAAGTTATTTGCCAATGGGTCGAAAAGAAAAAACGGCAAAAAATCGTGGGTTTTACTCACAAAATCATTAATTTTGATCTCTATGGAAATATTTGCCAATGCATCGAAACCAAAAGTGAAAAATTATGGGTTATAGCCCACAAAATCATAAATTTTTATCTCGATGAAGTTACTTGCCAATGGGTCGAAATGACTAAAATTGGCCAAAAATCATTACTTATAGCTAATGAAATCGTAAAATTTGGACTCAGTAAAACTATTTACCAATGCTTCGAAATGAATAAAAATGTCTAATAACCTTGGGTTGTATTACATGAAATCATCAATTTTAGTCTCGCGACTTTATTAGCCAATGGCTCAAAATGACTTAAAATGAGTAATAACCATAAGTTATAGCTCATGCAATTGTGAATTTTGGCCTCCGCAGATTTATTTGCCAACGGGTCAAAAAAACTAAACAAGACCAAAATTTGTGTATTATAGCTCATGAAATCTTGAACTTTGGACTCTAAGAAATTATTTCTCGACGGGTCGAAGTGACTAAAAATTGGCTAAAAATCATAGGTTATAGCTCACGAAATCATGATTTTAGGCCTCTGCGAAACTATTTGCTAATGGTTTCAAATGACTAAAAGTATCCAATAATTATGGATTATAGCTCACGAAATCATGAATTTTGGCCTCCTCAAAATTATTTGCTAATGGGTTGAAATAATAAAAAATGGCTAAAAAGCATGGATTATAGCTCATAAAATCTTGATTTTTTCTCTCAGTGGAATTATTTGCCAATGGGGCGAAATAAAAAAAAGGCCACAAATCATTGGTTATAGTTCATGAAATCATGAATTTTGGACTCGGTTAAATTATTTACCAATTGGCAGAAACAACTAAAAATTGCTAAAAATTATTGGTTATAGTTCACAAAATCATGAATTTGGGCCTCCACAAAATTATTTAATAGCGGTTGTAAATTACAAAAAATGTCAAATAATCATGTGTTATAGCTCATGAATTCGTGAATTTTGGCATCTAGGAATTTATTAGTCAAAGGCTCGAAATGACTATATATACCCAATAACCATGGTTTATAGCTCATGAAATCGTTAATTTTAGCCTCCGTGAATATATTTGCCAACATATCAAAATGATAAAAAAAATAGCCAAAAATCGTGTATTATAGCTCATGAAATCATGAATTTTGGCCTCCGCAAAATTATTTACCAACAGGTCAAAATGATTACAAAGGGCCATAAATCGTGGGTTATTGTTCAAGTAGTCGTGAATTTTGGCGTTCGTGAAATTGTTTGATAACGGGGCAAAACAACTAAAAATGGCCAAAATCTTAGGTTATATCTTTCAGAAATCATTAATTTGGGATTCTGTAAACTTATTTACTAACAGTTCAAAAAACTGAAAATGTCCAATAATTGTAGGTTATAGCTCATGAAAATATAAATTTTGGCCTCCGCGAAATTATTTGCCAATGGGTTGAAATAATAAAAAAATAGCCCAAAATTGTGGGTTATAGCTCACCAAATCATTAATTTTGGTCTTCGCAGAATTATTTGCCAATGTGTCGAAACAAAAAAATTACCAAAATCATTGGTTATAGCTCATCAAATCGTGAATTTTTGTATCGGTGAAGTTACTTGCTAATGGGTCGAAACAATTTAAAATGCCAAAAAAAATTGGTTATAGCTCATGAAATTGTTAAGTTTGGACTTTACAAAATTATTTAACAATACTTCAAAATAACTAAAAATTTTCAATAGTCATGGGTTTAATAGTCGTAGGTTATAGCCCATGAAAGCATGAATCTTGGTCTCCGTGGAATTATTTGTCAATGGTTTGAAACAAATAAAATGGCCAAAATCATTGGTTATAGCTCATGAAATCGTGAATATTGGGCTCGGTTGCCAACTAGTTGAAATGACTAAAAATGGCAAGAAATCGCGGGTTATAGCTCACAAAATCATGAATTTGTGCCTTAACGAAATTATTTACTATTGGTTTAAAACGACAACAAATGTCCAATAACCATGGGTATAGCTCATAAATTTGTGAATTTTGGCCCCTGCGAATGTATTAGGGAAAGGCTCAAAACAACTAAAAGTAGGCAATAATTGTGAGTTGCTCATGAAATCGTAAATTTTTGCCTCCATGAATATATTTGTCAATGGATCGAAATAATAAAAAATGGCCAAAAATTATGTAATATAGCTCACGAAATTGTGAATTTTGGCCTCTGCGATATTATTTGTCAATGGGTCTAAATGATTAAAAATATCCAATAATTATGGGTTATAGCACATGAAATCGTGAATTTTGGCCTCCTAGAATTTATTAGCCAATGATTTGAAATGACTAAAAAAGGCAATAAATGGTAGTTATCACTCATGAAATCTTGAATTTTGGCCTCCGTGAATTTATTTGCCAATGGGTTGAAACGACTAAAAATGTCTAAAAATCATGTATTATAGCTCACAAAATCGTGAATTTTGGACTACACAAAATTATTTGCCAATGGGTTGAAACGGCTACAAATGGCCAAAAATCGTAGCTCATAAAGTCATGAATTTTAGCCTCTACGAAATTATTTGCCAATGACCCGACACTAATAGAAATGGATAAAAAGCATTGGTTATAGCTCACGAAATCATGAATTCTGGCCTCCATGAAATTATTTACTAATGATTTGAAATGACTAAAAATGTCTAAAAATTATGGGTAGTAGTTCATAAAATTGTGAATTTTGGACTCTACAGGAATTATTTGCTAATGGGTCGAAAGGATAAAAAATGGCCAAAAATCATGAGTTAAACTCACATAATCAAGTATTTTAGTCTCTGTGGAATTATTTGCCAATGCGTCGAAACCAAAAAAGGGTGAAAATTCATGGGTAGCTCATGAATCGGAAATTTTTCTCTCGGTGAAGTTACTTGCCAACAGGTCAAAACAATTGAAAATGGAAAAAAATCATTAGTTACAGCTCATGAAATTATGAAGTTTGGACTCTCAAAATTATTTACCAAGGCTTCAAATGATTAAAATTGTCCAATAACGGTGGGTTGTAGCTCATGAAATCATGAATTCTAGCCTCTATGAATTTATTAGCCAATGGCTCAAAACGACTAAACATGAGTAATAACAGCGAGTTATAGCTAATGAAATTATTAATTTTGGCCTTTGTGAATTTATTTGTCAACGGGTCAAAACAACAAAAAATGGCCACGTGTATTATAGCTCACAAAATCGTGACTTTTAGCCTCTGTGAAATTGTTCGCGAGAAAATTTTAAGAAATATAAGATCGGAGTTATTCTCTCTAACTGACTTAAAAAAAGAATGAATACAATCTCTCAAAGTAATCCCTCTCTAACTGACTTAGACAAAAGAAATTACAAAATTCCTCGATCGGTCGCCCGATTTACAAAAGAAGAAAAGATCAACGGAGATCCTTCCCTTTGTTTAACCTGGGTTCTTCACGGTAGTGATGGGAGCTTGAATCTTGTATCCCGTTGACTATCCGAACGTCTCGACTCGTGGAACAACGTTGAAAAGAACTTGCAAAGTAAGTTTGGAACTCTAACGAGTTTGAGAACTCCGTAAAAGAGTTAACTAAGGCCAAGAAGCTTTCCGAAAAGCTCTTCTTAAACTCCTCCCAGCTGATCTCTTCAAGCCGAATGCACCCTCCTTTTTATAGGTGATTTAGGGGTGTAACCGCCCCCATAAAACTCTCCTTGATGAGGGTTTAATGGGGTGTAACCGCCCCCCTTAAATCTCTTCATGATAGGGTGATTATCCCCTTAAATCATGGGCAACGGTTTAGAAACCGTTCAGCTCGTGTTTGAACGAGTCAAACGCAGAGGTTGTGTTCTGAAAATGACCTCGGCGTCTTGACTTAAAACACAGAGGTGAGCTCAGTGTTTTAGCGCCTTAAAACGTAGAGGTGAGCTCTGCGTCTTGGTAATCTCTGCGTCTTAGCGAGCTCTGCGTTTTGACTTAGAACGCCATGGTGAGAACGCGGAGGTGAGCTCTGCGTTTTGACTGTTGTTCGCCGTGGTGAGAACGCGAAGGTGAGCTCTGCATTTTGACTTAGAACGCCGTGGTGAGAACGCGAAGGTGAGCTCTGCGTTCTGGAGCTTAAAAACGCTAATTTTATTTTTGACAGCCTACAGAAATTATTTGCCCAACAGGTCAAAACTACTAAAAAGGGACAAATCTTGGGTTATAGCTCAAGATGTCGGGAATTTTAGAGTCCATGGAATTATTTGCGAACGGACCAAAATGACTAAAAATGACCAAAAATCGTGGGTTATAGCTCATGAAATCTTAAATTTTTTCCACCGTGAAATTATTTACTAATGGTTCAAAATGACTAAAAATATCCAATAATTGTGGGTTATAGCTAATGAAAATATAAATTTTGGCCTCCACGAAATTATTTGCCAATGGGTCGAATGACCAAAAATGGCCAAAAATCATGGGTTATAGCTCACAAAATCTTAAATTTTGGTCTCCATGGAATTATTTATCAAAAAAATAAAAATTTACCAAAAATTATGGGCTATAGCTCATGAAATCGTGAATTTTTGTCTCAGTGAAGTTACTGCCAATGTGTCAAAATGACTAAAAATGGAGAAAAATAGTTGGTTATCATTCATGAAATTGTGTAGCTTGGACTCTATAAAATTATTTACTAATGCTTTGAAATGACTGAATATGTCCAATAGCCGTGGGTTATAGCCCATGAAATCATGAATTTTAGACTTTGTGAATTTATTAGTTAATGGCTCGAAAGGATTAAAATGGTTTATAATCATGAGTTATAGCTCGTGATATTGTGAATTTTGGCCTCCATGAATTTATTTACCAAGGGGTAAAAAAACTAAAAATAGTCAAAAAATCATGTATTATAGCTCTAGAAATCGTGAACTTTTGACTCTAAGAAAATATTTGCCAACGGGTCGAAATGACTAAAAATCATGGGTTATAGCTCACGAAGTCATGAATTTTGGCCTCCGTAAAAGTATTTACCAACGGGTAGAAATAACTAAAAATGGCTAAAATTTGTGGGCTATAGCTCACAAATTCATGAATTTGGACATTTGCGAAATCATTTACTAATGGTTTGAAATAACTAAAAATATTTTATAATTATGGGTTGTAGCTCATGAAATCATGAATTTTGGCCTCAGTGATATTATTTACCAATGGGTTGAAACGATAAAAAAATTGCCAATAATTATGGGTTATAGCTAAAATTGTCAATTTTGATGACCGTGGAATTATTTGCTAATGGTTCGAAACAAAAAAATTGGATAAAAATTATTGGTTATAGCCCTTGAAATCATGGATATTTGGCTTGGTGTATTTATCTGCCAACTAGCTGAAACAATAAAAAATGGCCAAAATCATGATTTATAGCTCACAATATCATGAATTTGGGCCTCCAAGAAATTATTTACTATTGGTTTAAGACGATAAAAAAAATGTCCATCTTTCGTGGGCTATAACTCATGAATTCATAATTTTTGGCCCCCATGAATTTATCAGCTAATGGCTCGAAACGACTAAAAATAGGTAATAATCATGAGTTATAGCTCATTAAATAATGAATTGTGGCCTTCGCGAAAATATTTCCCAATGGGTCAAAATGAGTAAAAATGGCCAAAAATCATGGGTTTTGCTCACAAAGTCATGAATTTTGGTCTCCACAGAATTATTTGCCAAGGGGTCGAAATGAAAAAATGGCCAAAAATCATGGGTTATAGCTCATGAAATAGTGAATTTTGGTCTCTACGTAATTATTTGCCAACAGATTGAAACGACTAAAAATGGCTAAAAATTTTGGGCCTCCGCAAAATTATTTACTACTAGTTTGAAATGACTAGAAATGTCTAATAATTGTTGATTATAACTCATGAATTCGTGAATTTTAGCCTCCATGAACTTATTAGCCAATGGCTCGACATGGCTGAAAATGGGCAATAATTGTGAGTTATAGCTCATGAAATTGTGAACTTTGGCCTCTGCGAATTTATTTACCGGCAGGTCAAAGCGACTAAACATGGCCAAAAATCATGCTTTACAGCCCACAAAATCATAAAATTTGGCCACCATGAAATTATTTGTCAATGGGTAAGAATGACTAAAAATGGCCAAAATCGTGTGTTATAGCTCACGAAGTCATGAATTTTAGCTCCCGCAAAATTATTTGCCAATGGGTCGTAACGACTAAAAATAGCCAAAATCTGTGGTACAAATCACGAAATCGTGAAGTTGGGCCACCACGAAATTATTTACTAATTTTTCAAAATGATTAAAATTGTCTAATAATCGTTAGTAAAACCTAATGAAATCATGAATTTTTGTCTCCGTGGAATTATTTGCTAATGGTTCGAAATGAAAAAGTTAGCAAAAAATCATTAGTTATAGCTCATGAAATTGTGAATTTTGTATTCAACGTATTTATTTGCTAACTGGTTGAAATGACTAAAAATGACCAAAAATTATGGGTTATAGCTCACAAAATTATGAATTTGGGCCCCCACAAAATTATTTACTATTGGTTTAAAATGACAAAAACTGTCCAATAACTATGGGTTATAGCTCATGAAATCGTGATTTTTAGCCCCCACGAATTTATTAGCCAATGGCTCAAAATGACTAAATATAGGCAATAATTATGAGTTTTAGCTCATGAAATCGGGAATTTTGACCTCCGTGAATATATTTGCCAACGAGTCAAAATTACTAAAAATAGCCAAAAATTGTGTATTATTGCTCACTAAATCGTGAATTTTGGCCTCTGTAAAATTATTTACTAATGGGTTGAAACGACTAAAAATAGCCAAAAATCATGGGTTATAGCTCACAAAGTCGTGACTTTTGGCCTTCGCGAAATTATAAGCCAACAGGTCAAAAAGACTAAAAATATCCAATAATTATGGTAATAGCTCATGCAATTGTGAACTTTTTCGTTCACCAAATTATTAGCCAATGGGTCAAACCAAATAAAAATGGCCAAAAATGATTGGTTATAGCTCAAAAAATGGGGAATTTTGGTCTTCGTGGATTTATTTGCTAATTGGTCGAAAAGAAAAAATGGCTAAAATTTATGGGTTATAGCTCATGAAATAGTAAATTTTTGCCTCGATGAAGTTACTTGCTAATGGATCGAAATGTCTAAAAATTACAAAAAATTGATGGCTATAGCTCATTGAATTGTGAAGTTTGGACTCCTCAAAATTATTTACCAATGGTTCGAAATGACTAAAAATGTCCAATAATCGTGGGTTTAATTAATGAAATCATAAATTTTGGTTTTCGTAAATTATTTGCTAATGGGTCAAAAGAGAAAAAAAAGGCCAAAAATTATGGGTTATAGCTTATGAAATCGTGAATTTTGGTCTCGATGAAATTACTTGCCAATGGGTTGAAATGACTAAAAATAGCAAAAAGTAGTGGGTGATAGCTCATGAAATCGTGAATTTTGACCTTCGCGACCCAATAGCTCAAAATGGCTCAAAATGGCCAATAATTGTGGGTTATGGCTCATAAAATTATGAATTTTTTCCTCTGCACAATTATTTTTCAAAATGGCTAAAATGGCCAATAATTGTGGGTTATGGCTCATAAAATTGTGAAATTAATTGCCAATGGGTTAAAATGACTAAAAATGGCTAAAAATCGTGTATTATAGCTCACAAAATTATGAATTATGTCCTCTGCGAAATTATTTATCAACGAGTCGAAACGACTAAAAATGGCCAAAAATTGTGGGTTATGGCTCACGAAATCATAAATTTTGGTCTCCTCAGAATGAAAAAATGGACAAAAATCATGGGTTATAGCTCATGAAATCTTGAATTTTACCTCAACGAAATCTTTTGCTAATAGGTTGAATCGACTAAAAAAGGCTACAAATCTTGGGTTATAACGCATAAAATCATAAATTTGGGCCTCCGCATAACTATTGACTACTGATTCGAAATGACTATAAATATTTAATGATTGTCGATGATAGCTCATGAATTCGTGAATTTTGGCCTCCATGAATTTATTAGCCAATGGCTCAAAATGACTAAAAATTGATAATAATCGTGAGTTATAGCTCATGAAATCGTGAAATTTGGCCTTCGCAAATTTATTTACTAGTGCGTCGAAGCAACTAAACATGGCCAAAAATCAGGTTTTATTGCCCACAAAATCGTAAAAATTTGGCCCCCATGCCATTATTTGCCAACAGGTAAAAAGGACTAAAAAAGCCCAAAATTGTGGGTTATAGCTTACAAAGTCGTGAATTTTGGCCCTCGCGAAATTATTTGCCAACAGTCACAACGACTAAAATGGCTAAAAATCATGGGTTATAGCTCATGAAATCATAAAGTTGGGCCACCACAAAATTATTTACCAATGGTTCGAAATGACTATAAATATTTAATGATTGTCGATGATAGCTCATGAATTCGTGAATTTTGGCCTCCATGAATTTATTAGCCAATGGCTCAAAATGACTAAAAATTGATAATAATCGTGAGTTATAGCTCATGAAATCGTGAAATTTGGCCTTCGCAAATTTATTTACTAGTGCGTCGAAGCAACTAAACATGGCCAAAAATCAGGTTTTATTGCCCACAAAATCGTAAAAATTTGGCCCCCATGCCATTATTTGCCAACAGGTAAAAAGGACTAAAAAAGCCCAAAATTGTGGGTTATAGCTTACAAAGTCGTGAATTTTGGCCCTCGCGAAATTATTTGCCAACAGGTCACAACGACTAAAAATGGCTAAAAATCATGGGTTATAGCTCATGAAATCATAAAGTTGGGCCACCACAAAATTATTTACTAATTGTTCAAAATGATTAAAAATGTCCAATAATCATGGGTTAAAGCTAATGAAATTGTGAATTTTGGCGTATACAAATTTATTGGCCAATGGCTCAAAATGATAAAAGAAATGGCCAATAATTGTGGGTTATAGCTCATGAAAACATGAATTTTGGCGTCCGTGAAATTATTTGCCAATGGGTCGAAACATTAAAAAATGGCTAAAAATTATGGGTTATAGCTCACAATATTTTAAATTTTGGCCATCATGGAATTATATGCTAATGGTTCGAGATGAAAAAATTGGCCAAAAATCATTCGTTATAGCTCATGAAATCGTGAATTTTAGGCCCGGCATATTTATTTGCCAACTGGTTGAAACGATTAAAATGGCCAAAAATTATGGGTTATAGCTTGCAAAATCATGAATTTGGGCCTCTATGAAATTATTTACTATTGGTTTGAAAGGTAAAATATGTCCAATAACCATGGTTATAGCTCATGAATTCATGATTTTTGGCCCCCGTGAATTTATTAGTCAATGGGTCGAAACGGCTGAAAATAGGCAATAATTATGAGTTATAGCTCATAAAATCATGAATCTTGACCTCCGCGAATATATTTGCTAGCGGATCGAAATTACTAAATATGACTGAAAATCGTGTATTATAGGTCACAAAATCATGAATTTTAGCCTCTGCAAAATTATTTACCAATGGGTTGAAATGACTAAAAATGATCAAAAATCTTGGGTTATAGCTATCAAAGTCATGACTTTTGGCCTACGCAAAATTATATGCCAACGGGTCGAAATGACTAAAAATGGTAAAAAAATCGTGGGTTCTAGCTCACGAAATTATTAATTTCGGCCACCGCAAAATGATTCACTAATTGTTCAAAATGACTAAAAATATCCAATAATCATGGTAATAGCTCATGAAATTATGAACTTTTACCTTCACCAAATTATTTGCTAATGGGTCAAACCAAATAAAAATGGCCGAAAATCATTGGTTGTAGCTCAAAAAAGGGGAATTTCGATCTTCATGGATTTATTTGCCAATGTGTTGAAACAAAAAAATGGCTAAAAATTATGGGTTATAGCTCATAAAATCTTGAATTTTTGCCTCGATGAAGTTACTTGCTAATGGATCAAAATGACTAAAATCACAAAAAAATGATGGCTATAGCTCAAAAAATTATGAAGTTTGGACTCCACAAAATTATTTGTCAATGGTTCGAAATGACTAAAAATGTCCAATAATCGTGGGTATAACTAATGAAATTATGAATTTTGGTGTCCGCAAATTATTTACCAATGGGACGAAATGAGAAAAAAAAATGGCCAAATATTATGGGTAATAGCTTATGAAATCTAGAATTTTGACCTCCGCAAAATTGCTTGCCAACGGGTCAAAATGACTAAAAATGACCAAAAATCATTGATTATAGTTCATGAAATCATGGATTTCCCCCTCCATCAAATTATTTGCCAGCAGGTCGAAGTGACTAAAAATAACTAAAATTCATGTATTATAGATCACAAAATCATGAATTTTGGACTACATAAAATTATTTGTCAACGGGTCGAAATGACTAAAAATGGCCAAAAATTGTGGGTTATAGATAATGATGTCGGGAATTTTAGCGTCCATGAAATTATTTGCTATGTATCAAAACTACTAAAAATGGCAAAAAAAATCGTGGGTAACAGCTCAATAAATTATGAATTTTGACCTCTATGAAATTATTTGCCAACGGGTCGAAACGATTCAAAATGGCCAAAAATCGTGACTTATAGCTCACGAAATAATGACTTTTGGTCTCTATGAATTATTTGCCAATGGGTCAAAATGAAAAATTAGCCAAAAATCATGAGTCAGAACTCCTGAAGTCAACAATTTTAGCCTCGGTAAAATCACTTGCTAATGGGTCAAAATAACTAAAAATGGCCAAAATTGTGGGTTACAACTCATGAAATCGTGAAGTTCATACTCCTCAAATTTATTTAACGATGGCTCGAAACAACTAAAAATGTCCAATAATCATGGGTTATATCTTATAAAATCGTGAATTTTTTCCTCCATGAATTCATTAGCCAATTGGTCGAAACGACTAAATATGGCCAAAAATAATGCGTTATAGCTCACGAAATCATGAAATTGGGCCACCGCGTAATTATTTACTACCGGTACGAAATGACTAAAAGTTTCCAATAATTATGAATTATAGCTCATGAAATTATGAATTTTGGCAACCACAAATTTATTAGCCAATGGTTTGAAATGACCAAAAATGGCCAATAATTGTGGGTTATACCTCATAAAATCATGAATTTTAGCCGCCGCGAAATTATTTGCCAACAGATCGAAATGACTAAAAATCGCTAAAAATCATGTATTATAGCTCACGAAACCGTGAATAGTGGCCTCAATGAAATTACTTGCTAATTGGTCGAAATGACTAAAATGACCAAAATCATTGATTATAGTTCATGAAATCATGGATTTCCTCCATCAAATTATTTGCCGCCAGGTCGAAGTGACTAAAAATAACTAAAATTCATGTATTATAGATCACAAAATCATGAATTTTGGACTACATAAAATTATTTGTCAACGGGTCGAAATGACTAAAATGGCCAAAATTGTGGGTTATAGATAATGATGTCGGAATTTTAGCGTCCATGAAATTATTTGCTATGTATCAAAACTACTAAAAATGGCAAAAAATCGTGGGTAATGACTCAATAAATTATGAATTTTGACCTCTATGAATTATTTGCCAACGGTCGAAACGATTCAAAATGGCCAAAAATCGTGACTTATAGCTCACGAAATAATGACTTTGGTCTCTATGAATTATTTGCCAATGGGTCAAAATGAAAAATTAGCCAAAAATCATGAGTCAGAACTCCTGAAGTCAACAATTTTAGCCTCGGTAAAATCACTTGCTAATGGGTCAAAATAACTAAAATGGCCAAAATTGTGGGTTACAACTCATGAAATCGTGAAGTTCATACTCCTCAAATTTATTTAACGATGGCTCGAAACAACTAAAAATGTCCAATAATCATGGGTTATATCTTATAAAATCGTGAATTTTTTCCTCCATGAATTCATTAGCCAATTGGTCGAAACGACTAAATATGGCCAAAAATAATGCTATAGCTCACGAAATCATGAAATTGGGCCACAGCGTAATTATTTGCCAACGGTCGAAATGACTAAAATGTCCAATAATCATGGGTTATAGCTCATGAAATTATGAATTTTGGCAACCACAAATTTATTAGCCAATGGTTTGAAATGACCAAAATGGCCAATAATTGTGGGTTATACCTCATAAAATCATGAATTTTAGCCTCATGAACTTATTAGCCAATGGTTTGAAATGACTAAAAATCGCTAAAAATCATGTATTATAGCTCACGAAACCGTGAATAGTGGCCTCAATGAAATTACTTGCTAATTGGTCGAAATGACTAAAAATCGCAAAAAAATAACTGTGGGCTCATAAAATCGTGAAGTTTGAACTCCGCAAAATTATTTACCAATGGTTCAAACAACTAAAATGTCTAATAATCATGGGTATAGCTCATAAAACTATGAATTTTTGTCTCTACAAAATTATTTGCTAACGGGTCGAAATGACTAAAAATAGCCAAAAAAATCATGAATTATTGCTCACAAAATAGTGAATTTCGGCCTACGTGAAATTATTTGCGAACAGGTCAAAATGACTAAAAATGGCCAAAAGTTGTGGGTTATAGCTCAGGAAGTCATGAATGTTGGCCTCAGCGAAATTATTTGCCAACGGGTCGAAACGACTAAAAATTGCCAAAAATATTGGGTTATAGCTCACAAAATCATGAATTTGAGCCTCCACAAATTTCCTTTTTTTTACGGAAAAGGATGGAACACCACACAGATGCCCTAGCCTAATAAACTATTCATAAGTGGTTGTTACAATAGTAAGACCATATCCCCAACTCAAAGAATAGGACCTCTGTGAAATTATTTACTAATGGTTCAAAACGACTAAAAATGTCCATCGTGGGCCATAGCTCATAAAATTATGAATTTTGGCCTTCGCGTAATTATTTGCCAATGGGTTGAAATGACTAAAAATGACCAAAAGTCTTGGATTATAAGTCATGAAATCATGAGTTTTGGTCTTCGCGGAATTATTTGTCAATGGGTCGAAACGAAAAAATGGCCAAAATCATAGGTTGTAGCTGCTGAAATTGTGAATCTTGGCCTTAGTGAAATTACTTGCCAATGGATCAAAATGACTACAAATGGCCAAATATAGTTGGTTTTAGCTAATGAAATAGTGAAGTTTGGATTCTGCAAACCAATGGTTCAAAACAACTAAAAATATCTAATAATCATGGGTTATAGCTCATGAAATTGTGAATTTTAGCCTCCGCGAACTTATTAGCCAATGGCTTGAAACAACTAAAAATAACCAATAATTGTGCATTATAGCTCATAAAATCATGAATTTTGGCCTTGACGAAATTACATGCCAATGGGTCGAAATGACGAAAAATGGCCCAAAATTGTGCGTTATAGCTATGAAATCGTGAAATTTGGACTCTGCAAAATTAATTACCAATGGTTCAAAATGAATAAAAATGTCCTATAATCGGGGGTTATAGCTCATGAAATCATGAATTTTAACCTCTGTGAATTTAGTGGCTAATGGCTCGCAATGATTAAAATTTGTAAATAATCGTGGGTTATAGCTCATGAAGTCAAAAATTTTAGCCTCCGCGAATTTAATAGATATGACTCAAAATGACTAAAATAGCCAGAAATCGTGGGTTATAGCTCACGAAATCAAGAATTTTGGCCACTGCGAAATTAATTGATAACGGGTCAAAATGACTAAAAATGGCCAAATATTGTGGATAAATAGCTCATGAAATCTGGAATTTTGACCTCCGCAAAATTATTTGCCAACGGGTTGAAAATATTAAAATTTGCCAAAAATCATGGATTACAATTCATGAAATCATGGATTTTGCTCTCTGCAAAACTATTTGCCAATGGGTCGAGGCGGCTAAAAGTAACTAAAAATCATGTATTATAGCTCATGAAATTGTGAATTTTGATCTGCATAAGATTATTTACCAACGGGTTGAAATGATTAAAAATAGATAAAAATCATGGGCGTAGCTCATGAAAATCGTGGATTTTTGTAACTTTATTTAATTAATTTCTATTTGGTTGAATTGAGCAAAAGTGGACTCAAAACGTGAATTATAACTCATGAAATAATGAATTTTAAACTGCACATACTTATTTTCCATTGGATCAAATTGAGCAAAAATGGAAAATAGTCATGGATTATAGCTCATGAAATCGTGAATTTTGAACTCTGCATAATAATTTGCCATTGGGTCAAAAAAAAAAGTGGAAAAATATCATGGATTACAGTTCACGAAATTAGAGTTTTGAACTCAGCAAAATTATTTGAAATTGGGTCAAAATGAGCAAAAATGGACAAAAGCCATGGATTATAGCTCATGAAATCATGAATTTTAAAGTCTATATAATTATTTTCCATGAGAAGTGAAATGTACAAAAATCATGGATTATAGCTCATGAAGTTGTGAATTTTGAACCCACCCCCCCCCCCTAAAAAAATATTTGTTATTGGGTCAAAATAAACGAAAAAGGACAAAAATCATAAATTATAGCTCCTAAAATCATGAATTTTGAACTCCTCATAATTTTTGCAATTAGGTCGAAACCATCAAATTTGCATAAAAATTGTCGACTATAGCTCATAATAATCAAGAATTTTTAACATCATTTAATTATTTCCTATTTGGTCAAATCGAGCAAAAAACTTAAATTATGGGTTATAGTTGATGAAATCGTGAATATTAAACTCCACATTGTTATAGCTAATGAAATCGTGAATTATTTGCCATTGGGTCAAAACAAACGAAATTGGACCGAAATCATGAATTTTGAACTCAACAAAATTATTTGCCATTGGTTTAAAATAAGCAAAAATGGACAAAAATGAAGGATAATAGCTCATGAATTGTGAAATTTGAACACCGCATAATTATTTCTCATTGGATCCAAACAAGCAAAAATGGATCAAAATAATGGATTGCAGCTCATGAAATCGTGAAATTTGAACTCTGCGTAATTCTTTGTCATTGGATCAAAATGAGTGAAAAAGGAGAAACTCAAAGATTGTAGCTTGTGAATTCCTAGTTATTTTCCATTAGGTCAAAACAAGCGAAAATGAACAAAATCATGGATTACAGCTCAAGAAATTATGATTTTTGAACTCCGCATTATTATTTATCATGGTATCAAAATGAGCAAAAATGAACAAAACACAAGGACTATAACTCATGAAATCTTGAATTTTGAAGTCCGCATAATTATTTGCCATGGGGTAAAAATACGCAAAAATGGACAAAAATCATGAATTGTCACACAATAAATTGTGGATTTTAAGCTCTACATAATTATTTACCATTGGATCAAAATAATAAAAAAATAGACAAAAATCATAGACTGTACTCATGGGAACTCTACATAATTGTTTGTCATTGGGTCAAAACAAGATTATAGCTCATGAAATCGTGATTTTCAAACTCCACATAATTATTTGTTATTGGATCGAAATGAGCAGAAATGGACAAAACTCATGGATTGTAGCTTATGAACTTTTGAATTTGAGACTCTTTATAATTATTTACCATTGCATCGAAACGAGTGAAAATTGAAAAAATTTGTAGATTGTAGCTCATGAAACCATTAAATTTTAACTCTGCATAATTATTCGCCATTAGATTGAAACGAAAGTGATAATGGACAAAAATCATGGATTATAGCTCATGAAATCGTGAATTTTGAACTCTGCATAATTATTTGCCATTGGTTTAAAATAAGCAAAATGGACAAAAATCATGGATTATAGCTCATGAAAATCATGGATTATAGCTCATGAAAATTGTGGTCATATAACTTTGTTTATTTAATTTCTTTTGGTCGAATTGAGAAAAAGTAGACTAAACTTGTGGGTTATAACTCATAAAATCATGAATTTTAAACTACACATAAATATTTTTATTGGATCAAAATAAGCAAAATGGATCATGAAATCGTGAATTTTAAACTCCGCATAATTATTTGTTATTGGGTAGAAACAAGAACAATAGAAAAAATCATGGATTATTGCTCATAAAATCATGAATTTTGAACTGGACAAAATTATTTGTAATTGGGTCAAAACAAGCAAAAATGTACTAAAATTATTGATTATAGCTCACAAAATCTTGAAATTGAAGTCCATATAATTATTTGTCATTAGGTGGTAATGACCAAAATGGACTAAAATGGTGGGTTATAGCTCATGAAGTTATACTTTTGAATCTCATAAAATTATTTATTATTGGGTGAAATAAGAAACAAGGGGCAAAAATCATGAATTATATCTCATGAATTAATGAATTTTGAACTCGCATAATTATTTGTTATTGGATCAAAATAAGCAAAATGGACAAAAATCATGGATTATAGCTCATGAAGTTGTGAATTTTGAACTCTGCATAATTATTTGCCGTGGGATTGAAATAAGAAAAATAGACAAAAATCATGAATTATATCTCATGAATTAATGAATTTTGAACTCCATAATTATTTGCCGTGGGATTGAAATAAGAAAAATAGACAAAAATCATGGATTATAGCTCATGAAAATCATGGATTGTACTCATTGAATTGTGAATTTTGAACTCTGCATAATTATTTGCCGTGGGATTGAAATAAGAAAAATAGACAAAAATCATGGATTGTACTCATTGAATTGTGAATTTTGAACTCTGCATAATTATTTGTCATTAGGTCAAAACGAGCAAAAATGGAAAATAGTCGTGGCTTATAACTCATGAAAATCGTGATTTTCAAACTCCACATAATTATTTGTTATTGGATCAAAATAAGCAAAATGGACAAAAATCATGGATTATAGCTCATGAAGTTGTGAATTTTGAACTCTGCATAATTATTTGTTATTGGATCAAAGCGAGCGAAAATAAAGAAAATTTATGAATTATATAGCTTGTGAAATCATTAAATTTTAACTCTGCATAATTATTCGCCATTAGATTGAAACGAAAGTGATAATGGACAAAAATCATGGATTATAGCTCATGAAATCGTGAATTTTGAACTCTGCATAATTATTTGTCATTAGGTGGTAATGACCAAAATGGACTAAAATGGTGGGTTATAGCTCATGAAAATTGTGGTCATATAACTTTGTTTATTTAATTTCTTTTGGTCGAATTGAGAAAAAGTAGACTAAACTTGTGGGTTATAACTCATAAAATCATGAATTTTAAACTACACATAAATATTTTTATTGGATCAAAATAAGCAAAATGGATCATGAAAATCGTGAATTTTAAACTCCGCATAATTATTTGTTATTGGGTAGAAACAAGAACAATAGAAAAAATCATGGATTATTGCTCATAAAATCATGAATTTTGAACTGGACAAAATTATTTGTAATTGGGTCAAAACAAGCAAAAATGTACTAAAATTATTGATTATAGCTCACAAAATCTTGAAATTGAAGTCCGCATAATTATTTGTCATTAGGTGGTAATGACCAAAAATGGACTAAAATGGTGGGTTATAGCTCATGAAGTTATACTTTTTTGAATCTCGCAAAATTATTTATTATTGGGTCGAAATAAGAAACAAGGGGCAAAAATCATGAATTATATCTCATGAATTAATGAATTTTGAACTCCGCATAATTTTTTCTGTTAGGTCGAAACGAGTGATAATGGACAAAAATCATGGATTATAGCTCATGAAATCATGAATTTTGAACTCCACGTTATTATTTGCCATCGGGTCAAAATGAGCGAAAATGGACAAATTTTAAGGATAATAGCTCAAGAAATCATTAATTTCGATCTCCGCATAATTATTGACGTTGGGTCAAAATAAGCAAAAATGGATGAAAATCATGGATTACACATATGAAATCATGGATTTTGAACTCCACAGGAATATTTTTCATTGGGTCAAAAGAAGCAAAAATGGACAAAAATCATGGATTATAGCACATGAAATCATAAATTTCGAACTCCGTAATTATTTGTCATTAGACCGAAACGAGAAAAAATGGACAAAAATCATGGATTGTACTCATTGAATTGTGAATTTTGAACTCTGCATAATTATTTGCAATGGATCGAAAAAAATGAAAAATGTGAAAAATCGTAGATTGTAGCTCTTGAAATCGTTAAACTTCGTATAATTATTTGTCATTAGATCGAAACGAGCGCAAATGGAAAAAACTGGTGAATTGTAGCTCATGAAAATCGTGAATTTTAAACTCTACATAATTATTTTACATTAGGTTGAAACAATCAAAATTGAACAAAAGTCGTGGGCATAGCTCATGAAAATCATGGAATTTTAACTTTGTTTAATTAATTTCTATTCGGTCGAATTGAGCAAAAGTGGACTAAACTCGTAAATTATAGCCCATAAAATCATGAATTTTAAACTACACATAATTATTTTTCATTGGGTCAAAACGAGCAAAAATGGAAAATAGTCGTGGCTTATAACTCATGAAATCGTGAATTTTGAACTCCACATAATTATTTGCCGTGGGATTGAAATAAGAAAAATAGACAAAAATCATGGATTATAGCCCATGACATCATGAATCTTCAACGGCAAAATTATTTGCTATTGGGTCAAAACGAGCAAAAATAAACAAAAAAAATGCAAAATAGCTCACGAACTCGTGAATTTTAAAGTCCGCATAATTATTTGTCATTAGGTCAAAACGAGCGAAATTGGGATTAAAAAAAAGTTGTTTATAGCTCATGAAGTTGTGAATTTTGAACTCTGCAAAATTACTTGCTATTGGGTTGAAATAAGCAAAATGGATAAATATCATAAATTATAGCTCATGAAATCACAAATTTTAAACTTCATATAACTTTTTTCTATGAAAAAATTTGAATAAAATTTTTCTTATTAGGTCATGAGATTGTGAACTATTTGTTCTTAGGTCAAAATAATCAAATTTGAATATAATCATGGGTTATAACTCATGAAAATCGTAAATGTTTTGGTCGAATAGAGCAAAAGTGGACTAAAATTGTTCGTTGTAGCAAATGAAATCATAGAGTTTGAATTCCGTTTAATTACAGCTGATGAAAATCGTGAATTATTTGTTATTGGATCAAAACGAACGAAAATAAAGAAAATTTATGAATTATATAGCTTGTGAAATCATTAAATTTTAACTCCGCATAAAAAGTGTGTTTATAGATAACATTTCACTATTGCGCATGCTAATATTTTCAAAACAACTAATGAAGAAAAAAAATAAATAAAGCACCGGGGCAAAAGCAATTCAGATCTGTGTTAACAAGTAACAACTTTATTGGAGTACTGAATCAACCAAAACATACTAAGAGACAACTTCAAATCCACTTAACGTTGTGCATACTCAAAAGACTCTCAGCAAATAAAAGTGCAGTCCTTTTGCACCCACTATGCTGGCATCTGACCATAACAGGACCAAAAAAAATACAGCAATCAAGTTGGCATCTAATGATAATGGAGAAACAAGAAACTTAGTTTTCTTCACTGCATCTGAAAGCATCCTGATGGGCTAGCACGATTCGCGAAATACATAATGCCTCACGTTCATTACAGAAACATATTACTTATGAGTTATTACTTTTGGGTCTCGAGGCCTCCAAAGCCCCAGCCTGTATTTGTGTGCATATGTCAATATCAACTTCCTCTGCATCACCAAAAACCAAGAAGAAGACAGAGATCAGCAAGAACACATTGAATGTAAATTGTAGTTTATGAACCTCATTAAAATTTTTGAGGTAGTCATACGGCACATAACCTTTTGATACAAGTGTTATCATTTAGATCTTGAACTCAAGGAAATAGAGAAAATCATTCCATTGTTGCTTTTGTTGTAACAAGTTTATTTCATTAGTTTGCATGTCCGCATAAGATCAGTTTGTTGTCCATACGCTTGCCTACTCCAGAAGGGGAAGCTACAAACTAAAACTTCCGATTGAAAAAAAACCTTCAATACTTAGCAACACCATTTGTACCAACAGCCAACCTACTACCATACTAGCTACGAGAAGAACTAGATCTTACAGCTTATAATAGAAAAATCAAGTTAAGTTTGCTAGTACAAAAACCCGTCAGTATAGTCATGCAATTTAAAGTGGATCATCCGAAATTCCCCAATCCTTGAGGGTTCACAAAGAAAACATAAGCTGAGAGATCGCAAGATCATTTATAAGGCATAATGAACACAAGACGAACTGATATGGTAAGATGTCTATTGTTACTTTATTTAAAAGATAAGGGTCTTATATATGAAGTATTATTGAATATAAAATGCCCAAAAAACAACTGAGAGCAATCCCAAATTTCAGCCTTTTGATACTAAATTCACAGGTTTCCGTCCCTCGTAAATTATTTTATGCGTACTCCAAAATTAATCCATAATTTTAACCATTTTCGACAATGACACATGATTTTGCCCGTTTTCGGGTAAATCACAAATTGCCGCCACATCTAGAATATATTATGTGCACTCATAAATTGTCGAATTTTTGTAGACTATAATCCATGATTTTGATTGTTTAAACCAAATCACAAATTGCCATCATGGGAAAAATATTTTACGCGTACTCCAAAATTCCTGAATTTCTAAGGACTAAAACCAATGGTATTGACCGCTTTTAACCAAATCAGAAGTTGCCAGCTCGCATTGAATAGTTTATGCCTCTCCTAAATTCTAAAATTTCTGTGGACTATAACCATGATTTTAGTTGCTTTTCAACCAAATCACAAATTGTTGTGCCACATAGCTTATTTTGAGCGTATTCCAAAATTCTCTACTTGTTGTGGACTATAACTCATGATTGTGGTCGTTCTTGATAAATGTCAAATTGCCTTCCACATGGAATATTTTATGCATATTCTAAAATTCTTAAATTTTGTGGACTATAATCAATGATTTTAGCTGCTTTCGACGAAATCACAATTGCCATCACGCATAGGATATATTGTGTATTCTAAAATTTCTGAATTTTGGTGAACTATGATTCATGAGTCATGATTGTGGTCATTTTCAACCAAATCGCAATTTTCCCTCTAGCATAGAGTATTTTATGTGTACTCTAAAATTCCAGAATTTATGTAGACTATAACTTATGATTGTGCACGCTTTCGACTAAATGACAATTGTTGTTCCTACAAAGTTCTTGAATTTTTGTGTACAATGACTCATCAACGTGGTCATTTTCAAACAAATCACAAATTGTCCTCCCGCATAATATTTTATATGCGTACTCCAAAATTTCTAAATGTCTATGAACTATAACCCATTATTTTGGTTATTTGAAACTAAATCACAAGTTTTCGTCTATCATAAATTATTTTATTTTATGTGCACTCAAAATTAATCGATAATTTTAGCCATTTTCGACCAAAACACAAATTGTTGAATTTATATGGACTGTAACAAATGATTTTGACCGTTTTCGGCTAAATCACGAATTGCCGCAACACACCTTTTTTTTGGACTATAATCCATGATTTTGGTCATTCAAACTAATTGTCAAGCGTAAAATGTTTTATGCGTATTCTAAAGTTTCCGAATTTCCATGGAATAACCAATAATATTGGTGGTTTTTGGACTATAATCCATGATTTTGGTCGTTCAAACTAATTGTCAAGCGTAAAATATTTTATGCGTCTAGGGAAGCGTGGGTTGCTTACGTAGACTGCACTCTTTAAGTCTTGATTGTGATCTCCTCCATTGCAGCCTTCACGTCCTCCAAATTCCTCCAGCCACCAACTATGAACCCTCCTCTACCTCCTCCGACCTTCAGTAAAACCTCCTCCCCCACCACTTAACGAAGAAAGAAGTCTGCCTAGGCGTCATTCCGACATCTAAGCTTTCTATAATATTAGCATTTACTATCAATTATTGTAATTAAAAGATAAAAAAGGCAAACCGCCTAGGCTCTAGGCGTCGGGTCGAACACCTAGGCTGCCTAGCGCTTTCTGTAACCTTGCCCTCCCTTCCCCAATTACACGTACCTTTTTTCCCCTAATAAACCGCCAAACATAGTATTAGCACATAGAATGTTTTATGCGTACTACAAAATTACATAATTTCTGTGGATTACATAACTTATGACTGTGGTCACTTTTAAACTAATCACAAATTGTCGTCAGGCCCGTCACGCATAGAATATATTGTACTTTATAGTTCTTGATTTTTGTGGATTATGACTCATTATTGTGGACATTTCCGATTATATCTAAAACTGTCGTCCCACATAATATATTCTGTGTATGTGTATTCCAAAATTCCCAAATGTATGTGGACTATATCTTATGATTTTTGCTGTTTTAGACCAAATCACAAATTTCCGATCCTCGTAAATTATTTTATGCATACTTTAAAATAGGATTTTTTTTTTCATAGAAACCACCTTTAAAATAGGGTCATTCTATAAAACTATCTTTGATTTTCAATTTATACATAAACTACCTTTAAAGAGTTCTTTGTTGCAATCAACCATTTGGGCCCACTTTTTAGTTATTTTTTTCTCGTAATTGTTCCCACCTAACCTCCATTAAGGATCATCTCTCTAACATACTTGGTATTTGACAACTAATTATTATAATAAAACCAAAAAACATGAATTAAAAGTGAGTCCATGTGGTTGATTGAAATGAAAAATCATTTAAAGGTGGTTTATATATAAATTGACAATCAAATGTGGTTTCAGAAGACAATATTTTAAAGGTGATTTCTATTAAAAAATCCTTAAAAATAATCCATAATTTTAGGTGGCTATTTTCAACCAAAATACAAATTGGCAAATTTTTTTGGACAATAATACATGATTTTGACTGTTTTCGACTAAATCACAAATTTCCACCACGTGCAGAATATATTATGCATACTCAGAAATTGCTAAATTTTTGTGCACTATAATCTATGATTTTAGCCGTTTAAACAAAATAACAAATTGTCGTCACGACCAAAATATTGTGTACTCCAAAATTCACGAATTCTAATGGACTATAACCAACAATTGTGACCTTTTTTGACCAAATCGCAAATTGCGGGTTCACATAGATTATTTTACAGCTCTCCGAATTTATGTGGGCTATAACTAATGATTTTGGCCTTTTCAACCAAATAAAAAATTATCGTCCCGCATAACTTATTTCTGTTGACTAGAACTCATGATTGTGATCGTTTTCAATAAATCATAAATTGTCTTTCCACGTGGAATATTTTATGCATATTCCAAAATATCGAATTTCTATGAACTATAACCAATGATTTTGGGCCTTTTTTTACCAAATCACAAATTGTCATCACACAAAGAATATATTTTGTATATTCCAAAATTTTTGAATTTTGGTGAAATATAGCTCATAATTGTGATCATTTTCAACCAAATCACAAATTGTCTTCCCACGTAAAACTTTGTTTTTTCTTTTTTTGTTCTTCAAAATTCTAGAATTTCTATGGACTATATAACCAATGACTATGCCCACTTTCAACCATATTACAAATTACTGTCACGCATAGAATGTATAAGTAGTTCAAAATTCTTGAATTTTGCGAGCTATGACTCACTATCATAGACATTTTCGAGTAAATTACAAATTGCCATCTTGCATAATATATTCTCTCCGTATTAAAAAAGTTCTTGAATTTCTATGGACTATAACCCATGATTTTCACAGTTTCTGAGCAAATCACAAGTTCTCATCCCTAATAAATTATTATTTAATGCGTACTTCAAAATTAACCCATGATTTTGGTCATTTTCGACCAGAACACAAATTGTCGAATTTCGATGGACTATAAACAATGATTTTGGGCATTTTCGACCAAATCAAAAATTGCCTCCGCGTATAGTACATACTACGTGTATTTAAAAATTGCTGAATTTGTTACTACTATAATCCATGATTTTGACTGTATAAACTTACTCACAAATTGCTGTCACGCGTAAAATATTGTGTACACCAAAATTCCTAAATTATTGTGGAGAAACCCACGATTGTGACCGTTTTTGACCAAATCACAAGTTGTCTGGTTGCATAGATATTTTATCTCTCTAAAATTCTCAAATTTCTGTGGACTATAAAATCATGATTTTGGTCATTTTCATCCAAATCACAAATTGTTGTCCCGCATAGCTTATCTTATGCTTATCCCAAAATTCCTGAATTTTTGTGAACTATAACTCATGATAGTGTCATTGTTGATAAATCACAAAATCGTCTTCACGCATGGAATATTTGATGTGTATTCCGAAATTTCTATAGACTATAACTATGATTTTGGCTATTCTCAACCAAATCACAAATTGCCCTCATGCATAGAATATATTATCCATATTCCAAAATTTCTAAATTTTTGTGAACTATAACTCATGATTGTGGTCGATTTCAACCAAATTACAAATCGTCTTCACGCATAGAATATTTTATGCATACTACAAAATTGCAGAATTTTTGTGGACGATAACCTAAGGTTGTTCTTGCTTTGGACAAAATTGCAAATTGTCGACACGCATAGAATGTATAAGTAGTTCAAAATTCTTGAATTTTAGAGCTATGACTCACTATCATAGACATTTTCGAGTAAATTACAAATTGCCATCTTGCATAATATATTCTCTCAGTATTAAAAGTTCTTGAATTTCTATGGACTATATAACCAATGACTATGCCCACTTTCAACCATATTACAAATTATCACACGCATAGAATGTATAAGTAGTTCAAAATTCTTGAATTTTATGAGCTATGACTCACTATCATAGACATTTTCGAGTAAATTACAAATTGCCATCTTGCATAATATATTCTCTCAGTATTAAAAGTTCTTGAATTTCTATGGACTATAACCCATGATTTTCACGGTTTGAGCAAATCACAAGTTCTCATCCCTAATAAATTATTATTTAATGCGTGCTTCAAAATTAACCCATGATTTTGGTCATTTTCGACCGAACACAAATTGTCAATTTCGATGGACTATAAACAATGATTTTGGGCATTTTCGACCAAATCAAAATTGCCTCACAGATAGTACATACTACGTGTATTTAAAATTCTTGAATTTGTTACTACTATAATCCATGATTTTGATGTATAAACTTACTCACAAATTGTCATCACACAAAGAATATATTTTGTATATTCCAAAATTTCTAAATTTTTGTGAACTATAACTCATGATTGTGATCGTTTTCAATAAATCATAAATTGTCTTTCCACGTGGAATATTTTATGCATATTCCAAAATTTCTAAATTTTTGTGAACTATAACTCATGATTGTGGTCGATTTCAACCAAATTACAAATCGTCTTCACGCATAGAATATTTTATGCATATTCCAAAATTTTTGAATTTTGGTGAAATATAGCTCATAATTGTGATCATTTTCAACCAAATCACAAATTGTCATCACACAAAGAATATATTTTGTATATTCCAAAATTTCTAAATTTTTGTGAACTATAACTCATGATTGTGGTCGATTTCAACCAAATTACAAATCGTCTTCACGCATAGAATATATTATCCATATTCCAAAATTTCTAAATTTTTGTGAACTATAACTCATGATTGTGGTCGATTTCAACCAAATTACAAATCGTCTTCACGCATAGAATATTTTATGCATACTACAAAATTGCAGAATTTTTGTGGACGATAACCTAAGGTTGTTCTTGCTTTGGACAAAATTGCAAATTGTCGTCACGCATAGAATATAGGGTTATTTACGAATAGACCCCATGCACTATCACCCAATTGCGGATAGACTCCTTGTAGTTCTATTTGTTGTGAATAGGCCCCCTGACCCAAGTGCGAATACACCCGCTTAGTGAACTTTTTCGACTCTTTTAAAAGTCGAAGAATTAGCAATTGGAGGTCTATCCTCACCAATAGAACTATAGGGGTATATCCACCTCCTCAAACCTTTTTATCGATTTTAAGAGTCAAAAAAATTCACTCAGGATGTTTATTCGCAATTGAGTAATACTACATGGGATATGTTCACAATTAACCCTAGAATATATTATGCATACTTCAAAATTTATGAAAGTTCTGTGAACAATGACATATTTACACAACCATTATTTTTGGTGAGGTTTTGAAAAATTATGTGTAGTGTGCGCCTCACATCACTTGGGCACGAGCATCATGTTACGCCTTACGCATGTGCACGTAAAGATATTTTACGCCCCGCATTACGCCTCGCGCATTGACAACACTGCTGCAAACCTTTAAAATACATAAACATTAACATATTTACACAACAAACCATTATTTCATGAGAAACTCAGACATGATATAAACTTTGGGTGAAGTTCCTACAAATGTTAGCACTTAGAGTGTGATTGGCTTTCACCAAAATTTGGAAGTTTTATTCTACTTATGGTCCTTTTAGATGAAGGAAGGCTCTCTAAAGGAAGGAGTAAGAGATTGCTTGAAAGTTAATTACCTGGGTACTTCTATCATGAAGTCTTACCCATTCCTGACACTTCCCATACCCATAGCCAAACCTGACACTTCTTGGACACTCCTTAGATATATGCATACATCTATTCAAACGTGTACTCAATTATGCAATACATGTTCAAATTTAAAACACTTGTAATACACTTCTTGGACAAATATTCCACACTTTACATCTATTTTTGAAACTCATTGGACAATGGTAAAGTTCATTTCAGTCTTGAAAACGATCGCAAAGGATCATTTGCTTATCTAGCTTAGAACTATGATACAGCTCGTGTTTCTGTCGTGTCCCCTTGCCCTACCTTATACAAATTTGATGTGTCTCCTACCAGCACCCATACCGACACCCGTATCGACACCCGTATCCATGCAACTTGGCTTAAAAGTATTACTAACGTGAGGACTCAAAGACAATGGACAGATAAAAAAAACAATTAAAAGTTAAAACTATAAAAACAAACAGGGAGGTCACTATAGTGATTGGTGAGACATCACCACATGGATGACTCCAAATTGTTTGAATGAAAGCCTTCTATTGCTTTTTTTTTTTTTAATGCTCAAAGAATAATCAACTCAAATGGGTTAGATATAATTCATAATCCTTACCCATCTTTTTAATTTAAAGAAGCATATGAGGTCTTTAACCAATCATTTTCATTTAATTCATTTATCCAACATAGTGCTAGTAGTAACATCATCAAACAAATACTAAATAAACCAATTTTTCCAAAAAAGGGAAGAGGTAAGCAGAACAATACATGTTTGCAGGGGATGCCAAGTTTCTTGAGCCGTAAAGTTCTGGTTTCTAGAAGCTTCTGGATATCCCCGATCTCGGCCTCCAGCTTCGCCACGTGCGTCTCTACTCCCCTCCCAACTCCATTCAAAAACTCGGGTATTCCAACCTTTGCTGGTTAAATTGAGAGGAAAAAACATCAAAGAAATACAAAATCTAATTTTGCAATTAATTTCATTATGTAAAACTCCATGAAACGAACCCTAACCCTATCAACTAAAACCCTACAGAACCCCCAAATGTATCAAAAAGCCTGAAACCCTAGAAGAAAAACCCTAAATTCGCAAGATTCACAAATAAAAACGGTAAGAATCGAGCAATACCAATAAGTCCCTAGCTAAAGAACCCTCTTTACCCATAAAAAATCAAAACCCTAGTTTTTCCAACGAATAAAGAAATGAGAGAGAAATGAAGGATTATAATACCTAGGTAATAGGATTGACTGTAAGATCTAACGGCGGAAAAGTATTGAGGTGACGGAGGGGTAACGGCCGTTCGCCAGCCGCCGGCGAGGAGTTGCTTTAAAAATCGCGCCATCACGAAATAGAGAGCAGAATAGAACTCGGAGGTGAATATTTGCAAGAAAAGCCGTGGCCTTGTACTTATGGGCCTAAACTGGGCTCTTTGAGTTAGAGCTCGATCTAGTTGTGGGCTTCAACGATTTTAGCTGTTTGAAGTATTTGTCAATGTTTCCTTCCGACTTTAAGGAAGCCAGTGTGTGTGGGTGTTTGTATATATATATATGACAAAATAAGATGGTGAGATGAGATTCTTGTCATGAGATGGTCCAATAGGCTATCTGAAACGATGATAGGCACCGCCCATCGTGATTTGCAATCATGATCTATATGTAGAAGAAATTATATCATTTTAAAAATTTTAATTATTATTCTAGCTATGTGCAAAAGGGACATCTATTAAGGCATGCGAAAAATTAACATATTGAACTAATTTAATTCATTTTCTAGAGGACTTCAAACTATGTGAAAATTTGACCATATATGGTGACAAGATGAACAATACGGATCACGAATTTAATGACCTGATTAGCCCATCTTACGATAAGGTTTCATCTCACCATATATGGTCAAATTTTCACATAGTTTGGAGTCCTCTAGAAAATGAATCAAACTAGTTCAATATATCAATTTTTTAGATAGCTTAATAGCCGTCCCTTTTGCACAAAGCTAAACTAATAAATAGAAATTTTAAAATGATAGAATTTTTTCTACAATCATGATGATTGCAAATCGCAATGGGTGGTGCTGATCATTATTTCGGATAGCCTATTGGGTCATCTCATAATAAGAATCTCATCTCACCATCTCATTTTATCATATATATATATATATATATATATATATATATATATATATATATATATATATATATATATATATATTAAAGCTCCTATAAACCTAAGTGGATAGGAGCACTTGTTCACCAAACTTTTTATCCCTTCATTATGCTTTGAGATTTGTGCTATACATCAATGCTATCTTTGAGATTTTTATATTTATTTGCATCACATGCTAGCACAAATCTCAATGCAAAATCAATGGATAAAAAAATCGGTGGACAAATGTCTCTATCCACTTAAGTTTATAAGAGCTTTACTCTATATATATATATATATGACAAAATAAGATGGTGAGATGAGATTCTTGTCATGAGATGGTCCATAGGCTATCTGAAGCGATGATAGGCACCGCCATCGTGATTTGCAATCATGATCTATATGTAGAAGAAATTATATCATTTTAAAATTTTAATTATTATTCTAGCTATGTGCAAAGGGACATCTATTAAGGCATGCGAAAAATTAACATATTGAACTAATTTAATTCATTTTCTAGAGGACTTCAAACTATGTGAAAATTTGACCATATATGGTGACAAGATGAACAATACGGATCACGAATTTAATGACCGATTAGCCCATCTTACGATAAGGTTTCATCTCACCATATATGGTCAAATTTTCACATAGTTTGGAGTCCTCTAGAAAATGAATCAAACTAGTTCAATATATCAATTTTTAGATAGCTTAATAGCCGTCCCTTTGCACAAAGCTAAACTAATAATAGAAATTTTAAAATGATAGAATTTTTCTACAATCATGATGATTGCAAATCGCAATGGGTGGTGCTGATCATTATTTCGGATAGCCTATTGGTCATCTCATAATAAGAATCTCATCTCACCATCTCATTTTATCATATATATATATATATATATATATATATATATATATATATATATATACACACACACACACACACACACACACACACACACACAGAGAGAGAGAGAGAGAGAGAGAGAGAGAATTGGCGGTTCTCCTATAGGTACAAAACCCACATGTGTTATCTAAATACATGACATGTGTCATATCAAAAATATCCACGTGTCCTTCCATCATATCACAAGATGACATGTGGACACTTAACCTTATCTTCACCTAATTAATAATTCTCATCAAATTAAAACTATTCATAATTAGGAAATTCTAATAATCAAATAATTGATAATATTAATAAAATTATAATTATCTATAATTTAAAAAATCTCATAATCATATCCTCTATCAAAATTGACATGTTGACATCTAGTCATATATTCACCTAAGAATCCTAATCAAATTAAAACAATCCATAATTAAAAATTCTAATAATAGAAACCCTACTTTCTAATCCTCTTTACACGAGAATTCACACCAATTTAAAACTATTCATAGTTTGAAAATTCTATTAATCAAAGCCCTTATTTATATAAAAGGGTTTTCAAGATCGAAAATTATCGGTTGTGCCCTTCAAAATCCAAAAAATACAAACAGTCCATAAAAATCTAAAAATTAGAAAGTACCCCTTCAAAACAAGATCTGATAAATATAATATTTCAAATAGGCCCATAATAGTAAGAAATTTACAAACCACGCCTTAAGATTAAAAATTATAAATAAATGCCTGTAAAATTTGAATATTACAAATGGCATCATGAAATTTAGAAATAATAAATTGCAACTTTTAAAATCATAAATTACAAATAGAGTTTAGAAAATCTAAAAATTACAAAAGTCCCATGAAGAGTTCAAAAATTATAAATAGTCCACTAAAATTTAAAATAATCTCTTGAAAAGTTTACAACTAGCCCCATGACAGTTTCAAAAATTACAAATATCCCCTAGAAAATTTTACAAACAGTCCTTTGAGAATATTTACAACTCCCCGTGAAAGTTGCAAAAATAACAAATACCCTGCTAAAAAGTTTAAAATATTACAAACAGCTCCCTAAAAATTTTACAAACGATCCCTAAAGTTAAAAATTACAAACACCCCATGAAAAATCTAAAATTATAAATAGTCCCATGAAAGTTTAAACAACTTCTTAAGATTCAAAATTATAAATAAACTGTCATAAATATCAGAATTATAAATAGCACCATAAAATTTAGAAAATTATAAACTTCTCCTTTAAAATCTATAAATTACAAACAATCCTAGAAAATCTAATTACGGACAAGCCTCATAAAAGTTTAAAATTACAATTGACCCCTTAAGTTTTACAAACAACCCTTAAAATTTTACAACCAACCCCTTGAAAGTTTTAAAATTATAAATATCCCTGAAAATTATACAAGCATCCATTTGAATATTGTACAACTATCCCCATGAAAGTTGCTAAAGTAACAAACACCATGCTAAATATTTCAAAATATTAGTTATAACACCTTAAAATTTTATAAATAACCCTCAAAAGTTTTCAAAATTACAAATACCCGAAAAATTTAAAAAGCTCCCTAAAAGTTTTGTAAATTATAAATAATCCCACAAAATTTTACAAAATAGCCCCTTGAAAACATTACAACCACCCCTTTGAAAGTTTCAAAAATTATAAATAACCCTCAAAACTTTACAGACAATCCTCAAAAAAATTTAAAATAACAAATGACCCCCTAATTTAACATATTATATTATAATGGGATTGATAGTTATGGGGTGGCAGCACATCTAGCAAAATAAGCTAGCAAGAGTTGCAAGTGGTGAGGTCCACACCTTTTGATGTGATAAGAATGGTGATAATCATATTTTTATTACAATTTTACACCCTCATTATCTAGTTTATATCAATAAATATACCACTAATAATATGTTTTATCTTAATATGCAGGTTAATGATGAAAAAATGAATAAAAGCTCAAAAGACTCAAATTTCCTTATTTTCTAACCATTTATTGAAGCCTGGGATCAAGCTAAGCATTCTACAGAAGCCGAAGAAATAAGGATCCAATATGAAAAGAAATCAAGTGAAAATCATGTTCAAAATAATTAGCCACAAAGAAACCGCGATATCTCCCAATCCGTAAGGCGGAATTTAACATATAATATATGAAAATCGCCTATCTCGACGAGATAGAGCTAACTGCATTTTCAGAATTTTGAGATTCTAATCGATTGGCCAATTGGTTGGCCAACCGATTGGTCAACCGATTGGTGTGCGGTAGATTCAGATTTGTGGCCAGATTTGATTCCTTTCTTGTCAAGCTTCATCCAAGGGTTCTCCTTCACTGCTGTAGGCTATAAATAGAGGGGTGGAGTGAGGGGTTTGAGGTGTGAAATATTTTGTAATAACTCCTTTTGGAGAGGAGGGTTACTCTTAATTGAAAAGACCTTCCAAAATTGTAACTTTTTGTTGCAATCAATAAAAAATATTTTCACCCCTTCATAATTTCTTTTCTTCTCTTTGTCCAAGGATGAAAAGAGGATGACGATGAAGAATTGAATATGTGGGTTTATGCTTTTCTTTTCTTATTTTCTTTTCTTATTTATTTCTTAATGCTTTGTAGAGTAGATTTACATTTATGTCTTTACTTTCATGTCTTTAATTTCATATATTTACTTTCATGTCATATTTTTGCTTTGTAGTATAGATTTATTTTCTTGCCAATAGTTTAAATTGTTTTATTCCCTCTCCTTCTCTTCTTGTTCCTTTTTCATCTCTCTTTTTATTTATTTGTTTTATTTTCTAAAGATGTGGAACTAAACTCTTGTAGGAATTCTAGAATTGCATGAAACTAGTATTAATCTCTCTTATAATTTATGAATTATTCTCTTGTGCTTAAATGATCATGTTTAGGATAATCAACTAGAGAACTAATTGATAGAAGAAAAATTGGATAATCTATGCTTGCCTTAAAAGTGGTAGGATAGAGTATGCTAATGAATTCTAAATTACTATCTCTTTGTTATTCTTTTTATGAGTATTAATTTTGCTTGGATGATAATAGGATAGGTTATGCTTACCTTAAAAGTGGTGGGATAGGCTATACTTAACAAATCTAAAGTAAAATGTGATAATAAGATAATAATTCATATTTTATAAGTGAGATAGCTAGTGGATTCAATTCTAGATTCCTCATATCTTTAATTGAATCCTCCATCTTTTGCTTTCTTGATTTTCATCTTTATTCTTGATTTTCTTTTCTTGATTTTATTTTCCTTTACTTCTCTCTCTCTCTCAATCTTGTTTTGATTTATTCGCACTTATTCACATCCACTCTTTATCTCCCCTTTTCATTCTCATTTTGTTTTTATTTATATTTTATCACTTCCACACTCTCTAATCTCTCCACAACCACTTTCATCATGTTTTCACTCCTAATTGTCATACACACAACATAAGAATCAAATTTGATTAACTCCTATAAACACCTTCCTCGTGGGATCGATAACTTTTATACTAGAACTTGATGGTTGTATACTTACAACTTAGGCACACAGTTATTTCCTATCAAGTTTTTGGCGCTGTTGCCTGGGAAGGTGCTTGTATTAGAATTTTTCTATTTTGATTCTTTAACTTGTGTATTTTCTTGTGTAGGAACTACTTTGAACTTTGAAGAAGAAGAATTGAAGATTGAAGACTTCAAGGAGGCGAGGATTGCTTTTGCGTGGGTAACTCTTCTTTCTAGTATTTTCAATTCCACCCTTTAGTTAGCTCTCACAATTAGAGACAATTAGGATATAAAAATAAATTTAAAAAAAATTTCGACCATAATAAAATTCATCCTTCACTTGGACATTTACTAACAAGATAATAAATTCAAACAACATTACCCTTTCTCACATTTGTTTGATTGCTAACCTTAACTAAAAGTTAAAAAGATTTTATTTTTGCATCATTTGGTAGTTGCTTTTAATTTCTAGGGTTGCATTGCATATAATAGTAGGAATTCACCAAAGTGATTTGAGCATCTTGATTTGACACACACTTGAAATTATTCTTAAGAACAAAACCCATTAATCAAGATAAGGTGAGGGATTTCATCACCTTTTTCTTAGCCCACAAATCACTAATTCCTCACTACACAAACTCAAGCCTTTTAAAACTCATTAGACGTTGGCCCCTAAGGATTCGAGCTCATTAAGAAACAAGAAATCCTTAAGTGAACCGGTTCAAGTTTACTTGGATTAGTTTGTGTCTAAGGCAAGGTTTAGGGGTTGCGTAAAGCGTTTCGCAAGGAACGAGGTACTTAATTGATCTTTGATCTCCCTCTAGTACTATCATTACCTGGCTAACTGACCGAGTAAATTTCAATCTTTTCATTAAAGGAGTTTTTGGTTAGGAGCTGGTCTAGTTGAGTCTAGGCTTAACCCTAGAATTTAAAGTGATTGAAAAGTGATTGCATTGATTTGCTTTAGTTAATTTTTTCCCTTTCCTTTTTCTCATCATTTTTTTCCTCTAAAAAAACTAACTTTTATTTTTCTTAAAAAAAATTATAAAAAAATTTATTTTGGTGTATGCAAACTTGGATTAGGGATAATACCAATCGTTTAATCCGTGTTGATTCATCTTTTAAAACCAACGAAATGACTCATCCTAATCCACCCGTTCTTCAAGATATTTGTTACCCAACTAGGAATGCAATCCCATCTTGCATTAAACTCCCCAATGTCAATGGAACCAATTTCGAACTTAGACCGCATTTCATAAACATGCTTCCAAAATTCTAAGGAGTAGAATCTGAAGATGCCTATATTTTCATCTCCGAATTTGAAGAAGTTTGTCTCATGATTAAGATGAGGGACTTATCCGAGGATGCGATCAAGCTTCGATTTATTTCTTTTGCCCTTAAGGACAAAGTCAAAAAATGGCTGTATAGCTTACCCACAAATTCTATCTCAACTTGGGGTGAATTTGTTACCGTTTTTCTAAAGAAATTCTTTCCTATCCATAAAACGGTTAAGCTTAGAAACAGCATTCAAAATTTTAAGATTGTCCCGGGAGAACCATTCTGGAAGTATTTTGACAAATTTAAAGACCTTCTTATCCAATGTCCTCACCACGGCCTTGAAAAGTGGCGATTATGCCAAATTGTCTATGAAGGATTGGATTATTCTTTAAAAACTTCCTTAGAATTAATGTGTCAAGGAGATTTCATGAAGAAAAACACCGATGAAGCTTGGGAGTTTTTAGAGAGTTTATCGGAGAAAACCATGCAGTGGGAACACTGTGATGACAGAATTTCATCAGTTCCCTAACCCAAATCCAGTGGTCTTTCCTTAGAGACAAACATAGCCTCTGAAGCAAAGATGGCTACAATCATACGAAGGTTAGAAGCTTTAGAAATCAAAGAACGAGCTCCAGCTCAAATCAATCAAGTTTCTACCTTAGGTTGTCACAACTGTCTTTCTCCATCTCATGTTTTAGAGGAATGTCCTCTCTTAGGAAATAATCAACCACTAGGATAGGTAAACGCTGCATTCTAGCATCCCGAGAATGATCTATTTTCTCCAACTTACAATCCAGGTTGGAGAAATCACCCGAACTTTGCATGGAATCAGGAAAACTACTCCGAAAATTAAAATTTCACTCCATCTTCAACCCAACAATTTCTTAGGGGAAACACAGTTCCTTTCGGTTCTCAAACTAATTTTCAACAATCAAATCTGCCATATCCAAATCAGTCTCCTCATTATCAATCTGTAAATCATTCTCCTCCAAACTCTGATCATGATAAACGTCTCAATATTTTGGAAAAGGGTTTAGAAACCATAATTAAGGCCTCTACACAAACTACCAACTTGTTGACTCAAACATCCAACACTTTGAATACCTTTATGCAATCAACCGGACAAATTCTCAATTCTAACACTCAAGCCATAGCTAGATTAGAAACTCAACTTGGACAACTAGCTAGTGCTGTGAGTGAGAGAGAAAAAAGAATATTTTCGAGTCAACCCGTGACCAACCCTAAGGACACGGGATCAAGTTCATCCTACCAAGCTCAAGTGAATGCAATCCATTCACTGCGGTTAGGAAAACAAGTTGATAATCAAGTTAGAATGCCTTCAAATGGAACCCTTGAACCAGAACAAATTCTCTCTCCTTCTGATGACTCTACTCAACAATCACCCCCTGTCAATGACCAAGAGCCGAACCCAAACCTGAGCCTAATTTTGATAGGTTTAAACCAGTTGCGCCCTTCCCAGATAGACTCAGGCCTAAGAAATACTCTCCTCAGGTGGAGAAAATTCTAGAAACTTTCAAACAGGTTGAGGTCAACATTCCTCTCTTAGATGCAATTGAACAAATCCCTTCTTATGCAAAATTATTAAAAGATTTGTGCACTAAGAAGAGAACAAGAAATATTCCAAAGAAAGTCTTTTTTGCTACCAATATCAGTGATATGCTCTCAAAGTCCATACCCTTGAAACACAAGGACCCTGGTTGTCCCACTATTCCACGTGTTATAGGAAATACCGTCATTAATAAGGCACTTTTAGACTTAGGGGCCAGTGTCAATTTGCTTCCTTATTCAGTCTACCAGCAACTAGGTGTAGGAGGACTCAAACCAATAAGATGCACTTTACAGTTAGCTAATAAATCTGTCAAAGTCCCCATGGGTGAGATAGAGGATGTTTTGATTAAGGTTGGGGATTTCATTTATCTAGTAGATTTCATAGTTTTGGAAATACAACCTGTTTCCAATCCCAAAGGTCAGATACCAGTCATTCTAGGAAAACCATTCTTAGCCACTTCTAATGCTCTAATCAATTGTAAGACTGGTCAAATGAAACTATTCTTTGGGAATATGACTGCTGATATTAACATTTTTAATACAAGGAACCAGCCAACAATCAACATCTAGAAATAAATTACCTTCAGGAGGTAGAAGAAGAAGAAAATGAGTCAAATCTAAGTTTTGAGGAAATCTTTGGTGAAGAACTGTAAATTTTAGAGAAAACAGATCTGGTTTTTCAAAACGATGAAACTGTGTTGAATACATGCTTCTTTGATCCAACTTTTGAAAAACTCTTTTATGATGAACTTAGATTTTTGGAAAATAAACAACAACCAAAATTTCAAACCTCAAGCATCGATCTTGTGTTTGAGGAAATTTTTAAAGAAGAATTGGTTGGACAAACTTTTGTTAATAAGACATCTAAGTTCAAAATGCATAACACCATTGATACTTACCTTTAATTGTTGCAAAAATCATTGAAAACCTTGGAATGTTTTGAATTTAAACACATCATCGACTATATCATTTTGAATGTTTTTAAAATCCGGGGTAGAATTTTCAGCAATAAGGTAGGATTTGATGTAGAACATGAGCTTTTCATGTTTAATCCTTCTTTCTACATCTTTAATTTTTGTCTCATAATAATAAAACGAATTTATTCTTCGCTCATTTGAGAGTTTTTTGTTCTTTTTGGAAAAAAAAAAGAAAAAAAAAGAGTTATATAAAAAAATTGACTTTATCCTCCTCATACCAAAGGTAATTGCAGATTTTTTTTTTTGTTCGAAGTCGACCGGACAAATGTAAGTGTTTCAATTTTTACCTGCTTTACTTTGTGCATTATAGAGTTTGCATTGAGGACAATGCAAAATTTAGGTGTGGGGGTGATTAGTCATTTTTTCCTCTTTATCTTATTATCTTAGTCATTTTTCCTCTTTTTCTTACCATTTTTTCTTTTTATGTCATTTTTTCTCTTTTTCATAAAAATAGAGTCACTTGTTAACTTAATAGAGTTAATTAATAATTGATCTATTTGATAAAATTTAAATTTTCTAATACTTAGTTAGTTTTATACTCCAGTTTACCTTTTATGATAACTCTACATAAATTTCTTAAAAAATAATTTTCAAAGTAGTATACTTCACTTAAGTCTTTACTTAGACTTTTAATTAAAGTGATGAAATTTTTGCATGCTTATCTTAGAGTTGAAAACAAAATTTTAAGTTGTCTTGATCTAAATATTCTTTTAAGACATATATATACATATACACATATATATATTAAAAAACTAACTTTACAAAAGAAGAGTGTAAAAAATGGGCACCAATTAAAATTCTCTTAAAATCCAAGGTGGTTCTATCTTACTAAGCCTAAGTTGACCGAGTAATTAAGCCCAAGGAGTATTTCTATGCTTGATGACCTAAGCCCAATTGAGTTGGGATCCATTGGCCCAAAACTCGTTAAACGGTCACTTAGAAAGCCCAATCAAGAAGAACAAAATCACCAAGGAATAAAGAGTTAAAAAACTAATTAAATTACTAACAATGTTTTTATATATATAGTTATATTTGTATATGATGGGAAATAAATGATTACCTCCTAAGTTGCAAGTATACAACCTTGATCAAGTTATAGTATAAAAGATTATCGATCCCACGAGGAACGGGAAGTAGGAAGAGTTTTGTTCAAGTTTTGGCTCTCAAATTATGTGCGCGACAATTAGGAGTTATTCAAATAAAATGAAAGTGAGAAAATGGTGAAAGTGGTTCGTGAGAGATAAGAGAGAGTGGATTGTGGATTATGTGTAAAAGAGGAGAAAATAAAGTTGAGAATGTGGTTGTGGTTATATGCACATAATAACAAAACTAGGTTTGAGATTATATGCACATGGAGGGAATATGAGATTGAGAGAGAAGTAAAAATTAATGAAATCAAGAATAAAGAAAAATAACAAACAAATGAAAAGCAAGGACAAGAGGAAAATAAAGAAGGTAAAGTATGGAGGATTAATTAAAGATATGAGGAATCTAGAGTAGATCCACTTAGCTTATCTCAATCTCACAAGAATGAGTTGGATTTGTTAGCTAGTTTCAAACAATCTCTAGGGATCCCACAAGTATTACCTCCACACTTAGAAAAGGGTAATTCCCTAGAGGGTTCTAGCCTCAAGGTGAATTAAAGAAAAGAAAAATCTATTCTAGAAAGTAAATACAAGAATTAAATACATTGCATGAAAGTAAATTGCATGAAAGTAAATTGCATGAAATTAAATTGCATGAAAGTAAATCTAAGCTACAAAGCAATTAAATGAACAAGAAAGAAAATGAAAAAGAAATAAAAGGAAAACCAACAACTCCTGATCTTAATCTAATCCTCCTTTTGGTCCTTGGATTAGAAGAAGAGAAAGGAAATTGAAGGGGTGAAAATTTTATTTATTGTGTAACAAAAGTTACAATTTTTGGAAGGTCTTCTCAATTAAGAGTAACCCTCCTCTCCAAATGGAGTTTTTACAAAATATTTCACACTCAAAACCCTCAGCATTCACCCCTATTTATAGCCCAACGGAGTTGATGTGAACCATTGGATCAAACTTAGCCAAAAAGGAAGAGAAATCCACCATTAATCTGGAATCTGTTGCAAACTGATCGGTTGGCCGATCGGTTAGCCAACCGGTTAGCCAACCGGTTGGTCAACCGATTGGTTCCCAACCGAATTTGTCTTTTCTTGATTTTTCTTCACGAATTTCTCTTGGATCAATTTGGTATCTTGGGCCTTTGTTTGTCTTCAGATTTGGGCTTTAAAATTGGTAGAAATTCAGAGAATTTGAGTCATTTGGGCTTTTATTCATTAATACTTCATTAACCTGCAAATTAAGATAAAAACGATTATTAGTAATATCTTTATTCATATAAAATAGGTAATGAGGGTATAAAAATGTAATTAAAATGTGATAATCAAATACCCCCACACCTAAACTTTTGCTAGTCCTCTAGCAAAGAAAATAAAAAGAAAATCTAACTCACTTTCGCAGGAATCGCGGTTGTATTTAGCTCATACAACAAGCCTTTAAACCCCTGGGTTACCCCAGTGGACGAGTTGTAGTCTCGTGAGGGTTTGCAGTGAATATACCCATAAAATTCAGTCAACTTGCCAATTTAAAGAAGTTAATAAAATAAGTAACTCATTTGATATCTTCAAATATTCCAATTGAAGTTGGTTAATACTCAAGAAAACGTTTTTATCATAACTCCAATATAATTCTCTTAAGAAAATCCTTCCATTATAGTTATACAAAACCAAGTTTAACTCAAAAATTTAATTTAAAAGTTTTGAAAAGAACATGCTAACTCTTTATTTTAAACAAACTTCAAGTCTTTTAATCCATTTAATTTTTCAAGAACATATACAAATATAACTATATATAAAAACATGGTTAGTATGATTTTTTTTTAACTCTTTATTCCTTGGTGGTTTTGTTCTTTTTAATCGGGCTTTCTAAGTGACCATTTAGCGAGTTTTGGGCCAATGAATCCCAACCCAATTGGGCTTAGATCATTAAGCATAGAAATACTCCTCGGGCTTAATTACTCAGTCAACTTAGGCTTAGTAAAATAGAACCACCAATGATTTTAAGAGAAATTTTTCTTCTTTTTGTTAATATAATATATATATGTGTATATGTGTATATGTATATATATTCGAACAATATTTGGATCAAGACAACTTGAAAAATTATTTTCAACTCTAAGTTAGGCATGCAAAAATTTCATTACTTTAATTAAAAATCTAAGTTAAAACTTAAGTAAAGTATACTACTTTGAAAATTATTTCTTAAGAAATTTATTTGGAGTTATCATAAAAGGTAAACTTGAGTATAGAACTAACTAAGGATTAGAAGACTTAAATTCTATCAAATAGATCAATTATTAATCAACTCTATTAAGTTGGCAAGTGATTTTTTATGAAAAGAGGAAAAAATGACATAAGAAGAAAAAAATGGTAAGAAAAAGAGGAAAATGACTAAGATAAAGAGCAAAATTACTAATTCCCACCCCACACCTAAATTTTGCATTGTCCTCAATGCAAATTCTATTATGCACAAAGTAAAACAGATAATAATTGAAGCACTTACATTTGTTCGGCTAGCTTGAACAATGATAAAAATTCGCAAATACCTTCAAGATAAGGGGTGAAGCCAAAATTTATTCTCTTTTTTTAAATAAAGAACAACAAGAAACTCTCACACGAGAGAAGAATAAATTCTTTTATTATTATGAGACAAAAATAAAAATGTAGAATAAAAGATGAAACATGAGAAGCTCACATTCTACATTAAATCCTACCTTATTGCTGAAAATTCTACCGAAATTTAAAGAATTTCAAAATGATATAATCATCGATGTGCTTAAATTCTAAGAATTTCAGGGTTTTTAGTGATGTTTGCAGCAATGGAAGGTAGGTATTAATGGTTGTATGCTTTTTGAACTTAGATTCGTTGTTAACAAAAATTTCATCAAAAATGAAATCTTGTTGTTTTCTATTTTCTAAAAATCTAAGTTCATTGACAAAGGGTTCTTCAAATGTTGGCTTCAAGATGCATGTATTCAACATAATTCTCTCGTTCTGAAGGACTTGATTATTAACACAGTTACATTGTGAATGGATTGCATTCACTTGATCTTGAAAAGTTGAACTTGACCCCGCGTTCCTTGGATTGCTCACGGGTTGACTCGGAAATGATCCTTTCTCTCTCTCACTTATAGCGCTAGCTAGTTGACCAAGCTGGGTTTCTAATCTAGCTATGGCTTGAGTGTTGGAGTTGAGAATTTGTCCTGTTGATTGCATAAAGGAGTTCATCGTGCTAGATGTTTGAGTCAACAAGTTCGTGGTCTGTGTAGAGGTTTTAATCAAGGCTTCCAAACCCCTTTCCAAAACATTAAGACGTTTCTCAACATTTGAAGGAATATGATTTGTAGATTGATGATGAGGAAACTGATTTGGAAATGGCTGATTTGGTTGTGAAAAATTGGTTTGAGAACTGAAAGGAACTGCGTTGCCCTAGGGAATTGTTGGTTTGAAGAGGGAGTGAAATTTTGATTTCCCGAGAAATTACCCTGATTCCATGTAAAATTCGGATGATTTCTCCAACCTGGATTATAGGTTGGAGAAAATGGATCATTAATCGGATGCTGGAATGCGGCATTCATCATTCTAGAGATTGAGTATTTTCTAAGAGTGGACATTGCTCAAGCATGGGTCGTAGAAAGACGATTATGACAACTGAGGCGAAACTTGATTGATTTGAGCCGAGCTCGTTCTTTGGTTTCTAAAGTTTCTAACTGCGTAGAATTGTAGTCATCTTAGCTTCAGAGGCTATGTTTGACTCTAAGGAAGGACCTCTAGAAGCTGGATTGGGTAATCGATGAATCACGGTGTTCCCCTGCATGGTTTTCTCGAGATAAATTCTCTAAAAGTCCCAAGCTTCGGCGTTTTCTTCATGAAATCCCCTTGACACATTGACTCTAAGGAAGTTTTTGAAGAATAATCCAATCCTTCATAAATGATTTGGCATAATCGCCACTTTTCAAGACCATGGTGAGGACAAGACCATGGTGAGGACATTGGATAAGAAGATCTTTGAATTTGTCGAAATACTTCCAAAAAGGTTCTCCCGGGACAATTTTAAAATTTTGAATGTTGTTTCTAAGCTTGATTGTTTTGTGGATAGGAAAGAATTTTTTTAGAAAAACTGTTATAAATTCACCCCAAGTTGAGATGGAATCTGTGGGCAAGCTATACAGCCATTTTTTGGCTTTGTCCTTAAGGGCAAATGGAATAAATCGGAGTTTGATCGCATCTTCGGTTAAGTCCCTCATCTTAATCATGAGGCAAACTTCTTCAAATTCGGAGATAAAGATGTATGTGTCTTCGGTTTCGACTCCTAAGAATTTGGGAAGCATGTTTATGAAATGCGGTCGAAGTTCAAAATTGGTTCCATTTACCTCGGGGAGTTTTATGCAAGAGGGGATTGCATTTCTAGTGGGGTAACAAACATCTTGAAGAACAGGTGGGTTGGTATTGGCCATTTCGTTTGGTTCAAGAGATGGATCAAAACGAATTAAACGATTGGTATTATCCCTAACCCAAGTTTGCATACACCAAAATCAAATTTGTTTTTTTTTTTTGAAAAAGGATAAGAGAAAAAGTTAAGAAAATAAGGAAAAACTAACTAAAAACAAATCAAGGCAATCACTTTTCAATCACCCTAACTCTAGGGTTAAGCCTAAACTTGACTTAGACCAGCTCCTAACCAAAAATTCCCTTAATGAAAAGATCAAAGTTTACTTGAGTAATTAGCCAGGTAAGGATAGTACTAGAGGGAGATCAAAGATCAATTAAGTACCTCTTTCCTTTCGGAGCGCCTTACGCAACCCCTAAACCTTGCCTTAGACACCAATTAATCCAAATAAACTTGGACCGGTTCACTTAAGGATTTCTTGTTCCTTAATGAGCTCGAATCCTTAGGGGCCAACGTCTAATCAAATTTTAAGAGGCTTGGGTAAGTGTAGTGAGGAATTAGTGATTTTTGGGCTAAGGAAAGGGTGATGAAATTCCTCACCTTATCTTGATTAATGGGTTTTGCCCTTAAGATATTTTCAAGTGTGTGCCAAATCAAGATGCTCAAATCACTTGGTGAATTCCTACTATTATATGAATTACAACCCTAGGAATTAAAAGCAACTAAAAAGGATGCAAAAACAAAAATCTTTTTATTTTTTATTATGGTCGACAATCAAAAAAATGAAGTTTATTAGGGTCGACAAGGGTAAAAATCTTTTTTTTTTTTATTTTTATTTTTATCCTAATTGTCTCTAATGTGAATGAACTATCTAAAGGGTAGAATTGAGAATACTAGAAAGAAGAGTTACCCACGCAATCGCTATCCAAAGCCTCGTTGGAGGCAAATCTTCAATCTTGAATCTTCAACTCTTGATCTTCAAGCTTCAAGTTCCTACACAAAAGAAAACACACAAAATAAGAAACCAAAGTTAATCAAAATCCTACTTATGCACCGTTCCCCGGCAACGGCGCCAAAAACTTGATGGGAAATAAATGATTACCTCCTAAGTTGCAAGTATACAACCTTGATCAAGTTATAGTATAAAAGATTATCGATCCCACGAGGAACGGGAAGTAGGAAGAGTTTTGTTCAAGTTTTGGTTCTCAAATTATGTGCGCGACAATTAGGAGTTATTCAAATAAAATGAAAGTGAGAAAATGGTGAAAGTGGTTCGTGAGAGATAAGAGAGAGTGGATTGTGGATTATGTGTAAAAGAGGAGAAAATAAAGTTGAGAATGTGGTTGTGGTTATATGCACATAATAACAAAACTAGGTTTGAGATTATATGCACATGGAGGAATATGAGATTGAGAGAGAAGTAAAATTAATGAAATCAAGAATAAAGAAAAATAACAAACAAATGAAAAGCAAGGACAAGAGGAAAATAAAGAAGGTAAAGTATGGAAGATTAATTAAAGATATGAGGAATCTAGAGTAGATCCACTTAGCTTATCTCAATCTCACAAGAATGAGTTGGATTTGTTAGCTAGTTTCAAACAATCTCTAGGGATCCCACAAGTATTAGCTCCACACTTAGAAAAGGGTAATTTCCTAGAGGGTTCTAGCCTCAAGGTGAATTAAAGAAAAGAAAAATCTATTCTAGAAAGTAAATACAAGAATTAAATACATTGCATGAAAGTAAATTGCATGAAATTAAATTGCATGAAAGTAAATCTAAGCTACAAAGCAATTAAATGAACAAGAAAGAAAATGAAAAAGAAATAAAAGGAAAACCAACAACTCCTGATCTTAATCTAATCCTCCTTTTGGTCCTTGGATTAGAAGAAGAGAAAGGAAATTGAAGGGTGAAAAATTTTATTTATTGTGTAACAAAAGTTACAATTTTGGAAGGTCTTCTCAATTAAGAGTAACCCTCCTCTCCAAATGGAGTTTTTACAAAATATTTCACACTCAAAACCCTCAGCATTCACCCCTATTTATAGCCCAACGGAGTTGATGTGAACCATTGGATCAAACTTAGCCAAAAAGGAAGAGAAATCCACCATTAATCTGGAATCATTTGCAAACCGATCGGTTGTGTCGGTTAGCCAACCGGTTGGTCAACCGATTGGTTCCCAACCTAATTTGTCTTTTCTTGATTTTTCTTCACGAATTTCTCTTGGATCAATTTGGTATCTTGGGCCTTTGTTTGTCTTCAAATTTGGGCTTCAAAATTGGTAGAAATTGAGAGAATTTGAGTCATTTGGGCTTTTATTCATTAATACTTCATTAACACGCAAATTAAGATAAAACGATTATTAGTAATATCTTTATTCATATAAAATAGGTAATGAGGGTATAAAAATGTAATTTAAATGTGATAATCAGTATATATGTTCTTAAAAATAAATTGGTTAAAAGACTTGAAAATTGTTTAAAACAAAGAGTTAGCACGTTCTTTTCAAAACTTTTAATTTAAACTTCTAAGTTTGACTTAGTTTTGTATACTTATAATGAAAAGAAAGAGATTTACCTTGGAGTTATATATAAAAATATTTTCTTGAGTAAAAACTAGCTTCAATTAGAATGTTTAAATATATCAAGAGAATTAATTATACTTTGACTTCTTTAAATTGACAAGTTGACTGAATTTTGTGGGTACATTCACTGCAAACCCTCACGAGACTACAACTCGTCCACTAGGGTAACCTAGAGGTTTAAAGGCTTGTTGTATATGCTAAATACAACCGCGATTCTTGCGAAAGTGAGTTAGGATTTTTCTTTCTTTTCTTTTTAATTTCTTTCTTTGCTAGAGGACTAGCAAAAATTTAGGTGTGGGGGTATTTGATAATCACATTTTTATTACAATTTTACACCCTCATTATCTAGTTTATATCAATAAATATACCACTAATAATATGTTTTATCTTAATATGCAGGTTAATGATGAAATAATGAATAAAAGCTCAAAAGGCTCAAATTTCCTTATTTTCTAACCGTTTATTGAAGCCCGGGATCAAGTTAAGCAATCTACAGAAGCCGAAGAAACAATGATCCAATATGAAAAGAAATCAAGTGAAAATCATGTTCAAAATAATTAGCCAGAAAGAAACGGCGATATCTCCCAATCCGTAAGGCGGAATTTAACATATAATATATGAAAATTGCCTATCTCGACGAGACGGAGCTAAATACATTTTCAGAATTTTGAGATTCTAATTGATTGGCTAATCGGTTGGCCAACCGATTGGTGTGCGGCAGATTCAGATTTGTGGCCAGATTTGATTCTTTTGTTGCCAAGTTTCATCCAAGGGTTCTCCTTCATTGCTGTAGGCTATAAATAGAGGGGTAGAGTGAGGGATTTAAGGTGTGAAATATTTTATAATAGCTCCTTTTGGAGAGGAGGGTTACTCTTAATTGAGAAGACCTTCCAAAATTGTAACTTTTTATTGCAATCAATAAAAAATATTTTCACCCCTTCATAATTTCTTTTCTTCTCTTTGTCCAAAGATGAAAAGAGGATGAATATGAAGAATTGAATATGTGAGTTTATGCTTTTCTTTTCTTATTTTCTTTTCTTGTTTATTTCTTAATGCTTTGTAGAGTAGATTTACATTTATGTCTTTACTTTCATGTCTTTAAATTCATGTATTTACTTTCATGTCATGTTTTTTCTTTGTAGTATAGATTTATTTTCTTGCCAATAGTTTAGATTATTTTTATTCCCTCTCCTTCTCTTCTTGTTCCTTTTTCATCTCTCTTTTTATTTCTTTGTTTTATTTTCTAAAGATGTGGAACTAAACTCTTGTAGGAATTCTAGAATTGCATGAAACTAGTATTAATCTCTCTTATAATTTATGGATTATTCTCTTGTGCTTAAATGATCATGTTTAGGATAATCAACTAGAGAACTAATTGATAGAAGAAGAATTGAATAATTTATGCTTGCCTTAAAAGTGGTAGGATAGAGTATGCTAATGAATTCTAGAATTACTATCTCTTTGTTATTCTTTTCATGAGTATTAATTTTGCTTGGATGATAATAGGATAGGTTATGCCTACCTTAAAAGTGATAGGATAGGCTATACTTAACAAATCTAAAGTAAAATGTGATAATAAGATAATAATTCATATTTTATAAGTGAGATAAGCTAGTGGATTCAATTCTAAATTCCTCATATCTTTAATTGAATCCTCCATCTTTTACTTTCTTAATTTTCATCTTTATTCTTGATTTTATTTTCCTTTACTTCTCACTCTCTCTCACTCTCAATCTTGTTTTGATTTATTCGCACTTATTCACATCCACTCTTTATCTCCCCACTTTTCATTCTCATTTTATTTTTATTTACATTTCATCACTTCCACACTCTCTAATCTCTCCACAACCACTTTCATCATGTTTTCACTCCTAATTGTCACACACACAACATAAGAACCGAATTTGATTAACTCCTATAAACACCTTCCTCGTGGGATCGATAATTTTTTATACTATAACTTGATGGTTGTATACTTGTAACTTTGGCACATATTTATTTTCTATCAAAGGGTGGGCCTTACTACATGGCTATATCTTGGTCGCTTATTTAGCAAAATAAATTGTCACCTCATACCCATTATTTCCCATTATAATACATTGGTCTGGGGAATGCGTGAGATGAGAGGGTATAATGGTCATGGAAAGTCCTATGTCCTTAACACTATGTGATGATGGAACTTCCTACTACCCATTTTTAGAATTAGAGAAAAGTCCTAATCATTCGTGTCCCAATCTTGAGTGAGCCAAACATGAGCATTGATTGAATCTCAGGACGTTGAAATCCCAGTTGTTTTTTTTTAAATCATAAATTTTTATTTATATTTGTAAATGAGAGATTGATGGTTAAGCTATCAAATTTTGAAATTTAAACTTAAGAAATTAATTTATCTAAGAAAATCCTACTGATAGATAATAGATATGTACCTAAAGTTGCAAGTATACAACTATCAAGTTATAGTATTAAAAGTTATCGATCCCATGAGGAAGGTGTTGTAAGAGTTAATCAAAATCGGTTCTGATGTTGCGTGTGCGACAATTAGGAGTGATAAATAAAATGTGTGTGGAGAGATTAAGAGAGTGTTTGTAAATATGTGTGAATAAAAACAAAACAAGATTGAGAGAGGAGAAAGAATGATGAATAAAATGAAGGAAAATAAAATAAACAAATGAAAATCAAGAATAAAGAGGAAAATCAAGAAAGTAAAAGATGGGGATTCAATTAAAGATATGAGAAATCTAGAATTGAATCCACTAACTAATCTCACTTATAAAATATGAACAATTCTCTTTTTATCACATTCAACTTTAGATTTATTTAAGTATATACTATCAAACCACTTAAGGAAAGCATAACCTATCAAATTATCATCTAAGCAAAATTAATACTCATGAAAAGAATAACAACTAAATAGTAATTCTAGAATTCCTTCTACCAATTAGTTCTTTAGTTGACTATCCTAAACATGATCATTTTAAGCATAAGAGAATGATTAACAAATTATGAAATTTAAACTTAAGAAATTAATTTATCTAAGAAAATCCTACTGATAGATAATAGATATGTACCTAAAGTTGCAAGTATACAACTATCAAGTTATAGTATTAAAAGTTATCGATCCCATGAGGAAGGTGTTGTAAGAGTTAATCAAAATCGGTTCGATGTTATGCAGCGACAATTAGGAGTGATAAATAAAATGTGTGTGGAGAGATTAAGAGAGTGTTTGTAAATATGTGTGAATAAAAACAAAACAAGATTGAGAGAGGAGAAAGAATGATGAATAAAATGAAGGAAAATAAAATAAACAAATGAAAATCAAGAATAAAGAGGAAAATCAAGAAAGTAAAGATGGGGATTCAATTAAAGATATGAGAAATCTAGAATTGAATCCACTAACTAATCTCACTTATAAAATATGAACAATTCTCTTTTTATCACATTCAACTTTAGATTTATTTAAGTATATACTATCAAACCACTTAAGGAAAGCATAACCTATCAAATTATCATCTAAGCAAAATTAATACTCATGAAAAGAATAACAACTAAATAGTAATTCTAGAATTCCTTCTACCAATTAGTTCTTTAGTTGACTATCCTAAACATGATCATTTTAAGCATAAGAGAATGATTAACAAATTATGAAAGAAATAAAATTTAGTTTCATGCAATTTCTAGAGTTCCCACAAGAATTAGTTCCACATCTTAGAAAAGGGCAATTTCCTAAAGGGTTCTAGCCTCAAGGTAAATTAAAAAAAATAAAAATAAATAAAAATAATTCCCTAGAGGGTTCTAGTCTCAAGGTGAATCAAAGAAAAGAAAAATATCTAGGTTCTACCCTCAAGGTGAATCAAAGAAAAGAAAAATAAATAAAAATAACTCCTAGAGGGTTCTAGCCTCAAGGTGAATCAAATAAAAGGAAAATAAAAAATTTCCTAGAGGGTTCTAGCCTCAAGGTGAATCAAAGAAAATAAAAAAATAAAAACTAATCCCAAAAGGGTTCTAGCCACAAGGTGAATAGTGTAAGAAAATAAAATCTAAGCAATGCAAAGAAATAAATCTATACTACAAAATAAAGACATGAAATTAAAGCAAGAAAATAAAGACATGAAAGTACTTGTATCAAAATAAATTTAATTCAAGAGGGTTCTAGCCTCAAGGTGAATCAAATAAAAGGAAAATAAAAAATTTCCTAGAGGGTTCTAGCCTCAAGGTGAATCAAAGAAAATAAAAAAATAAAAACTAATCCCAAAAGGGTTCTAGCCACAAGGTGAATAGTGTAAGAAAATAAAATCTAAGCAATGCAAAGAAATAAATCTATACTACAAAATAAAGACATGAAATTAAAGCAAGAAAATAAAGACATGAAAGTACTTGTATCAAAATAAATTTAATTCAAGAGGGTTCTAGCCTCATGAATATTTAACAACAAGAAAACAAAATATTATAAGAAAAATAAAATATAAAAGAGAAAACTTACATTTCAAGAGGGTTCTAGCCTCTTGATGAAGGCAAATCTTCTAGCCTCTTGATCTCCATCTTCATCTCATCTTCATCTTCATGCTCAAATAAAGAGAAGAAAAGAAAAATATGAAGAGGTGAAAAAAAATTTTTATTAATTGTAATAAAAAGTTATAATTTTGGAAGGTCTTCTCAATTAAGAGTAACCCTCCTCTCCAAAAGGAGTTATTATAAAATTTTTGACACCCAAACCCCTCACCCTCTACTCCTATTTATAGCCTACAGCAATGAAGGAGAACCGTTGGATGAAACTTGGCAATCAAGGAATTGAAATCTAGCCACAAATCTGATTCTGCCGCTCACCAATCGGTTGGCCGACTGATTGGTTTGCGCAGTTTTGATTTTTTTTGTGATTTTTTGACCCGATTTTTTCATGGATCCTTGAGTTTTCTTGGGCCTTCTTTTGTCTTCATATTTGAGCTTCAGTAAATGGTAGAAAATCAGGGAGTTTGAGTCTTTTGGGCTTTTATTCATTATTTCTTCATTAACACGTAAATTAAGATAAAAATAATTATTAGCGGTATATTTATTTATATAAGATAGATGATGAGGGTATAAAATTATAATAAAAATGTGATTATCACCTACCAATCAAACCATCTACTTTAACTAATAAGAAAAAAACTTCGGTTCTCTTATAATCATAAGCATTTAATGTATTAGTTAATAGATGATCTTTAAGTTATAATCTATATATATATATATATATATATATATATATATATATATATATATATATATATATATATATATATATATATATATATATATATATATATATATATATATATATATATATATATATAATCAATCATCACTCTTATTACACTATAATAGCTTAACATATTCAAAGGGCATATAAACCAACATCTATAAACCAAAGAAATCAAAACAATCCATGTGAGCACGGGTTTAATACTTGTATATATATATATGGTTAATTTCACGAAATCCTCTAGACTTTAAACTTTTCCATTTCCACAAATAATCTATTATCTATTACTATTTAAAGAAAGCCCTACTTTTGGGCCTGCAAGCTTCATTTTCAAAAAACCCAGAAATACCCTCAATTTTTACATAAAACTTGATAATTAGTTTGTGGGAAAATTTATAAATATAACTAGTCCAATTAAATTTCTACTGAAATCATCATTTCCAAAAGTTATAGATGCCCTAATAACTTCAAATTATTTTTCTAATTATGGGAGGGGCAAACATGTAAAATTCATAAGAGAGAAACTAATTGCAATCCTCGCTTCCACATGTTAAAAAAAAAATCCAAAAACGCCCTCATAATTTAGAGTGTTCTAAATCCATGAAGAGGCGAAATTTGACAGACTACAACGATAAAAAAAAAATTGCACATTCCCCACTCCTCCCGCGTTCTCAACAATTAAAAGAAACAATTCGCCTCCTCAAAACTCTCCATCAGATAAAGAAAGTATCCAAATGTTTCATCCTCTATACAAAATCTCACTCTAATTTCTCTGACAGAAGTAAAACAATAAAAAGAAAAACACGCCGACAAAGAAATAGAGAGAGAAAGGCTTGAGGATTGATCTACAAGAAATGGAGGTTTCGTTCTTCCTAATTTTTTATGATTTTTCTTAATTTGATTTACTCACCAACAATGTAGTTTCTTTTGATTTCATATTTGATGCTATAGGTTGGAATAGTTATCAGTTTTATGAATGTAATCTCTATATATAGTTAGGTTTGTGTGGTATAAATTCTTTTTCCAGTGAATTTGATATATAAAACATTGTTAATTTGTGAATTATCATACATTTATAGCACTTTTTAAATATTTTTGTACACCTATTTGTTTTAGCATCAACTATTAAGGTGTTATAATATTTTTTTCTGCCCAAAATATAAATTATGGCATGCACGCATCGCGTCTACTGGAGTACTAGTTGAGAAATAACTGAAACTTCCTTGAGAGAAAGACATCTCTTTCTTTTATGGTAAAAGACATCTCAATTTAGTCATTTATTCATACAGCCCCGAAAATGAGTATGTTTTGTTTCCCTCTCAAAGAGATTTAAGTTATTTAGAAATTACAGATGGAAGTACGGTAAAAGTTTAAAGTTAAAAATTTACAAGAGTTTGTGTGACAACCCAAAGTTGGTATTTTGTGTTCCTTTTTATTTTAGACAGCTCTATTTTCTTTACGCAATTAAAAAATAACATGTGGAAAAATGAGTGTAACATAAATAAAACTATGATGCCCTTGTGGCTATACATTGAAAGATGGGATGAAAAATGTGTGCAAGGAGATAAAAAAATTGCTCCTATTGAGGATAAAATGAGAGACAATCGATTGAGATAGTTTGGTCTTTAAGAGATTTAGAGACAGACAAAATAGAACTTGATTAAAAATCAATTAATTAAGAAAGATATGATAATAGGTGACTTAACAGAGGAGATGACTCTATCTTATTAAAACAAATAGAGGAGATGACTCAAAATAGAATTGAATGGAGTTAAAAGTAGGATTTAGGAATATGCTACCCAAAAATTTGGAACAAAAGATGTTGTTGTTGTTGGCGGTGGTGGTGGTGGTGTTTTAGGTAGCTTTATTTACTACCATACATAAGGGAGAAAAAAAATAGATTTAGATCCTCTCCACTATAAAAAAAAATAATGGAGGAACCAATACTTAATCACAACCATTAACTATATGATGGGTGATTAAGATTTTGTTCTTTGAGTACAAATTAGAAATGAGTGCAATGCACGAGGGTATGGTGAGTGTTAGATTTAGAATGTATCACAATCATCCACTAAATAATTAAGGTTGGCATTAAAAGTTGTGATCTCTCCCAGCGGCGGACCTAAGAATTTCGACAAGGGGGGGCGGCCAAAAAATTTAATAATTAAATACAATAATTTTTTTTATATAAACATTGCAACCTTGGGATAGAACGATCACCAAATAAAAGCCACGATGATCTTATTTCAAGGAAAAGAAGAAGAAGAAAGGAACAAAAGGGACAAAAGAGAGGTTATTCTTTATAAAGAAAAATAATGTTAGTAATCTTTTGCTCCCATGATCATACTAGCCTCTTCGATGTAATTTTACTTGTGTGATTCCTCTTCCTCTTCATTTTGCTGCGTGAGATGGGATCAAAAGGGGACTACAGATTAATTCAAAACAACACAAGGTATATGCTTTCTTGTTTTTTCCCTTTCAAGTAAATAGAATTTCTTTAAGCGTCCTCATTTTCTTTTTTCTTTTTGTTTCCTTCAATTCAAAATCATTAATAAAAACATAAGAACTAATAGTTGTACAATATACTTATAGTACAATTCATACCATCAAAATATATGTCGTCACATATATATAGGTTACATCTATAAAAGTTAATATACTCGAGAAAAATGCTCTTATGAAACTATGGAATCCAGATCTTCATATAAAACAAAAGTTCACCTAAATAATCAAGAAGAATATTGCTTTTAAATTTGAAAATGCACTACTAACTAACACCCAAAAAATGAGCCTAAGGTTAAACTACTAATTAATGCCCTCTCTTTTTGTTTATGGGCCAAGGTGGGGCCAAAGCCCCCTTGGCCCTCACCTAGGTCCGCCCGTGATCTCTCCACTACCTTTTTATAGTGGAGAGGATCCAAATTCAACAAAACTGGAGCAGATTTAGGGTTGGGCATAGGTCAGTTCGAACCGTGGGCCTAATCAGCCCAGCCCGATTTTGGTTGAAACCATGCCCGACCCACACCGGGCTGGGCCCAACCCGGCCCACATTGGAGGTGGGTCATGGGTTGGGCTGGGTTTTAAGTCAGACCTGGGACCAAAGAGGCAAGCCCGACCCTCTATAGGCCCTGCCCACCAGTGGCTTGGTCCGGCCAGGCCTGGCCCGGCCCGAGTTAGTTATAAATATTTAATTTTTTTTAACATTAATGGTTAACATATTTTTTTTCTCTTATATTTGTAATTTAAATTCAAACTAAATGAAAGTTATTAACTTCCCGTAGATGTAGGTCTTCCTCTAAAGTCCGAACCACGTATATGTTTGCGATATTTTTCTGTATGATGTTTATCTTTGTGCAATACATGCATTTGTGTATATATCATTTTAAATAAAGAGTTTGAAATAGAAAAAAATAAATTAAATATAATTTTATAAATATAAATAACAATTTAATATATTCTAAATAGGAAAAAAATTAAAAAAAGGAACACATGGGCCGACCCACGACCCATGGGCCATGGGCCGGTTCTGACCCAGCCTGCCCCTGGCAGGTCGTGGGCCAGGCTAGGTCTAGTCCCAGACCCAAGATCAGAGAGGTAGGTCCGGCCCACTTTGACCCGCGCGGCCAGCCTTGAACCCAGCGGGCCGGGTAACGAGCCTAAACCGGCCTGACTGATGTAGGATACTTAACGGATAATTTTATGGAGGAGTGGGACAATCACAAGCTAAATACGGAAACACACATATTATTGACTTTCGCAAAGAAACGATCATATCTTCTAATCCGGAAGGCGGCTTCTGACATATTATATATGTAAATCACCTATCTCGACGAGACGAAGCCAAATAAATTGTCAGATTTCTAAAATCTCATCAGTATCACCAGCTTTTAGCAGAAATCCAAAAATAATTAATATTTAGTTTATTTTTAGTAATAAAGTTGGAGTCTATTTAGATTAGGAAACAAATTCAATTTTGATTGATGTTGGACTGATTTATTTCCTATAATATAGGAAGTCTTGTTAGGGTAGGATTTGATACTTTCTATTTCTTTGTAATTCGAGTCTTATTAGGAGTCTATTTTATTTTTCTATTAAAGAAAAGTCATGTAACCCTAGAATCAATATATCTTTTATTCAATTAAATTCCTCTTTAATATTTCTTAGTGGATTCAGAGATCATTTTTTGTGGATTCAGAGAACAACCCTTGATGTATTCCAAGATTTTTACTTCCGTGCTGCGTTACTCAGCTACGCCCATGCCTAAGCAGATTGAAGCCTGTTACCATGCATATTAATTTCATTTATGAGTCGCAATAATTTGCAACCAAAATGCAACAACTATGGGGGACAAAGAAAGCTACTACTTTTATCCATACTATATCACACGCCATCTTAGATTGTGATGGGATATATGTAAGATATAATATATGCCACTGCCAGCCAACTAAAAGAGCTAGCTAAGGTTGATGGGATGAAGAAATTTTTAAAATAAACCCATTCACAATTTTAATCCCAAATTTCGACCCTATTCCAAGTTAATTACAAGAATCGACCCAGTTTCTAGCCACGCCGCCTTCGCGGGCTAAACCGGTCGCTTTAAAAATCGCCTTCCTAATTAGTCGGGGTTGCCAACCCCGACTAATTAGTCGCCTAATTAGGAGGGGTTATAATATGAAAAGGGGGTGTGGGGAGTTCCTAATTAGTTGGGGTTGGCAACCCCAACAAATTAGGATCGCGTTTTTTTTAAACAACCCACTTTCTCGCCACAAGGGTGACGTGACGAGAAAGTGGGTCGATTTTGATAAATAAAACAAGAGTGGGTCGATTTTTGGGATTAAATATGTTTTTTGGGTTTATTTTGAAAATTTCTTCTTGATGGGATATATGTAAATATAATATATGCCACTGCCAGCCAACTAAAAGAGCTAGCTAAGGTTAATTAGTAGCTAGAAAAACAACTTGGTTGATGGAAAAAAGTATGTTTTAATTATGTGGCAGTCCCTTAGAGGAGATTTTTAAATCCAGGATCCTCATAAAGCTTCTTTATGATTGTGCAAGAAACCTACTAACCTAGGACAGATAACAGTGAATGAAAGACAAATAAGTTTACAATATGTAACCCTCAAGTCACTTGCACTTCATAGTTTTCTACTACTAATCACCATGTATTTAGCTAATTGTAATCTTCTCCTTTGCCTATAAATTAAGAGGACCACAATGCAAACTAAAAACTAAGATAAACATCCAAGTTTCTCTCTAGATAGAATATGACTTCCTTCACTTCTCTCTTCTCTTACTTACAAACCAAATCTCACGTTGAGCTCTCCACCAAAACCTTGGTGTTTGATGTGGAGGGAGGCCTCTTAAAATCTTCATCTACCTTCCCTTACTTCATGCTTGTAGCGTTAGAAGGAGGAGGGTTTTTTAGAGGTCTACTCCTTTTACTTGTATATCCATTGCTTTGTTGTTTAAGCCAAGAGATGGGGATTAGGGTTATGGTTATGGTGTCCTTTTGTGGACTAAAGAAGGAAAGTTTTGAAGTAGGGAGAGTTGTCTTGCCTAAGTTTTTATTGGAAGATGTAGGGTTTGAAGGGTTTGAGGTGATAAGGAGGAGTAAGAGGAGAGTTTGTGTGAGTAGGATGCCAAGGGTGATGGTTGAGTGCTTCTTGAAGGAATACTTAGAGGTGGAGGTGGTGGTTGGGAGAGAGTTGAAGGTGTTTCATGGTTTTTACACTGGTTTCATGGAGGAAGAAGGGGAGTATTTTGTGGAAGAACAAAAGAGTGTTGATTATATTGGGGTGTTGAGCTCCACAAATATATCTATTGAAGCACCAGTCTTCTCTCATTGCAAGGTTTCTCTTCGATTCCTCCCTGTCTCTCTCTTAACATATAATGTCTCATCTACAAGTCTACCAAGGTGAAGATCACAATATATATATAATGGATGGATTTGGAATCCTTCCATTGTGAAATAAAGAATGAACATTGTTGTGCTTAATATGCTTTCTAATTAAGAATGTTGGAGAAGTAGAGTGTTACATGATGTTTCATTTTTAATATTGGCAACCTATTTCTTTACTTTGGAATTGTTGTGTACCTGTTTTAGCAACCCTGCCCTTATATCTGTGAAATCATATGAAATTATCATTCCATGTTTTTCTAACCCTGGTGCTATTTTTCACCTCCTCTTGATACAGGAACTCTACATGGTAACTGAAGAAGAAAAAAGCAAATGGCACATTTTACCAAGACAAAAATACCCCAAACCCCTCATCTTTCATGATGGCAGGATTGCATTCAGACCAAACCCCCTCAACACAATCTCAATGTTTGTTTGGCTCCCATTTGGGCTCATCCTCTCCATCTTTAGGCTCATTATATGCCTAACTCTCCCCTTCAACGTCTCCACACCAATCCTAGCCTTAACCTCGACGAAATGGAGGCTCAAAGGATCAATACCATATTCTCTCACCTCCAAGGCTCACTTACTTGCATGCAACCATAGAACACTAATCGATCCTGTCTACATCGCCATCGCCCTCAATAGACCTGTGACTACTGTCACGTACAGTCTGAGCAAGGTGTCAGAACTCATATCTCCGATCAGAACAGTCAAGTTGACCAGAGACCGGAAAGTAGATGGAAAGTTGATTGAAAGAATGTTGATGCAGGGGCATAATCTTGTAGTGTGCCCGGAGGGGACGACTTGTAGAGAGCCGTATCTTCTGCGGTTCAGCCCTCTTTTTATCGAGCAAGCCGATGAAATAGTCCCGGTCGCCGTGAATGTTAGGGTTAGTATGTTCTATGCTACAACGGCTAGAGGGTTCAAAGGGTTTGATGCATTTTATTACTTGATGAACCCTAGTATGTGCTATGAGGTGGAGTTTTTGGATACGGTCGATACAAGTTGTGTTAAGGTTGGGAAGGGGAGTAGCATTGAGATGGCTAATTTGGTTCAAGGGATGATAGGGAGGGCTTTGGGGTTTGAGTGCACTACGCTCACTAGGAGAGATAAGTATATGATACTTGCAGGGAGTAATGGGATCGTTGGATCAAAATGAGGAGAAAAGGACGAAGCGTCTGTATGTGTTGAACTAGATTATGGCAAGTGATGTATTGTCCATGTGTACCCAATTCATCATCCTAGTCTGTATTGTTCATGTTCAATCTGCTGCAGATTGAAGATAGTTACCATATTTCATATATGAGTCGCATTAATAATTTGCAACCAAAATGCAACAACTAGGGGAGGTCATATTTTATGAGAAAAGTTTGTTCAAATGAGATTGCAGTGTAAAATATTTAATATGCTTTCTAATTAAGAATGTTGGAGAAGTAGAGTGTTACATGATGTTTCATTTTTAATATTGGCAACCTATTTCTTTACTTTGGAATTGTTGTGTACCTGTTTCCTTCTACTATTATCTGTATATATAATGTTTGGGTTTGGCGTTTGTTTATTTTTCTAAGCCTAAAAATTAACCACCCGCCGGAATAAAGAAACAAAAGTAATTAATTATTACGTGTAATATTTATTCGTAGTCCAACGGTTAGGATAATTGCCTTCCAAGCAATAGACTCCCGGAAAAGGTTTTTTTTTTTTTTTTTTTTCCTCTCCTCATCAATCCAAACCAAGCATGCATGAAAGTGCTGGCTAGATCAATGAATTTATTTTTATTTTTATTTTTATTTATTTATTTATTTTGTGCATCACTGGTCCAACTAGAAGGCATTTATGGCCAAAAGAAGGACAGCCGCTACGCGGAATTGACGCAACACCAAACATGACAAACCTGTTTCAACGGCAATCACGATCCGTCTAGGGTCGCATAAGAAATGGCAGTTTGTTACAACCACATTGTCGGCATGAGCTCCGGCCACACTCCTCTCATATTAATAAACTCCAACAGTGCATTGTGGTTGGCGCCGTTGAACGGCTTAAATTAACCTGCAGGGACATGCGACGCCGCATTATTTATATGAACACGGGGGAATACGAATTGGCTGAAGAGCCGGATATCACAAGTACGTTCCAAGTAGCGAATCGTATTCATTCTTTCGTCACTTTTGTGAGAGCGAGAGAGAGATAGAGGATGGCCACAGGTTTGGTGGCAAGCACGTAGCCGCGTAGTCATAAGTCCCAGCAAAATCTCTTCACAAGGAGCACAACCTGTAACTAGGGGTGTTAAACCGTATCCGAGGAAATATCTGTAACCGTATCCGTTAGGATACGAATATGGTTACTCAAATCTATAACCGACAGGATATGGTTACGGATATGGTTTTGTAGTGAAATATCCAAATCCGTGTCCGAAATATCCGAATACATATTAGTCAAACTCTTACTATAGTTTTAATTCTTAGATTATGGATTTGTGGTTAATTTTGATGATCAAGATGCCTAATCTTAGCTTTTCAATTATAATGAACATATTAACGAACTCTTTTGTATCACATGAACTATGTTTTCTCAATACTATCTACTTTTCTCATATTCGTTTTGTATCCACATGCATATCCGCTTATATATCCGCATGTATATCCGTAACCGCATCCGATTTTAGCGGATATGGATATGAATTTTCTTTACCGAGGTATATCTGTATCCATATCCGTATCCGAGATGGGTTAGCGGATATCGATATGGTAACTATCATATTCGATCCGTATCCGGACCGAATGCACCCCTACCTGTAACCCATGAAGCTTCAAAAAATGTTGCCTCTTTCTATTAAATAAACATTACAAACATTTGTACATACAATTTGCAACAACAAAAGGTTAAGGACGCGCCTCTTTCTGTACAAAAACAATAGAGGATAACAATCAGCCCCCCTCCTGCCCGTTAACAGGGTCCAACGGTTGCTAAAAGGGCGACGGTAAGCTTCAACAGATACATTTTTAATTTAACATATACAGTTTCAGAGGGTAATACAAGAAAAATAATTACCCCCTTCATCTTTTTGTGACAATCTGAACATAGAATCACCCAAAACATGAGGATGCTTTGAGAAATGTTGATTCTCGGTATAAATGGAGGAGACTTCCTTAGCTCCCAAGGGTATCTCTACTCCCAAAACAAGCTGCAAGCATATACAGAATTCCTCTATCCTCAAGTATCAGTGAGGTCCAAGTTTTTGGGAAGTTGGCTGGATTCAACAACCGATAGCTCTAACTTATAGTTTTTAGTACTTGTGTCTCTGTAAATATCTTTATTCACACTCTTCATGAAATCCTCCCGAATAGAGTCGATATCAATGTAATTGCTTCCGTTAAGTGATAAGCCCCAGTAGAATACAACATTAGGGTCGGCAATCTTGTGATCTATGTATTCTGTGGGGTTTGGATCACAATGCCCCTGCACTGTCTCCAGCTGCAAGGAAATATTAAGGACTTCACAATTTTACATGAAACAACAGAAGAAAGTGTAATATGATTGTAAGTGACAAAGCAAGGAAACTTTACCTTGAGGAGAAGACTTCTGAAGCGCGATTTTACCCAGCCAGACCAGTCTCTTAATCCGTCATCATCAGGTGCGGTGAGTAAAATTCGGAGGAAGTTTATGTACTTCTTACTGTAAGGAAAAGGCTCAAACAGGCAACTCCATTCGAAATTAACCCTCTCAAAGTCCTGAGGAAAGAACACACATGGACGTTAACAATGCACACCATAGGTGAATGTTCCCTTAAGTCCCAATCTTTTGTTGGAGCATGAAGGATGAGGTAAAGTTGTAGAGGAGAATATAATAGATAACATGGTCAGGTGAATTGTTCTAGTTTTTTTAGTTGTCCATTTGAAACACATCACGAGCTGGACTGTAGCCAAAGAAAATTGGTACTAATAAGTTGCCGATCGGATAAATCAAACTATTATCTAATGACTCCTCACACATGTAGGACAAACATGCAGCTCAAGCAACTAAGTGCCATGTAAATCTCAAAAAAAATGCATTACATACAAACAATAATTATAAAGATCAACATGAACTCAAATAAAATCAAAATTATGGCTCGCTAATACTAATTTCAAGAATAAACAAAAAAATTATCCCAAATGAATATAAAGAACATCTTTGGCAATATTACCATAGAAAGTTGAAAGAACCCTCAACTAGAAGCATCATGGATATATAATGTGAGATAAACAGAAACATACCCTGGTCATAGAAAATCCACGCTGGAATTCCGCGTCAATCTTGTTGAAGGTGCTTTTTGTGATGTTAGAGTTACACCAGTCAAATGGTGGACAGGGCATCATGATTGGCATGAGGGAACGATTATCAGGATACTTGAATGGTATGGACTTATCTAGCAAGATCACGGGTTGGGGCCAGGGCCAACGAGAAAAACACTCAAAGAAAATAGACATAAGTGAGTTTATACTGGCATTTGGATATCTCTGACAAACTTGAGCTACAAGGATTGCCAGATGGATCCCTCCGAAAAAGCCAAGTAACTGCAAAAACATCACACAACCAACATTTCACTTCAGTGACATAATAGGCTACAATTCTCATATCCATGATAACAGTAACACAATAATACAAGAAGAGAAAAACACTCACATGAGAGTAGATTCCACGCCTTCTCGCCCATAATTTAACACAACGTAGAACTGTTTGGAAGTTCTGAATGTCGACAGAAAATACAAAGATCAGAAATAAATCAATAATTAAATGTAAGCCTCAGTCTGGCACTGCATTTTTTTTTCTATCAAACAAAACCACAAATATAGGTTTAAAGAAAAAGAATAGAAAATTGAAATAAATAAATTCAGAAAGAAAATTTTACGAAAAGAAAAGAATCCTAACAGCTTCTTAGATGCATAAGATATAGCTCAAGCAGGTGTGGAGCTAGGCCTAGGTAGGGGCCAAAAGGGCCCAGCTGCCCTTTGAAAAATAAAGGGTGTTCTGTATACATACCCATTAATCATGCACATTAGCAAACTATCCTCAAATCTCAATATTTGCAAACGTCAACTTTGGGGAAAAAAGTATTCCCCATATCAACAAATCATCAACCTTGTTGGATATGGTAAGTAAATATTTGTTTGTTGATATTATTACAGTGTAGTTACAAACTAGAATATCAAAGTTAATGATTTGTTGATTTGGGGGCCTTCTTTCCAAAGTTGATGATTTGGAGTAGTTTCGCAAATATGCATGATTTAAGGGGTATATATAATTAAAAAAACCCCAAGATAAAAAAATCAAGGGTAATTGGTTAATTATATAATAAATCATAGGGGTAAAATGCAAGGTCCCTCAAACTTTCTCAAAAAACTTTTGTTCTGCTCGCGAGTCGCAAACATAAGGCAAACAGATAATGAGCCATCTAGGCTTCTCATGAGCATTCTCTTCGCACTCATCCACGAAGACCCAGCCAGATCTCATCCGACTGCATTCCCTCTGCCCTCATTCGTCCGTGTTCCCTCCGCCTCATGCGCTCATCCTCAACCAGATTTCATCCGGTTCATATTCTACCTTTTTCCCTCTTTTGGTTTGAACCCCCTTCTGAAATTCCTGCCTCCGCCACTAGGCTCAAGGTTTGCAAACTTCATTGTTCGAGTATTTGCAGAAAAGGGGAAAAATCAGCTCTTACTGGGTCAATAATGGTCGTATGGAGCAAAGCAATGGATGTGAAACCGTAGCAAACATGTACAGGTTGTTAGCAATTGACAAATGCCATAGAGAAATCTCAACAGTAAATATAAGTCTAACGTCAGGTCAATTACTTACCAAGAACATGTATCTGTTCATTGAAATCAAAGCTGGCATTATGTAACAGAGAATCTAACTCAGTTTCCTGACGAAAAGCAGAAAATTCTGTGGAGCGCCCTAAGAACTGATTTCTGGAGAAATAATCTCTGGAGAGCTCAAGACAGGGCCTTTTAATTTAATTGGTACTGTTCTTTTCAAGTTATAAGGTGGTATCCCTAATCGATTACATAAGACTTGATCTCACTTTTTTTTTTTCTTCTTCTCAGACCTCAGAACAGAAAAAATTCTGTGACACACGTGTTTAGGCCCCCTCACTATTCAGGAATATTAGGTTATTTTCCAGCTTTACATACCTAAATTACTCCGCACAGCTGGAGACCCAATTATCCAAATTGCCAAAAGTTGATGACTATTACTCTTAAAGTAGGGTTATTTAGATATTAGCCCCTCAAATCTTCAATAATTCCATTTCAGTCCCTCAAATCCATGAAATTGCTCATTAGTCCCTCAAATCCTAGGGTTATTGCAATTTGGTCCCTCAGTGACCAAAACATCGTCAAGTAATGCTCTTTTAAGGGTTATTGCAGATTGGCACTCTAAAGTTTACACCTTTTTAAACTTTATTATTGTGAAAGTTTTTTCTTATTTGACACTTTATTACCCCAAAGTTTACACCTTTTTGACTCTGATACCTCAAAATCGTTTTTGACACTTTGATATCCTAAAGTTAACACATTTTTTAACTTTCATACCCCAAAGATTCCACAAATTTTAATTTGATACCTCAAAGTTCATACATTCTTTAACTTTGATACCCTAAAGTTTAGGGTACCAAAGTGCCAAAAACAAAATTTTGGGGTATCAAATTTAAAAGCTATAAACTTTATCGTAAGAAAGTATCAGAGAAAACTTTACGGTATCAAGGTTTAAAAAAAGGTGCAAACTTTAGGGTATCAAAGTGTCAAAGAACTTTGGGATAAGCAAAGTTAAAAGGGTGTAAATTTTAGAGTACCAAAGTGCCAATAACCCTTTCTTTAAACAAGATAGTTTTAAGAAAGAAATCATAAATAAGGGGTATTTTGGTCATTAAGGGACCAAATTAGAAGAGCCCTTAGGATTTGAGAGACTAATGAGCAATTATTGAGATTTGAGGGACTAAAATGGAATTATTGAATATTTGAGGGACTAATATCTAAATAACCCTTTTAAGTATCACCCTCAACAGCCAAGTGCATTAAAAATATTTATATAAATCTATCCACCAGCATAAAGGTTTTAAAACAGTAGATGTATTAAAAAACCAGTTTAGGCTAAGACTGCTGTGAGGGTTAAATCAAACGAGACGCAATAAGACTAAGAGCCAAAAGTCACACAAAATAAACAATTCTCTCATTAACAGGAAATAAGATGTATGTAGATCTTCAGCAAAGATTCAACTTGTGAATAACCTCAAAATATATCGTTCCACCAGACTAATTGCAAGTACAATGTCTACTTAAAAGTAAATAAGAGCAAAAGAAGTTTAAAAAAAGGTCAGTTGACAGCACAGATGTTTCCATATTAACAGTAAACTTAAGCCGTACCTTCAAATTTGGAACTAATTCAAGAATTCTCCGATTGGCCCGTACCCCAGATAGGCTTCTCAGACTGGTTTCGTCAGCGACAGCCAAATAGGGATCGAAGAGGTCCAGATCCTATTAAAAAGGGTAACAGTTAAAACTTGACTAAGAAGAATGACGAAACATTTGGGACTACAGTTTGACATTGTATTCCAATGATGCTTAAGCTTACATATGGAACCAAAACAAAGGAATCACTACAGCATGTATTTGCAAAACTGCCTGATTCAGAAGCATGTGCACATGCACACAGTTTCACAAAGACACACAAAGCAAATAAAACCACGAGCAAAAGGTCATCCTATAAAATGGTAACCTCGTAACAAATGGACAGCAAGAGCTAAGTACGCACAGTGTACATTTTTGTTATATATTCTTTCATATGCAATGAAATTTATTAAATGACTTTAACACTTATCCCACAGTGCAGAATTTGGCAGGATAATGATGAGAATGAAAAAACATGGAAAGTCAACAAAAAATGGAAATAAATTCTACAAAATACAAAGGCTTATTATAGTGCCTGAATTACTATGAAGTGATCTATGAATTACATGTCTTTAACAAAGTTTATTTGTTATATATATCCAATGAAATTTATTACATGACATATCAATTTTCACACAATGCAGAATTTGCAAGGATTATGAAGAATGAAAAAACATGAAAAATCACAAAAAATAGGCAATATATTTTACAAAATGCTGAAGATACCTTAAACTTCCTGAATAAAACTTCCTGACTAAGTATGAACTGATCTTTGACCTTCATGTGTCTTTCGCACAGTTTATTCATGATATTAGCAAATCAATCGAGTAAATAAATAATCACTAGTTATAGCTACTGGCCTTAACTTTTGTATATCCAGGATTTCGATAGCCTAGTTGATGGCTATAGTGCCCTAGGGACTTGATATTAACTGATATTTTGGGTTTTATTTAAGTTGATATGTGGAATTGTGCTTTCTCGCATAATATGGTTCGGAATAATGCACTCTAAGGGGATGTTTGGCAACTCCCCCCCGATCCAAGTTAGTGGGTGGAGTTAATCTAGTTAAAGGGTTGAATTGTTGTTCGGATAAAATTGGGCCAACTCCAAACTTGGTTTTTCTTTGTTCACAATTTAGGCTCTTATCTGGGTTAGGATTGAACCACCCCCTACTTGGTTTACAACTAACCTAGTTAAGATTTTAACCATGTTAGTGAGGAGTAGCCAAACACCCCCTAAAATTTTGTTTCACTCTGTTACACAATTGGGTTATATCTTCAAAGAATCTCCTACTTAGCATCATACATTGATTTAGGAAATTTCTGCTCAAAATGCTATGTCAAAAAAAATTGTACCTCGAATCTAAGAGACTTCTTTTTCAAGGTGTAACGGGCTCACAAGAGATTGATGAAGGCTTCAGATTATTAATACTGGGTAGGAATATCTGAATGATCCTCGAACATAATGGTTCTTGTTTACGGGTTCCCTCAGTTGTATCAGGCACTCTAGATACTTGAGCCCATAGCCAGGACAGCAACGACAACTCAAGCAGCTGATGGGGTAAGTATTCTCCCTCATTAGGAGAAAATTCTTGATTCCTTTCCTCCTTTACTTTATTTGATTAGGGAAAACAAAATTATACTAAGATTAAATGGTTTAGTAGTTTACCTTGCGCATTTTAACTTGATTAATATTTCAAATTTTGATCAGGAACAACTGAAATGAATAATCTTTCGTTGCTACTAAAGCAACTTCTGATTTATAGTAAGGTGTGCTTTGTTCCACACTGCAAATGCATCAGCATGTCGTAGGATATTTTTCCTATACACCTCTTTCCTATGCAGACACAAAGAACACACGCATGCATGCTTGTGTACATGCGCGCATGCATATATTTCACAGACCAGGTTCAATTTTGTATTACCTCATACATATGAACAAACATTACTGTTTCAACTGAAGGCCGGAATGCCAACAGACTATAAGTCATCAGATGAGCACACTACTTTATAGAAGAAAAAAACTACTGGAAGGTCCTTACATGCGCAAGCAAACATAAAATATGATATAGACAAAGTAAAATGACAAATATTTAGAAGAAATAAATAAAGAAAATATTTTACGTCACTGATTCTAGGTGGTGAAATCATCTCACCATGATCTCAGTGAACTGTACATAAAGAAAATAAGAATAAGTATCCACTTCAACAACAAAAACCCTTACATCAGGAACTGAGGCAGAGCAAAGCTGGGCATAAGGAAAATCAACTGATATCCCATTGTACTTAAAACGCATGAGAGGGATCTTGGCACTTTTGATGCAAATAATGTCCGATACTTCAGGTCTACTCTGAAGCATGTCACGCAGAAAAACAAAAAAGTCTTCCTGCACAATGATAATCAGATTTCCAGAATTAATTACTACTGTACTATAAAATTTATGTGGAGGACTACAAAAAAGAAACTTACCTCCAAGTTTGCAAAGTAAGGACCCACACATAACGCATCTATATCAGAGTCGGATCCATGAACCTGAATAATATACCCAAAAAGGACAATAAATTTCAGTTCCAGTTACCCAAAAAACTAGAGCAACAAAACAAAGAAACAGACAAGGAAAATTAAACTAGATTTTTGAAGATTGGACCAAATTATTACTGAAGAAAGGAAATCATGGTTCCCACAGAAGATGATTCGAAATATAAACTACAGCTAAAAAGTGATGGTAGTAAACACAATTCACAAGAAGAATTTATAGTTGAAACAATTTGAAGAAATCATCTCTGATGTAAATTTATTTAGATAAACTTCTAAGCACTTAATTGCAAATGCACAAATCTATCATCTGACATTTTCTACATATGCATATTGCACATCAAAAATAAACATTGACATAACCTACTTGATTCTTCAAATCTGAATGCTATAAGTACAATCAAATTAGATGGAACATATAAAAAGCCAATGAGAAGAACATACTATATTTAGACCACAAGAATTGCCAAATACATAGAAGACCAAAGCAGAGGCATCCAAAATATGGAGGAAAAAGCACCATGTGAAACGGATAATGTAAGATGGATTTGCCATATAGGACTCATATTACAAGAACAGGGCAGCAAATGAATTCCAATTTCGATTCAATAGCCACCATGTCCCACACCTCAAAATGCCCAATCAAAAATGAATATAGATATTTTAAGTAACATATTAGATTTAAGTGACAAAGTTTATATTGCAGTCAGCTTTACTAAATTTTACAAAAAATTCAGGAGATAAATTCTAAAACAGATCAATAAATGATGACAAAACAACAATTGTCCTGGTAGTTCAAAAACTAAACAAATGAATAGAAATGTTTACAGTTACATTCCTAATCAATAATGGTTATGCATGGAAGAAGATATAGAAACAAAAAAAAGGCAGTTCTTTTTAAACGTTGTAAGACACCTTGATTTTGCAGTCCATTAGTCCATAATACATTATCGATCTATCAAATTATATGGACTTACACAGAAAATTGATTTTTTTTTTACCCTTTTCAAGTATATTATAAATGTTCCAACATTATAAAACATGAAAATTATGACAATTTTCTCGATACGAAAACCGAGTAGATTATACATTTATGACTGCCGAGTGTAATTGGATAGTGGACTGGGTTTAAGGGGAAAAAACATCTGTTTGCATAATCAGAAATAAGGGTGCATACCCAACAATTACTTGCATTGTTGGTAAAATGAAAGTGTATAACAAATGCTTAATGCAATGATCATCACTATACTTCAAGACAGCCACAGAAGCGGCCTTGTAAATCTTTTTTTCCAACATTATTTCTTATCTCAGCGTGGAATAAATTGATTAAGATATATGCCACAAAAAGTAGGAATATTCAGTATGCTTGCTCCTAGAGAGGAGTAAAAACTGCTTAAGAAAATATGCAGAAACAACAAGAAAGGAAAGCAATTCTATTCCAGTCCACAGAGGACAGGGAGCATATGCTTACCCCTAAACCATATGAACCATATGTCAAGATTGTTGCTGTCGTGCTTGAAATTAGTTCATTAGGAAGTCCGTATTTCCAAGCAACCTTCCTAATCCATGCCAAAACAATCTGCAACAAGGGTAACATCATGACAAGACTAAAAGAGAAAAAATATAGATGACTAAAAATAAATAGGAAAGAGAATGTGAAGGTAAGGAACAATTGTAAGAAATCATATAGAGGGCCCTATAGAAAATCATATAGGGAGGAAAAATATGTGACTTGAGTCCCATTATCGATTCTGAGGTTGATGATTGACTGCTTTCTACACTGATTGAATCGATTCCGTTTTTAGTGACCATGATGTTTTAACTGTTTGCCCTGATTTTTATTGATTGTCTTGGTTTTGTCTACTGATTGCATTAATAAAAGTGGTAGTAAACACGTCACCTTCTTCCTTCCTTGTAGAGGACCCTCTAGAGGATTTTTTTTCCTCCGAAACAATTTAAGTTATAAACCGGAATCTCTTATATCTACATGGGACGTTCAGCTTTAGCATACATGTGTTGCAATATATGTAGCATGAAGTATTAAAACATAATTAATATTTATATTACTACATATCAGTGTTGATATTGTAGACATGAAGAAGATAATATGTGCCATACAGTAATTTATTAAGTTTACCCTTTATTTACTGCATGCTCTCAGATTCAGTATTTCATTCTATTGAGAGAGAAAAAAAAACTGTACAAAATCTTACATGACGAAAGTGATCAAGTTGGATCTTGGTTAAATTGCACAACAAGAGACCAGTGTCATCTGAAAAATACAACTGCCTAATATAGCAAACATCTAGTACGCTCTTATGACTATGGTCTGAGGACATATTATTTCATAAGTTTTATATTTGAAGGACAGGATTTGAGAATTATTGTGAAGTTTGTAAATTGAAACCCATCAAATTGCATGTGGCAGCATAAAAGCTGTTAAATAAATATGCATTCAACTGGGCCATTGTTTCCAAGTATTTAGCATCTATAGCGGGTGATTTTTGTGTAGATGAATTTATATTATCTTTCCCGATTCTTAGAGTCTGAATTCTATCAACACAGTCAGCATATGGCCGCTGTTCCGATCTATAGAGGGAATAGATAGGGGGCAAATGTCCCCGCCATGTGTCAGTACAGCCTGCGGGTTGTTCTGATGGGATTCTCATTCCAGTTCTTCCACCTTGGGAAAAGAAATATGGCAGCTTATCAAAGTTAATTAGAAAGGTCCATTCTCACTAGCTAAAGAGTACTCTTGCCACAACAATTTATATTTCTATTCTGAATCCGAAAGTGTCAAATTACGGCCTCCAAACTTCTTAATAGCTAAAATGCATGTAGTTAGCTGCATAGAAAAATCTTTTGCTACATCACATTATTTCGGCTCTCTCATTTTCTATTTTTATAGGAACTAAATAGTAGGATTTTAAAGAACTGGTTTTGTTTTTTTAGCTTGTCCACAACGACAGGAAAGCCCCATTATATTTAGGAGGTTGTACATGTAAATTCAGCTAATTTCTACGAACATAAAGATTGTCATCTTGGTAGTTATCTAACGAAGGAAAAGCCTTCAATCATAATGAGCTAGACAATGCAACATCGCAAGAATTTCCAATACTATACAGAAGGTTTTTCTTTCAGCCAATTTCTATGAGCACGAATAATTTCTCGGCTGTTAGCTCATAGAGAAAATCTGCCTCATGTAATACCATGTACTCCCAAGCTAAGCATATACGTCCACCATCCAAGGACACATCGCAAGTAATCTATCACACATCACATTTGTACTGAAGTTCTCCTTTGGACTGACAACCTTAGAAGGTTTTTCTTTCAGCCAATTTCTACGAGCACAAATAATTTCTCGGCTGTTAACTCATGGAGCAAATCCTATCTCATATAATCCCATGTACTCCCAAGCTGAGCATATACGTCCACCATCCAAGGACACATCGCAAGTAAGCTATCACGCATCACATTTGTACTGAAGTTATCATTCGGATTGACAACCTTAGATTCCACAGTTTAGCAATAGCAGCCAGCTTTCTAGGAGCTACATTCAAGTATCCTCTAACAAAGATCTCAAATATTTATCAACTATAATACGTTTGCCAGCAATTTTATGTCCTCATTTACTATCCTTTGTTTCTTGAGGAATTCACTTAGACGATCATAGTATGGCTATCTTCCAAGCCAAATCCACTAAAGAATTATATTACGAAGTATTAACTTATTTAGTTCTCAAAAGACCACCAAATACGCAAAGTCACACATTACATTGTCGCGAAGTAAATTCTCTTGAATTCATCTTCATGAACAAATGATATGGATGATAACCGTCAACTGCTAGTGGCAAGTTCAACATCTCACGAGGTACAAAGAAAAAGTTTTGCTATACTATATGCCATAACAGGAAAGTGACTTAATTCCAGAAAGTGATAGGTTTTACAATGTTGTAAAAAAGTAGACCAAAGAGTGTAAGTGCTCCTACTCCGCTGCGGCCCTGGCCATAGCAGTGGGCTTAAGCGTTAGAGACGCTTTTCACCTGCAAGATCACGCCTTAAAGCAGTCGTAACCAAAAGGCGCCCAAAAGGCGGACGAGGACAAAAAACGGCAAATGCCTGATACAGATACTTCATGAGAGATGCACTCATGCTAGATGGTTGCTCACCCTATTGCGTCTGGTAAATTAAATATTAAGCATGCATCTAATGAACTGCTTCGTAATATCCTCATACATATGAATGCACCACTTTGTCAAGAAGCATCTTAGATGTGTCGTATCAAACGCATTTCTAACACAATTTGTAATAGAAATGCCCGTGCTATACAGTCACTAATTGATTAGTTTTATAGACTGGACACCAAACACGGATCTAGCAAATAGCTTCTTTAATATTCTTATACATATGATTGCAACACTTGAACAGGAAGAGTTCAATAAGTGATGTATCAAATACTGCAAACTCAGTTACTTCACGATCCAAGCATCCTTGCTATATAGTTGTCTAGTTGATAATTGGCAAGTCCGCTAAAGTGAACACTAGAACAAGCATCAAAAAGACCTCTTTAATTCTCTCATACATATGGACACACCAGTTTACCCTCACAAAGTTTTCTTTTTATTAATAAAGAACATCTATTTCGTTTGCATATCTCTGTTTCAAAGCCCCCTCTTTCCTTTTGAGTACTCCAAATAACCAAAACCAATAAATACAGTAAATTTCCATTAGTCAGTAAATAAAAGTAAATTATTTTTGCCATTTTAAGGCTAATCAGTGGGGAACTGATATTTAAGAAACCACATTCCCAAAAGAATCAAGTTTTGAACAAGAAAGATACAACTTTTACTGCTTTCTTCTTTATTTTCTAAGCAAAAGGAAGCTGAACTTTACCAATAAAAAAGATCAAAACAAATAATCTATGAAGCCAAAAGACCTGTTTGAGCTGCTTGATCACATCTTGCCTTTTCATCTCATCCTCGTGCGATGGCTCCAAACCCTCATTCACCATAAACTAACCCAAGAACAAAAGAAATCTAACAAAGATTCAGTAAAAAATCAAAAAAAAAATCAAACAAAAAAGAATCATTCACTGAACCAAACCAATTACCTGAACCAACATTTGCGTCCTCTGCTGATCGATCCTGAACCAAGCGGCCGGATCCAGTCTCAATCTCACCGGAAACATAACAGAATTCGAGTATCCATTCGCCCAGCTCTCCGGCGGCGGCGGCGGCGGCGGAAGCGCCATCGGAGGCGGCGGCGGCGGCGGCGGCGGAGGGTGGAGCAGAGATCTCGGATCGACGAACTGAGGGTTCGGAACGAAGATCCGCCTCTGATGAGCGAACGCCATGGCTTGGAGCTCTAGGGTTTTAGAGATCGATCAAGGTTTTGAAGTGAGAGCGATTTCTTGGGTTTAGAGAGAGAAAAATGTGAGAGAGAGGAGAGAGAGAGGAGACAGCAAACGGGGGAGTTAAGGTTTATATAGGGCGGACGCGTGGCGGAGGGTCACGCGTCAGGAACGTGAGAGTCGAGACACGCGGAATTTGAATCGGACGGCGGAGTTCGGATTTCGAGAAGGTTCTTTCGTGGGCCGGGCCGGGTTTTTGTGGGCTGTCGTGAACCTTCTTGGGATTTTGAGGCAAAGGGGGCGAATCCAATTTTTATATAGTGCAAGATACGCTTCTCCTCTCATGCGAATGAATCTTTTAATAGACATTTGTAAGGTTTATTTCTCCTATATCTAATTTTTTTTTTTTAACCGTAGCCGAAATCGAACCGAAGACCTTGAGAGCAGATACATGTTGTTGTTGTAAATGATTATCTTCAGGAGCGGAGTTAGAAATTCTATTATGGGGGTTGTTGTTGTTGTAAATGATTATCTTCAGGAGCGGAGTTAGAAATTCTATTATGGGGGTTGTTGTTGTTGTAAATGATTATCTTCAGGAGCGGAGTTAGAAATTCTATTATGGGGGTCAAGAATCCAATATACATGTATAAGTTGTTATTTATTTATTTCAGAAAAATAGTTTTTGCAAAATTACTCTCCTCAATCTTTAATATTTTGAAATTGATCCCTCAAATCATTCAAATTACTTGCAGCTTCCTTAATTATTAAGTTGTTTAGAAGTCCCTCGAATAAACAAAATTGCAACTACGTCCCTCAATCATCATGATTAATTTGAAACAACAACCCATGAAAATTGGAGGACTTAATAGCAATTTCAATCATTTGAGCGGCTAATTTTAAATATATAACTTAAGAATATGGGGGGACCTTATGACAAACCAATGATTGAGGGACTAATATCAAAATATGAAAGGTTTTAGGCACTAAGAGACTAAGAACCAAATATGAAATACGAATTTTTTTCTGGTGGGGAGGGGGGGCAAGGCACCCCCTATCTATGTGGCTCCGCCACTTATTATCTTAATGTAATTATGGTGTAATGAACAAACGTATCATAATTAACTACTTGGAATGAGCATGTACATGTCGCATGTATATTTGTTTTTTCAAACTACTCACTTTTTCTTCTTCTTCTTAATAAACTATTCTCTCATTTTAATTTAAAGGAATCTAGGCTTGGGTCTGCTTCTAATCATTATGTCTCAGAGAAGCACAAAGATGCAGATATCACATGGAACTTTCGACTGATTTGGTATGTCGCAATACTTTGTTATATGCCTTATATGTGATGTTTTAAACCTAAATCAATAGTAAAATTAATGATAGGGGATATATCATATATGTACGAGGAAAAGGAAATAATAAAGTTTAGTTCAATTCTTATTATTATGCAGCTTTTGTGTAGGAGTGAAGTTGGGTCCAATCTAGAGTTGATGTGCCTTAAATAGAATTAGGAACTAACTTTAACCTAAAAGCTATAGCTACTAGGTATTTGCCCTAATTTCTATTTAAATCCATCAATTTTTATTATCATATCCATTGTGGGACTATACTCACATACTAATAACCTCAATAACTTCTAATTTGTGAGTATAGTTCAATCTTCAACTACGCTTTGTTGGGGAGAAATCGGACCCAATCTAGAGTTAATGGGCTTTAAACAGAATTAAGAACTAATTTTAACGTAAAAGTTATAGCTATTAGGTATTAGCCATAATTTTTATTTAAATCCATCACTTTTTATTATCATATCCAATGTGGGACTATACTCACCCATTAATAACCTCAACATTTTGTTAGTAAAATAAATCAAGAGACAGAATTTTTGAACTCATAGGCTATTTACAGGATTGAAAAAGCGTCTCCAACGGTCACAAATGTTCAAAATACCCCTTAGAAAAAAAAGTCCAATTCTCAACCATCAATTTCTAACAGTCATTTGTTTATGTTTCAACTTATTTATCAAAGTCCTATATACATTGAATGCTTTTAAACCACTTAAAATATGCTCAAATATATGATGTGGACTATCTTGGTTTTACAAATAAATACCAACAGTTTTATATCAAATCAAGTACTACTATAAAGTTATCATGTCGGTTTATTTTCCTCCGTAGTAATAATAAATACCTTAGTTTTAACTCCATTTAGAACTAAGGTTTGATGTAGTTTGAACTAATTACACCAAAAAGGGAAAAGTAGTTTGAATTAAAAGCGGTGGTTTGAGATTTAACTTATTCAAATAAGGTCTTAGAAAAGTCCAAATGTCCTGTGTCTGTTGGTTGGACTTTGATCAAGACAACTTTGCCGCGTCTAGTTTGCTAGCTAAATACCTTAATGATTGAGGAAAGAGATGCTAGATATTTTTGGCAAATATAGTTTCACGTTTGAATATGTAAATTTGGTGTCTAGACCTACTAACTAAAGGCTTATCATGAAATTTTATGTTCTTAGTTGTGTCATGTGAAAATGGTCGTACATCATGTATTCAAGTCGGGTTAATTGGATGGATAGTGATTGCATTTATTTATCTCTCAATTGGATGATGATATCTAAATTTTAATTGCTTGGATGAGTGGTCATATAATTGAACACTAATCAGATCACTAGTCACTTCTAATGCTCTCCGTCAATTTGAGTTATATACTTTCATTTATTTTTAAAAATACATTTTTTTCAATATGTCATGAGTTAATATTTTCAAGAACAGAATGCTAAACGCAATATAGTTACTGAATATAAGTTGCTTGACAAGGCACAAATTTTTATTTCTATTTCTATAAGTGATTTCTATAAGCGTCCAAGATAATAAAATATAGATATGAACATCTAATTAGGTGATAAACACAGCGACCAGTGATTCAATTAACACATTTCGAGTCATTAGCTGGATTTTCTAAATTTTATTCTGGTTCATCAAAACTTGAAAGTAATGATGAAACTTTAATATTATAATTTTATAGTATAATGCACTATATTTTTGGGCTGTTTATGAGCCAAAATTTAAACTCAAGTGGTTGTACTCTTTAAATATGCATCAATTGTGTGCCCAATAGCGCGCTTGAACCGGAGTTATTTTGATATCATATTAAAAGAAGGCACCGCGTCAAATCTTGAAGTCGGAATGAAATTTTGAATAATGAAACCTACATACTTTCATGGGAAAAGAAAATAATTCCGGGGCGTGGCACAAAATGGCCTCACTCAAAATAACTCTTGATTGTATAACATTTGAAAACCATTTCCAATTTATTCCAATTTTTGGAAGACAAATCAGAAGTATATTTCACTTCATCTATTGTTTATACTATAGAAATATATTTTTATTTGTCTCTTTCTCCATGGCTAAATTACTAGATTGGTATTTTAACTTAATCCTAGAACGAGTCGAACCTTCACTGCCTTTCCTCGGCTCACTTCCCTTAGAGTGGGGAATCCAGTGAAAGAAGAGTCAAAAGACTAAGATCAGTCTATTGCTACTTACGGTGATAAAGAAAGAGTTATTGGCTTTCTTCCCCTTCGAACTTCACTATCTGGCATCACAGCCTATTCCGACAACGTGCCAAGCTCTAAAGGAATCGCCTTTCTTTTCTCTAGCCTTTCGGCTTCCGCTCCTACTTCGTAAGGAAGTTTAGTCCCTTCTTTTTTTGCTATTGACTTTGCTAGCTTTCGGTATTTTCTAATAAGCTATTTATTTTTGCTCCGGCATCAACATAGTACTTTAACTTGTGCCCCTGATAACAATAAGATACTTTTTTCTCATCGGCGGCAAGAATTCTGGCGAACTGTATGTTTTTGGAAAAATTTCTTCCATCCTCCCAACCTATCAAAATTATTAAATTTACATTCGCTTTCTCCTTTAATCTCTACTAATTCAAATTTCTTCTACCACTTCACCCAATAAGATCATCCTTTGAGGCCCTCTTTCTCCTTCAATCTCCATCAATTTAAACCTAAACCCTAATCCAACCCAACAACGTTCACCTCGGTACCTATTTGAATTGGAGTTTAGGTGTAAATTGTGGGAGTTTGAAGGAGAAAGAGGAAGCTCCATTGATAAGAGGGAAAGAAAGAGTTAAGGATGATCTTATTGAGTAAAATTATGAAAGAAATTTAAATTAGGGGAGGTTGAAAAGGAGAAGAGACTGTAGACTTAATAATTTTGATAAGTCAGGTGGTTGGAAGAAATTTTCTTTTAAAAAATACAGTTTATTGGAAAAGGGTCTTATTATCATCATCGGGGCACAAGTTAAAATAACTTATTGAAAAATAGGGTCAAGTTAGAATCTCAATATGGTAATTTAGCCCTTTCTCTATCTCTCTCTTTGAACAATTTTCCAATTATTGATTAGTCCCTCTCATATCGTGTGAAACCCTTGAACCGAACCTTAGCATCAAAGAAATTATTATCCACATAGAGGCAGAGCAAATTGAGCAACCACTTTTCTATTCCAAAACTTCAACTACTCTACTTTCAAACCACTAGTCATAGAGCTTTTGTCTCTCTTCCAGACTCGAGAAGAAAGATAGACAGAAAGAAAATATTAAATCAAGATAACATATTTATAATATTTAAATTAAAAAAAAAACAAAACAAAAACCAAACTCACCCAACTCCCACATAATCACACATAAACAAACATCAAAAAGATACTTGCCTCATGCAAGGAATTAATTGTATAGTCGAGAGAAAATAGAGCTAACAGATAACTTCGGATTTATATTTTTCATGTTTGGTTAGTAACATTAAATAGAAAAGATAAGTAAACTGATAATTTGCAGAAAAACTGCAACAAATGCTGCAATTGAATTTTGTGAGAACGAAAGGTGCAACTTTCTAATAAAGAGAAAAAAGGAGAAAATATCACCTTATAAAAAACAACTTTTTAATTCAATATAAAGAAAATCATTTTCGATTATTATAAAAATCCTGTATATATTCCAACCAAACACTGAATTTATACGGAAAACATATATTCACAATAAAATTGCGGACAAATTTGGATTCAATTTCCTCCAACGAATGCTTGACGCAACATTTGCTACATTTTCATTTTTCAGCAACATTAATTTTTGAATTCATTGCAAACCAAACATTTACTTCGAATAGTGTATATATACAAATTAATGTGATTCACTTTTACAACAATAACTATCTTTTATAAAAATACAACTACCGTTACATTTATAATTTCTCAGAAATCCAACAATCTCTCAAAAGAAAACCGTGCCCTCATGGATACACAATCTCAATATATGCCTACATAAAACACTCATCTAATCATAAAAAACTTACCTAATTAATTTATCAAATAGTACAACCGCAACAAATGTAGAAGAAGCACAACATGGAAACCAAAACAAGGCTCTCAAAGGCCACCACAAAGGCCCATATAACACTGTCAACCAGAGACAAGTCAACTATATTGGGCCACCGGAGGCCCGATAAGGCCCAGCCCGGATTGAGCCTCGAGAAGCCCAACTCCGGCCACCACCGGAGCACGGAGCTCGACACGCTTCGCCGGAGGCCGGAGGCTGTTGATTCGAGCCACTGGAGCATGGAGGTTGATGATGGACTCCTCCCCATCTCCCTCCCTCCCTCTCTCCCTCTCTCTCTCTCTCACTAGAGTTTTGGTGTCACACAAAGTGTGGTTAGAGATTTCTTATCATTAAAATTGGTTATTATCAGTGTCATTGTCTGATTAGCATGTGGGTCCCGGATATTTCATACCGTGTTACATATTGTGCTGCAGTTCATAATTACACGTCAATTTCTTATTAATGAAATGCAGGGTAGCTCAACCGCAGGGTTGGCTCAACAGTGTAAGGCCCCGCTAAGCTCCTATCGGAGGGCGATCCATAGCAGGAAGTCATGTGGTCAAATCCCCCAGCGAGTAAAAAACCATCGGGTCTGCGCCAGCCACGAAACGCTAGCGAGGATTAGTCCCATCCAAAACATGTGGGGATACCTCGTGGGAAAACTTTAAAAATGCAGGGTAGTTAACCACCATTTCTCTAGAAAAAATCTATATTGTTTGGTTAGACGTTCAGACATTTTGTAACTCTTAAAGTTCTTATCACTGTACTAAAACTTTTAAGTTGTGCCCTGCCATTGCACCAAAACTTCGAAGTTATGATTAAGGTCGAGGGTTGTCATTTTAAATTCTAACAGCAACTTTTGTAAGACTTGAAGACATTGGTTTTGCCACTAGAGATATTTCATTAAACCTTTGTTAATGAAAATTGTATTCATTGTTAGTCTAAAAAAAATTATGTGGGCCAGGTTATTGGGGTCCGGTCTTGGTGGAGCCTTACCCGAATCCGATATAAGAAATTAATGACGCCGGCTTTGCAGAGCTGGAGTTGGTTCGTTGGTTTAGGTTCTAGTCATGTTCGAGTCGGTTTAAGGTACGATGGAAATTTTAATTAGGTTGTTTTCAATGTTGTTCGGTCCATTTGCATGTCACATAGAATTTTTTTCTTTCTTTTTCTCTATGTTAATCGAATTACATGGAACGTGTAATGCACCGTTGTGTGATCCACAAAAGTCTATATGTGGCCAAAAAATATCCTGTTAGGGTTGCTACCGGGTTAAATCAGAGTCAAATAAGATATTAAATTTTAATAGATTTTGTTCCTCACGTGGGTAATTATCTGTTTATTTTGCTTCTTTGTGCACATGTCTCCATCTTTCACTTTCTCAAATTAAGCTTTGAGATTGCTTGTGGATCTCTCTCTCTCTCTCTCTCTCTCGCATCCCCAAAGAATAAGAGGATATTACCATTTGGTATCTTTGTGTTTTTGGTTCAAGATAAAAGTAGGTTTCCTTGTCCCAATGAAATTGTGTGAACGACGTGGAAAGAGAATTTTAGTGCACCTAAGCCATTTATCTAACGTCAAGATCACTAGGAAATGGGAAACTATAAAAGATAAATATTACTTTTTTTTGAGACAAAAGGACGGAATCTCTAGGATTTGAGACAAAACTACCATTTACCAATGGTTGTTAACGAAAAAGGATCATGCCCCCAACTCCAAGAGCATGATCCATACAGACTGTAACCCGATAAATATTACTATCCAATGAAGAAACATTTCCTTCTTTTACTTTGTTAAGAATCTCCAAGACAAATACTGAAAAGTAATTTGATTTTGTTTGCAATTACTCCATTAGGAAAAAGGGAGTTCAAACGATTTTTTTTTGAGACAAAAGGTTGGAATCTCTAGGATTCCAGTCAAAACTATCATTAACCAATGGTTGTTAACAAAAATGGATCATGCCCCCAGCTCCTAGAGCATGATCCATACGGACTGTAACCTGATAAATATTACTATCCAATGAAGAAACCTTTCCTTCTTTTACTTTGTTAAGAATCTCCAAGACAAACACTGAAAAGTAATTTGATTTTGTTTGCAATTAGTCCATTAGGGAAAAGGGAGTTCAAACGAATTTTTTGTTTTGTTTTGTTTTGTAATGATAGTAAAGATGGGGAAAAAATTATAAAGTCAAAAGACCAAAAAAAAAAAAAATTCAATTGTTTCACAAAACAGATGTGCGTCTGCCGGGAGTCGAACCCGGGTCTATTGCTTGGAAGGCAATTATCCTAACCGTTGGACTACAAACGCGCAGACACTTGAAGGACTAGAACGGTTATTAATAAACACATCGTAATATAATTATTTGTTCACAGATGAACATAAATTACACAGGTCCAGAAATCTTACGCAATTCAGTAGTTTCTAATTTTAAATTATTTTCCCCCTTTTTATCAAACTTAGTTTCTCTCCAATTCTGCAAGTTTTATTCCGTAGAGGTTTATTACTTTCCTTCAGAATCAGTTTGTAATTTAAGCTTTCGATTACTGGCCTAACTCTATCAGCAAGGGCTGAGTTTGTGTAGTATTATTACTTATTGCAACGGTGGTTAATTGGCAGTGAAAATTTGGCTTGATCCTTCATTGACTGAAGGTAAACATTTGATGTAAAATCCCAGGGAAATTATTTCCGAATCCAAAATTATGGAATCAACTATCCAACAAGTCTATGTACTCTCATGAATCCTGCATTGTTTAATTACGCTGCATTATCTGATTCTTACTCGCAATCACTCTCTTCAGCACCGCGCTAGAAATTATAAGCAAACGTTCTTTCGGAAAAAAGGAAATTTTTCGCAAGTTTAATTCCGTATAGCATATTCATCCAAAATAAGAACCCACTCTATAAAATTGACAAAAAATTATGTATCAAGAATTGTCTCATGAAGGCTTGGATTCCCCTGAAATTAGACTAACATTACGACGATACCTAAGATTCAGTAAAAGTAAATGATATGCTCGAGGATACATTGCGATTGTAAACCAAAAATTAGCAGAAAGCAAGCCACAGGGATATTATGAGTTCAAAGTTATTTCAAGTCGAGATTAACCAACAGAGAATTCCACATTTGATTGGAAGTTACAAAAAAGTAAGATATTACACAATCAATCAGTTTAGTACAGCTTTTGCTGTAAGAGTGAATTACAACTCGGAACCTGTTACAGGTAGAGGAAGAACAAAAGAATCATCAATACTGCTTTTCTTGGAAATTTGTGGTCGCCATATTAAGGTCCCAATGATGTTTACATGATTCAAACAAAAGGAGTGTACCCTTTGTATGTACAGATAAAATTGGATTTGATATTTGGGGAAAAAACACATGACACTCACCAAAATATCTCCTACTCTCCTTTTACCGTGAACGTTCCCCTGTAGCATAAACTATATTTTCCTGTCACTATTGCCTCGGGTTGGGCTTCCCAACCTCCATCTTCAAATTCATCATTGATGTGGTTGCTACTGCATGTGATGAAAGGAGAAAACAATGAGAAGAGGGCCAAATAAGTGAAAGGGAAAAGAGTGAGTGCTTTTCCAAGGCAGTTAAGGTTCAATTGAAAGACAACTTTGGCAAAAGAATAGATGTCGGCTAAGCCTGAAGATCGGCAGTGTATTGAGTTCACATCATCGCTTTAAAACAACCAACAATAGGTAAAAGCCCAGGAATAAGTCAGTGGGAAATGAAATCAACATTATGTACCCATCTCTGATTTTCTAACTTAGATGTGTTCCCGACCACTTATCCTTTTTCTTTCACTTAAAACAAAATGAGTTGAACAGATAAGCTCCAGTTTCACTTTACATGATGAAGTACCAAAAACAATATTAAAAATTAAATTTCCTTCTAATCCTGTTATTCCAGATTACATTAACTTACATAGTGATGTATCTTACTAATGCAGTAATACTAAATACCCCTGGGACTTGGATGCTGTATGCGTACTAACTAAAATAATAATGTATAAACCTTTCTTACTCACAATATTTAACAATTTCTATAATCCATAATTCCATACTACAGAAGGTCATAACAAAACTTCAGCAGAAACTGTATTATATAAACACTTTTAGCATATGGTTAGAATTAAGATGACTTTAAATATCTTAGTATGAGTATCTAGAACTCTTAAGACATCAATGTGTATGAGACTCTGGTGCACATTTCATCCATACCTTCCCCAGCTGTTTCTTTGTTGGTCTAATTCAGTGGATATAATTTAATCATCTCCTCTCTTCATATTCTTTTTATACAGATACTTTGAATATTATCCAGACTCCATAAGGATTTGAATCAATCTTTTCTGTAATCCTCTATAAAAATCTGAAATGCATAATTAAAGAGGTCAAATAGTCAAATCTGTGCCAAGTAGTTGAGTCCATATGTAATTGGCCTTGTTTAGGATGATGTCTAGTTAGCACTTTTAGGATGAAACATTTAGTATACTGATGACAAAGATGTACCAGCATTCTTGGAACACTGAGGAACACAAAGGCCAAGGAGTATAAGACAATCGTGGAAACAGCTGCTGTAATCACGTTATTCCTCAGGCGCTTGTTGTCTCTACTAGGCACAAATGCTATCTTCAGCGTGTTCGTCAGTTCAAATATTCTGTGTGAAACCTGCATTGTAAATTAAAGTGAAAATTCAGCATGTCTCTATCCATATACTTCTTGATGATTAAACTTGTATGCAACACGAAGGTTACTCACCAAAATGTATATGGCAGTAACGAGCATAAAATTCAGCAATGGGTACTTGGGGATGAGAGACAACAGCCATCGAGGCTGTCCATTAGGCACAGCTGACCTGCAAGTTCTAAAATTTAGCACTTGGAGCCATATTTTAGACAACCTTGTGAGAATTAAATGTGTATGGGTTATGCTGTTTTGTTTGTCTCCTTTGTGTGTGGGGTGGAGTGCGTTTTTCCTTTTTGAAGGGGAGGGTAGGTAGGTTCAAGCCTGAATAATAAACCTGTCAACCCAGCACACACCTTAAATTCAGTGAAGGGTTTCAGAAACAGGTTTATTTCTGCTCAAAAGCCCGAATCAGACTCTAGATTAGCCTAATCAGAACTGATAGAAAAATAAAGAAAAACCCAGCATTAAAAACAGGTATGTTGCCTAATTCACGCCAGAGTCATAAATCACTATCTATCTGATTTAAAGAAGTTGATAATTCATGCCAGAGTCATAAATCACTATCTACTTGGTTTAGAGAAGTAGATACGATTGCAATCCAGTACATAATATCCACATCAGTAGCCTGAGAAAGGTTTCGATTGGGAAATACCCAGCATAGGAATAGGTGGATCATGCCAATGTTACGTGATGTAGGACCATTCCGGTAAGGTTGGCCTCTAACCTAACTCCAGATGCACATATTGCACAACGGTTTGCAATCACATGTTGAGAGAACTGGTCTTTCTGGACATACCTGAGCTCATATAAATCATTTAATAACAAATGAGTGATTACCTGAGCCAGATGTGGATCTGTGATATATATGTCTCCAGAGTAATCTTTCCAAGCCAACTGATCAAGTGAACAGAACATTTCTTAGAATTACCAAAAGCTGGAGATATGTAATAATTTGAAGGTAGATATATCAAATCTAATAGGATGACATCATCAGTAAACACAATGGAAAGCTGATTGATAAATGTAAAAGTAGAATGAAGAAATAGGGGAAAACCACTTACGCGAAGAGGGTAAGGGAGCAATTACGGAACTTCTGAGTGAAGTTTCGCAGGCAGATGTAAACACTGTCTACCCAAAGTACACACATTGAAAAAATGGGGAAAAAAGGAGTTAGTAATTTCAAGTAACAACTTGCTGCTGCATAAAGCAATCATGTAAAATGCATACGTTATCGGAATCCAAGATGTATATGGATGATATTTGTTGTAGGTAACCTTGTCCAACTTATAAATGTATTCATACCACAGTAAGCCCACCTGAAATTAGATAGGAGAGATTTAATGATTGGATAGATGAATCACAAACTACAAGAGGAAAACATAGATTTAGTGAACTTACCACCATAGAGATTGTCACAACACATGTTTTGATTGATATTCTTATCCTTGCTTCTGCTTCTTCAAGTTTCTCCATCCACTTCTCAACCTGTATAAAACTAACATCTTGATTACAGTAGTAGTGATATAGAACAGAGAAGATAACACTGAAAATTGAAACAAGCGCAAGACTGAAGATAATAAGTAAAAGGTAAACTAATACCTCCAGATTCAGCATGGAACATTAAAGTATGAAGTATAAAGTACACATATTATTACAATAAACTGCTATAACTGCTTCCTAGTAATGAAAAATATATCAAAACAAAATAGAACTTACAGTTGGATGATAGTAAGCATATATCATTCCCACTATCCATATATATCGGTCAAGTCCTGATCTGAAGTGCCATTCATGCAGGCGAGGAAATGCTGGTTTTGAAGGATCTGGATCACTGTAACCTGAGCAAGATTGGCTTCAATAATTAGTTGTGCATGAGAGAGATCAAATGTAAGTAGTAACTTTAGAATGGTACTAACCTAGAAGGAATGTGAACGGGCTCCACATAATTTCAAAAACTTTAGGGACCTCCCACATGAAAATAACCACCAGAAAGCAGGCAGCAAACTTTATTGCAATGACCGAACCATGTTCGTTGTGTTTATTTAAAATTCCCAGTGCACCATAAACCATAAGGGTGAAAAGGGTGTGCATGGGACAGATGTAATATAACATGTAATCGTTATTAAGGACGATGCAGCAAAATGCTACGAAGAAATTGAGACGCCACATCATCTATTCAACAAGACAAACTGTAAGAAAGGGTACGCTTAAAGTAAGAAGAAGAAGAAATCATGAACAGGACTTGGCCCCACATGCTAACACAAAAATGAGAATGCTGACATACTTTACCTGAGCAAAACGTGCAAGGCTGAAATCCTTTCGGACATAATAATAAGAGAAGTTCCCAAACCCAGTCATCCAGACATATGCAGCGATAAAGACACGGATTGCATTATAGATCTCTTTAGCATTGAAATAGTGGTACATTAGAAACAGTACCTGTATAGGTGAAGGCATTCAAGTTTAATTTGCTAGAATTAGTTATCACAAATTATGTTTTCCTGGCAGCATAGATGTATAGTATGGAAATTTGTAACAAATAATTACGTATATCTATATTGAGAAGAGAATGTCAACAAGATTCCTCGAAGTTAAATTAAGCAGAACCACTCAATCTTGATGGGATCTTTCCCCGCACAAATGAGCTAACTTTCTATTTTTGAAACTTATTGTCAAAAACACAACTAATAAGCAAAAACTCTTTTTTTCCAAGGTATGAAAATTAGGTATCAATCATAGTTCCTGTTCAAGACATTTTAAATTCAAGCGGGTGCTAAAGGAAAACTTTTAGATGGATATATGTGAACTAAAATATATGAAAGACATGAACCATCTCCTACCAGATATGGCAGTAGAAGAGAAAATCGAGACAAGAGCAATCACCAGTTAGCAAATTTTCTCACCAAGCCACTTGGGAAGCCTTGTGCTCAGCTTAATGACAACAAGCTGATAATGTAATTATATATACTCTCAGCTTGAGGGAGGGTTTTATTGAATATATATTCACAAAGGATCTTTTATTATAACAGTATCAACATATAATACAAATAATCAAGGGAGAAGAGTTAACTATTCTCTTTTCTTCCAGTCTTTTTAATAATTTAAAATTTCATTTGCAGTGCTTAAAGGTAAAGCCATGATGCAATTGGTGTACTCCCAAGTCCCAACATCCATAAGAACAATGTGATTGCAAGTGCATTGAAAAGGGAATGGAGGACATTCATTGATTAATCAAGTATCAAAACTATCCACTGACAGCTTGAGCAAAAGGTTTTAGATGGTTACACCTAATGTTCCTAAGTAGTTGATTGAGCTTGAATCAATCCTTCCAAAATGGAGGCATCCCGGTGGGAAATTTCCTTGATAATATCAGGAACTATCTAGTGACACCTGGAAGAAAAAGGTTAGATGGTTAAACCTCTTCTAAGAGGCTTATTGAGTTTGATCTAGTCCTTCCAAAATGGAGGCACCCTAGTGGGAATTGTCCTTGATAATTGACTGATTTGTGGTGGAGGGATACAAAACATGCCTGGGGTATTAGTCCAGTAATCCAGGTTCTCCTCCCTCATTTCTATCTATCCAAATATATCACCGATTAGCGGGAAAACAGCAGAGAATACCAGACAGCTGATAAGACCATGGAATATCAGACAAAACAATAAGCGATAGTATATAGCGTGAATAATACTGCACATGGTAGCATACAAAACACCTGCATTATATTAGCTTGGAAAGTCTAAATTACAGATCTGAGGAATACCAACAGTAATAGAGAATGTAAGTTTCTCAAATTTGCAAGACGCTTATATCAGAAGCCAACTAACCTGCATCCACCCTTTCCATTCCTCAGTTTGGTGCCTATTGAGATAAAGAATGGATTTTCCTGAGAATGCTGACTTATCATTGTGGACTTTAAAAGAAGTCATTGCTGCTACAATGATGAGAAGAAAGTAGAGGAAAAGGAAAAGGTCACGGCTGTAACTCTGCAAACAAGGAAAAGTAAGAGCAATCAAAACAAACATATTTACAATATACAAACAAAATACTTGCAGAAACAAAACAAATCTTTCCTGCAGGGCTAAATAATAATGTTTAAATTCATAAATTAACCTCCTCCATTGCCACATTCCAGAGAGAAGCACCAGAGAGTTTAAACTGTAAACAGATTGACTACAAGAAGAAAATATATGAACAGAGAGAATCAAAACAGGTTCTGAGATGGTTTGAGCTGACGGAGCACCCAGGTTATGTGATGCCCATGTCCCCACTTAGTCCCCCATTAGGAAAACTAAGAGAATACAGAGAGTTTATATGATGAATCATAAGATTTAAGTGTAACGTTGGCTAGCCATTTTTGGTACAAGATTGAGGCCAAACAACATGGTGCACTTAGTGGGTCCATGGGGTTACACCGTGCCAATGTGCTTGCGGGCCCAGGGCATGACAAATGATATCCTACAATTAACCAGACAAACTAGCCAAAAAGTGTGGAAGTGTTATACGGGACTAAGTGCTAAACCGCACTAACATGATAAGAGCCACTTCTATGATGAACATCACCTGGTGATTCTGGAATGGACCAATTTTTATAAATGATGGGTCATTGGATACAAGTGTAACATTGGCTATAGCCAATTTTGGCAGTGGATCGAGTCAAACAATGTGTTGCACTAAGCGAGTCCCCCGACTTATACCACGCCAACATGCTCATGGCTTGGGGTGTGACAGGTTATTACCTAGACATATGTAGGTGGCAATGGCAAGTTGACAACTATCACGCATCACATGAATTTTAAGAAAAAGTAATGTTTATAGATGACAATGAATGTTTAAAATTCTGCACAGTCATTGCAATCTTGTAGAGTTTTGTTTTCTAGTACAATTAAAAGGATGAATAATGAAGATCTGTCTCAAATGTTGGGTCACATATAGGGTGAGCAAACGGCCGGTCAAGTCAGTTTTCGTCATTTTAGATGAAACCGAACCGAACCAAAAGTGAAGACTGAATTGAACCGAACCATTTAATTCCGTCGGTTCTTTCGGGTTACAATAGCCTCCATGAACACGCGGTAAAGAGACAACCATCATGGTCAAAACCTAGAAATGGGAGGCTCTCACTATGGGCGAAGATGGTTGATGGAAAAATCAAAGAAGAGAAAGAAGGAGAATTATGGATGAAATGTTGAATTAGATTTTAAGTCGGTTATGATAGCCATCATGAGAGGAGGGAGGCCATGGCCATGGCTTCATTTTGGTGTTGAAGGACGCCTTTCTCTATTTTTGTGTTGTGATGAGTTGATAACAGCTAGCATTGAGCTAGCTAGCATTGAGCTGCAATTGGAATCAATCGCGTGTGGGGGTCTCGCATGGAGAGATATAGGAGGATATAGGGTATAATTATGACTTACAACAGAGTTTAATTCGGGTATTCAGTCGGTTAGGTTAAAACGGGTTGAAATTTTTTTAACCCGAACTGTCCGATCAAACCACAAACCAAACCGAATTGTCAAAAATCGGGTGGTTCGATCAGTTTAGGTTGAACTTTGCTCAGCCCTAGTCACATATGTGAAATGTTTTTCTGTCATGTTAAGTTGTCTTTCTCTTAAACCCTAGATATATGAAATGTTTTTCTGTCATGTTAAGTTGTCTTCCACTTAAACCCTACTTGTTTTCTTCTACAACATGACGGCAACATCAACAAAGCCTTTATTTGCAGCTTATGCAGTGGGTTACATGTCATATCATTTTCTGTTACTTAAAACCAGATCCTAGACCTAGACACTCTCTTCAAGCATGACCCTATCTTTCCAATTGGAACACTTATTACTCTCCATTGTGTATGACTTTCTAAAATAATTCTACCCCATCCTGTTCTCAGATGAACTATGTTTTTCCAACTGGTGCACTTGTTACTTTCCATTGCATGTCCCAGCCATCTCAAATGGCTGCCTCATCTTGTCTATCTAACTTCTCATTTTTTATCCTTTGTTTTGTGTGCTCATACATCTCAGTGTTCTTGTTTTAGCTACTATTCTCTCCAATAATTTTCTCAGTTGTAATATCTCTTTCTAAAGTTGCAAAGAGAAAATGATGGACACAACTACGCTTGGCCAATGTACCAGAACAGACCAAAAACTTTTTAAATTATACAAAGGACAATATAGATTTCTTCTGGCTAGGAAATTAAACATCACCTTTTCCGATTGCCCAAATAGATTTGTTCGATCACACAAGTAAAAAAAGACCAAATGAGCTCCGAATTCAGATCTGCAAGCCAACGATCCAAATAACTTGACAGAATAGTTGCAGCTTAAAGGATTATCATCAGTTAAAGCTCCTTACATGGCTCTTAGTGTCAGTCGATTTTCTAGCAAGAACGCCTCGTCCATTGAGAATAATCTGAGAAGTCAACATTAGCAATCTCAATAGTTAAAAGGACCTTTCTTAGTAAGCATAGTAAGGACATTACCATACACTTTATACCTGATAAGCTGTCCAGAGGTAGATGAATTATGAGCTCTAGGAGATGTTGCCTGAAGGCCTCCCTCTAATAGCTTAACTCTGTCATCTTCTTCATTTGGCGCATTGTTTAACTCAACCAAATTTATATCTGAAAGTCTACTGCTAAACAAGGGAGAAATTTAGTCCAAATCCATTAAAAACAGTCAAGTAAAATTTTATCTATAACTATTATGAACTGCATTCGTAAAGGAAGTGACAACGCCACAAACTCTTGTGTAAAAGTAAAGCCTTTGAACCATAACAAGTTAGTTGAGAGAATAAAAAAACATAAAAATGTAATACAACTATGCATTACATTTCTGAAACATTAAAACGTATATCGGTATGTATCATAAGTGAACGGGGTTCCCTATAACAGATCTTATTCCTAGTCCATCACTTAGTCCCATTAATACACTAGGGGCTTTTTGAGGTTGCTTCATGGTGCCGTGGCCCATGAGCACAAACAAAGACACTATAAGGTAACGGTTTCTATCTAACTACCCTTCTATGACCTTTTTACAAGACCACCACTCAGCAATATGTGTCTAAGTGTCTTTACTACAAAATAGGCACCAGCCGAGTATAGTAACATTAAGCTGACAGCGTGAAAAAGTTTGGCAATAGTTGCTAGGAAAGCTCCCCCATTAAGTTTGTCATTCATACTGGAACCATTTTTTATGGAGAAGGCTTGAATACTGATGAATGGGAAAGGATGAGAAGATCGAATCATTTGATGGACTGATAAATGATTGGTGTAAAAGAGACTCCAACTTTCCCTTGAGGTTTTGTAGACCTTCTGCCTAGCACCTCAGCTCTTTGGATGATTTTCCTTTTTCACAGCAACTTTATATTAAGGCAACTTAAGTATGAAAAAGACATTGTACAACAACTAGAATTGCTCTATCAAGAATCAATTAGAATTGCTCTGAATAAGTTAGGTAATTAGAATAAGAAATATGGAGAATGTATACAACTTGTGAAGAGCTATCATAAAGTGGATTTCTCACAGATAATACAGCTCACCCTTTCACAGCAGCTGAATTCTTCCTGTATTCCAATAGCTCAGAGTATGCCCATGCTAATAATAAGGGGATGAACCCAAGGATAAACGACACCTGCAGTAAATTCACACATGCAATGCTTCAATATACTAGATGTTCCATAATAGACAAACATCAGACTCCAGATGCTCGGCAAATATGGAGTCAACCATTTTGATGGATATGTGAACCGCATTTAACAAGTGGAGTCATCAAAAGAAACAAATGAAAACCCATTAACCTCTCTACTTAGTCAAACAAAATTTGCAAAATTTACAACTTGCCTTATAAACCTAATACACACCATTCTTAAACCTTATAAACCTCACTGACGATTAATTATCCCTTCTCATAACACTAACATTACGTAATAACGAAAACTATATCAGATTTATCGTCCAAGCGAAAGCATGAAAATTTTTAAGTAACACAGCTCTCCGTACATCAATTTTGCATCAGAATGAGAGAAACTTATTACCTACACAAACATCAGATTCATCACGAATCACTAAAAAGAACTACACAGTCGCCAATTTTCTCAAACAAATAGCTTTGGATCACAGCTTGGCTCAAAAAACATGATAATCCTCACTAAATCGACAATCACAGCAGCTTATACCTAAATAGTCATGAGCATTTATCATCAATTACTAAAATAAAATTACAAAAATTGCCACTGAACCGCATTTGATCGCATAAACCCTAAAAACCTCACAAATCCTCAAACTCTCAGCTGAATCTATCGCTCTTAACCAAACCGAAGCAATGCGAGCTCAACAAGATCGAAATCGCATCGAAATTCTCAAATAATCGAGGAAATCCAGTACCTGCCCCGGCGTGATCGGCCCCGAGATCTCCATCGGCGATCGCCTCGATTCGAAACTGGATCAGATCTGGAGAAAGATCACGTGAGATCTAAGGAGAATCCCTAATGAAGAAAGAATTATTATATATTATTAAGTACCAACTCGAGATTAGCAAAGGGGAATTAATGAAGCGCGTAGGTGTAGATTTGAAGGGACTGTTTGAGCGGCGGTGGGGTTAAATGGGACCCGCGTTTGGACCGGGATGGGGGTTCGTGGGCCCCTCTGGGTTTGAAGAGGGTGATTTTGTGGGTGGACAGCGAGGTGCTGTTTGTTGGGGTTGATGGAGTGGGTGAGAGTGAGGGCTCGTATTTACGGAACTGCCACTGTCGGTTGATGAAGAGGTTGCTTCGACTTGAAAAAGAGGGGGAAATGCTGTGCAGATCGAACTAGTAAGGAAAAACACTGCAATTTTTTCGGTGCTGATTTTGACTTCAGAAGTTCGTTAATTATAATGATACAATACTATATTCTGATTATACTTATAAGTTTTAGGTAAAAGTTCGGTAAACATTGAATCAAATATCATCTGAGTATATTATGTTTGAAAGTCATTAGTGGAAGTTTCTAACGTTACCCAGACATCAAACTAATTTTTCTAGCTAAAAATTTATGACGCGTAGGTGATGTGGAGAGCGTAAATTAAATAAAATTGTATATTTGTTTTGTCGCATCACTAACATGTCAACGAGATTTTAATAGAAGTTTATGAAAAGTATCTGGACTGATGACGGAAGTTGTGTAAGAAAATAATGACTTTGAGCATTAAAGATCTAGATGATATTTGAGCAATAAATGAGGAACGTCTCTGAAGTTTTGCCCAAGTTTAAGTACTTCCATTAATATTTTACTTCTCCTTGCATTAATGTTTACTATTTATACTGATGTCATGCATTGATTTTACTGGTTTAATATTATCAGTGTATGTTCTATTAGCTTGCTATTTGATTTTTTGTAGAGGGTCTGAAACTTTTATCTCGTTTTGTAACGATCCATCACCAAATTCAAATTATTTTTGGAAACTATTTATTTCCATTATTTTTAGTGCTATTATTTGTACTTGATGAAAAAATTTCTATAATCAATGGGTTCACCGTAAACAATATCCAAGTTGCAGTGAAATGATTATTTCGTGGAGGGCACTCATGTTTGGAACCATGTACTTATCTACGTATCTTCATTTTGATTTTTAAGATGCAAATAGGAAGTGATTTAATATCTAAATTGTAAGACTCAACTTACATAATGACTAAAATTATATTGAGCATATAGTTATATGTAAACTTCAAAGCTTGGATTGATGCCCGGCCATTTGGTAAGGGAGAACTTAACTCTTTAATTAGGTCTGCATGTTAACAAGATTATTGATTAATTTTGAAAGCTCATAATAATCCATTTGAAGGAGTCTTATGGATCATTGTGAGACAACAAACCCAAGGGTTAAAGACATGCTGAGCTGACAATACAACATGTAAAGATGAAACAACATAGCTAAACAAGAATGATAATCGGACAAATGTGCAGAATCAAGCATTAGAAGGATGACATGAAAAACATGGTCAAACCCTTATCTTTTTTGTTTGTGGTTTGCTAAACATTATCAGGAGGTTATTGTTCATTCGTTGGATGTAGATTGGTTTTCTAATTAGAATGTAATTTGAAAATTAATGGCCGTGAAAAGGAACTTAAGCATTAGAAGGATGACGTGAAAAACATGGTCAGACCCTTATTTATTTTTTGTTTGTGGTTTGCTAAACATTATTAGGAGGTTATTGTTGGATGTAGATTGGTTTTCTAATTAGAACGTAGTTTGAAAGTTAATGATTGTGGAAAGGGACTTTGAGTGGGAGATCCTGGCACAAAAATAGACTATGCACTTAACCGATTGCTTATTCGTTCATCTACCAATAAGGCTCGTCACACTACTTGAGTTGTCATACAGACCGTCATGTTCTTATAAATTCTAAAGGGTTACATGTGAATAGACCCCTTGGTGTGTCGCGCAACTGCGAATAGACCCCTCGTAGTTTTATCAGTGAGGATAAATATTCAATTATCAAACTTTTTTACTCGTAAGAGAGCAGTTTTTTTTGGGGTTCAAATACTATAGGAGTGTCTCTGCACAAAAAAAACTACAGGAGGTGTATTCGCAATTGGGTAATACTACAGGGGGCCTATTCGCAATTAAAAGTTTTGCAGCGACCCTCTACAGAAAATCAAAATAGCAATATAAAACTTGACCAGACTATTATTATTAAGTCAGTATAATCGATATATATAGTATCAATGTAATTAGTAAATATCAATGCAAGTATTTAAACTTATGCAAATATTATCTCCGTCATTAGTCCATGCCTTTTTCACAAACATTTGTTAAATCTTGTTTAACGTGTTACCAACGTGATAAGACAAACTAGTAATTTGACTAATTTTTTGCTGATTAAATGCCCTCCACGTCATGTACACGTTAATAATTTTTAATGGAACTTTGCAAAAAATCAAGGTGATGGAGGTAATGTTAGAGACTTTCACTGATAATTTCCAAACTACAGGGTGTATCCACTCAAATAGAACTACAGATGATGTTTTCCCATAGAAAGCCATCTGAAACGAAAAGAAGGGCACATAAGTAAATTCAACGCATAAGCCCAAAGCAAAAGAGCATGGGCGGGGTTTATTAACTGATTATTATTATTAATTATTTCTTTATTCATTTCCCCAATTTCATTTGCCTTCACTCTCTTTTCAAAAACAAAAAAAAAACCCCAAAAATAACTTTATTCCCCCCCCCGTCTATCGTCGATCGCCGATCGCCGGCGATGTCGCTCCGGCCGTCGACGCGGGCGGAGGTCCGCAAGAAATCGTACAAGACCGGCGTCGACGTCGACGAGGCTCGGCGGAGGAGAGAGGACAACCTCGTCGAGATCCGAAAGAACAAGAGAGAGGACAACCTCTTGAAGAAGAGAAGGGAGGGCCTTCTGCTCGCTGGAGGCCTGAACTCGCTCGATCTCTTGTCGCAGACCGCTCTAGGGCTCGAGAAGAAGGTTTGCGTCTCTGGATCCTTTTAGATTGCGTGATCTGATCCCAGTTCCTAGGGTTTTTTTTGTGACACTATTGTGAATTGTGGTAATTAGGGCTTATGTTCATTGATCATCATAATAATCATGTGGTCCATGGCTGATCTGAGTGAGGTTCACAAGGATGTTGATAAATTTCAGTTTTTTTAAATTTGTCTGCAATTATCACTGCTTGTTGAGGATACGACGAGGGAGAAGTACTGACAATGCCGATGACCATGAATTGTTGTACTCGAAAACTTTATATAACAACTGTTATCTACATTAATATTATGTGAGTATATATAATGATATGTATAAGAAAGTATGATGCCGTAACGAGGGCCATGAAATTTCAGTTGTCAGTATTATGCTTAATTTGTTTTGAAGAACTTTTATTTGGAGAGGATGTGTTGTTGATATAGATGTTGCTATAGTTCTTTGAAATAGGTTTATTAGAATTATGCATTCATTTTTTTCTATTTAGTTGGTTTCTGTTCTATCTACTCCTGTTGTTTTCTAAGATCACTCATCATTTGGTAGCTAACTTATGAGTATTGGGAGTAAATAAAGTCTGTACTTGCTATGAAATTAAAATGTATTATTTAAACAGACTGCTCTATTGTAATGTCACTTACAGTGCCTTAAGCATTTAAGGAATTAAATAAGTTTTATGAAGTGCATAAATGAAGACTTGAATGTACTTCAAGAACAGAAGATGTTTTTTCTGTCTGTGCATATGCATTTTTTAACTGTACCAAATTGCCAATGTGCTATGTTGGTTTGACATTATGCTGCACATCGACTCACTCTGGCCGTGACCTGGAATCTTTAGCTCATCCCTTCGGGATGAACATTTGGAGCTGATTGTTTTAACTGTATTAGATGACACAAATCCAGCATGCTTTTGTTTAGCAAAATTTAGTTGACATATGAGTCAGACATCACTAGCCAGTTGATGTTTCTAAGTTTCTTTTATATCATTGTGATTGGAATATTGAAATGTTATTTTCTGCTAGTTGGAAAGCCTTCCTGAAATGGTACAAGGAGTTTGGTCTGAGAATCCAGTGATGCAGTTGGAAGCAACTACTCAGTTTAGGAAGCTTCTATCAATTGGTATATGTATATTCTGAGATTCTAGCAATTTTCCTTTGGGGAATATTGATTATTTTCTGTTGTTTATGATTTTTTCCCCTACTGTTTGTAGAGAGGTGTCCCCCAATCGAAGAAGTCATTAAGGCAGGTGTAATACCACGCTTCGTGGAATTTCTTTCGAGGAACGATCTTCCACAACTGCAAGTATGTTTATTTGTTTCTATGTGATATATTCCAATTGTGAGATTGTAATGCTATCATGGTTAGGTTTATTTCAGTTTTTTTTGTCTTTTTTCTGTAGTTTGAGGCAGCATGGGCCCTGACAAACGTAGCTTCTGGGACTTCAGAGCACACACATCATGTCATTGAACAAGGAGCTGTTCCTAAATTTGTTGAGCTTCTGAATTCTTCAAGCGATGATGTTCGAGAGCAGGTATATCTGCTTGCTGCTTCCTTTTGTTTTGTGCAGATGTCAACACCCAAAAGAACCCTGTTCTGTGTATAGGATAATTTATACTTCCTTATTTGATAAGCAGGCTGTTTGGGCCCTAGGAAATGTAGCTGGTGACTCCCCACAGTGTAGGGACCTTGTTCTAGGACATGGTGCCCTCATGCCTCTCCTGGCTCAATTGAATCAGCACTCAAAAATGTCAATGCTCAGAAACGCTACATGGACATTGTCTAACTTCTGTCGTGGAAAACCACCAGCGCCATTTGAGCAGGTGAATGAAGCGGGTTATACCATTTTGTCCTTTTTTCTAATTTATATGTGATGATATATCAATTGCTTCCTAGTGATGATCCTTCTATTGTCAACCATTCTAGACTAAGCCAGCACTGCAGATACTTCAGCAACTTATTCATTCAACTGATGATGAAGTACTGACAGATGCATGCTGGGCCCTCTCTTATCTTTCTGATGGAACAAATGACAGAATTCAAGCTGTGATAGAAGCAGATGTCTGTCCCAGACTAGTGGAACTTCTGCTGTAAGACGCTTTTAGCTATTTTTTGTATCCGCTGCCACTACATACTTCCAATTTCTTCATCTGAGATCATTAATATCACTAACTAGATTCACTTTCACACAGTCATCCAACCCCTACAGTTCTGATACCCGCCCTTCGCACAGTGGGGAATATAGTCACTGGAGATGATGCTCAGACTCAGGTACTCTTTTGTTTGGATGTGGGATATCATTATTGTGCTGTAAAGCTGAAAGGAATTATAAAATTATTATTTACTTTGCTCGTTTATTTCCTGCTTTATTCCGTCTACAACCAATTTTTGTTCCAATCGACCTTTACCTTTTTCTATGATAACCTGTGCATATAAACTTTTCCATAAAATTTAAAACAATTGCTTTCCATTATTGGTCAATTATTAGTACCTCGATGAAGTTAGAAATCTTAGAAGACAGGTCCATAATAATAAAAAAGAATGTAAACTTTCTTGTACTTTAGCACTGAGCTTTTGTCTGATGGAGTGGTGGTTGTTTCAGAAAGGTTGGACGCTAGTAGGAAGCAAAATGTGACTGCATTTGATGATTCCCCAAGTGCAAGTAAATTTCTAGATGGGAATCTAATTAATATTGGAAACCAAACTGGAAAGTTAAAAAGTAAACTTCTCCTTTAGATCTGGACTAATAACCGAGGGCTAAGTTAAGCAATCATACTCATGCATCCGTGACGGGAGCTAACCTAACCTGGTTCTAATTAATATTTGAAAAAAAGATCAATGAGTTAAAAATAAGTCAAGGAATTTCACTTTTAGCTGGATTAGTATTCCAGGGCTACATCATGGAAAACATGACGGAAAGGATGGTGGGGGTATTCAGAGTTGTCAAGTACCTCAGAGTATTTTATAATACAAGGAAATATCCATCTCATGTCTTTTTTAATGGGTTGATTTATCTTAGTATATATTATACATTTATATGGTACACGATTTCTTACAGTAAATTAACTTGAATTATGAATCTATCTCAAGCATGGTGAGAATGACCTTTCTAGGTTAACTATGGCGTGCAAGTTAGGTCTAGTTTTTTAGTTAAAGAAGATATCAAAACCCAGGACATCTGTTTTTATTCTCGATAGAAACACATAAAACTATCACCATAACCAATAAGGCAATAAGCAATTAGGGAACTGAGCATTTTTTTCCTCATCTTTTTTTTTTCCTATGGGGATAAAAAGGATTTGTTTGAACTTCGAACAACTAAGGCTCAATGCTTTGTTTTTCCAGTTTAGAGTATGTGTTCAGTACAAAAGTGCATGATGCATAAGCATGTTAAACATTTCATACGTCTATAAAACAGATTATGATGAATTGCATTTATATAAAACCAGAAGAGATTCACGTTTATAAGCAAGCTGTTCTCCTCACATTCTATTAAGGAAGTTCTTTACTGTTAAACCATACTTTTGAAATTCAGACTTATTAAGATTGTATTTAATATTTAGAGAACTTTTTAGTTGCAGTTTCCACTTTCTATTCCAAATCATACGCCTTACATCCATGACACAATATGCATCCTCTATCGAAAGCTAGATGTCACCGTTACAATTTACAATAAATATGTTTAAGAAGGATATCAAGTAAAAGCAAGAGCCGAACATGATTAGGATTTCATCTAGTTGTAATTGCTGATCTCTGTCCTGTAAGAGGCTCACCGGTAATCTAGCCTTAGGAATCAAAAAGCTCTCATCATCGAAAAGCTCTCACTGTTACTGGGGCAAATTCTTGCTGCTTGAGGGGAGAAGACCACTTGCGATATTGAGTCCCTCATTATTGTTGGGACATACTTTTATCAGCTTGCGGAGACAGTAAAGAAAAACCCTCCCTGTCAAGAAGATTCATTGTTGCTTGGGGAGAGGGAGAAAGGAGAGGCCTAATGTAATGTCAGTAAGTCACATTTTATTGACCATATATTTTGTCATAGTTTCTTGTTTGGTCTGGTTAGTTTCTATCGGGTCTCAGTGTAATAACTTAAATTAAAATATGCAGCCTCATAATCAGGTATACAGGCGCATAACCTGCATAAGCCTGATTGTGCAAGCAATATGGGACTGCATCTATTTTCTTTCCATTAGTTTCCCCTCATTTTTCCATTCTCGACTGATTTGACATTGAGCCATGCCTTACATTGGACCTGCTTTCTGCGACTAGGATGATTTAACATTGATTCAGTGCATTGTCTTCTCTACACGCAATAGTATCAATGCAACTCCAGTTTTACTAGCGTTATTTTGTATTTTATATTTATGCTTGTGTTTGAAGTAATGGAGAATAATCCTGTGAAGTATTTTGCAGTTTATTATAGACCACAAAGTGCTCCATTGCCTTCTTCTACTTCTCACACAGAATTACAAAAAGAGTATTAAAAAAGAAGCTTGCTGGACACTCTCAAATATTACCGCTGGAAATAGAACTCAGATCCAGGTAATACATTCTCTTCCAGTCCTTTCTCTTATTGGTCCCACGTTGAGATTCTTGCTGGAAGCCTGGAATCATACAGATTACACAATCTCTTTTCTTTGTCAGTTGTCAAACATAACCTCGTCAATAGAGATGGCTGCCTTGGCCAAAACAATTGATTTGACTTAGCATAGAGCTCATCTATGAGCATTTTGTAATATTGCCTTTCCTAAAAGCACCGATCATGAACTTTTCTTGGTGGTGATTTTCAGGCCGTTATTGATTCAAACATCATAGGTCCACTAGTTTGTCTCTTGCAAAATGCCGAATTCGAGATTAAAAAGGAGGCTGCATGGGCTATATCAAATGCTACTTCTGGGGGTTCCTATGAGCAGATACAGTATTGATCCTATCCTTCATAATGCTTATATTTTTTTTCTTGCATTTCTAAATTCAAAATATTGCTAAATTAACTTCCTGCTCCATCTGGTGGTAACTGGAAATGGAATTCTGGACTTCTTGTAAAATTGGAGTCGTGTGTATATCATCTTACATCCTATAATTTTAGTCTGTTAGGGTTGAACTTGAAGATTTTTGACTAACTTGAAATTGTATAATGATGTATAAAGAAATACTATTGTACAACTCTAAAGTTAATCCAACAACAACTACCATAAAGCTGATACCTCGATTTTTTTGAAGTTGGCTATACAAATTCATTTTCTCCTTTCAGCTCATCTCAAGGCCATTGCCTTTGTTAAATTAGAACCCTCTCATGTTTTTTCTTCATATCCACATCCAAGTTTACTCTGTATGTTAATGTTTTCAATTTCTTCAACTAACCGGCATGTGCACATGTCTATTTGATGGATGTGCAAACCACAGTAGTTTTCCTTCACTGGAGAAACGCTTTGAAACCTCTAGTTGCCTTTGGAATTTTCTCTTTAATTGATTCCCTCACTGCTATTTACTTATTTGTGTTGTGATATATTGACTTGCAGTTAGTTTTGCCTCTACACCTAATTTGGAAAGTAGATTTTTAACTTAAATCTAGAATATAATGCCTTTCCCTCTCTTTGTCCTGTTTAGCTGCTTGTCTCACTTAACCCTATCCACATAAACTGTGGATGACATTCTAGTGGAACTTTACAAACGTTTGCCTACTCAATCAAGTTTTATGTGATGAGGGTGGTGATCTCAGCCCTATAACTTGATGCACATTCCTAGCAAGGGAACTATGGCCCAATGTTGGTCGTTGATGCAAAAATTAGAGGGGGGAAAAAAACTATAGCCCAATGGTGGGCTATATATGAAACCTAGTAGGCCAGTTTGCATGCAAGAAACTACCATATTGGTTAGGTAAAATTTCCAGTATAAGCGTTCAGAGAGACATTCTCCTGAACTTTTCATTTTATCACTTGGTCCAAAACAAAAAAGCAAAAGAAAGCAAAAGCTAACTTGTTTGTGAGTCCATGCCAATCAAAGAGTCCGATTCACTTTCTCATGGACTTGGTATATGTGACTTGTGTTTTTCAGATTAATGTATTGAAAAAATTCAGTTTTATCTTGTAATTCTTAGTATCCTGTCTTTATTTCCTTATTCAATTTGAACTCGAGGAATCTAAACTGGTTGCTGTATTGCAAATGATGTGTTACATTTACTTTTTAAATTAAGAAAGTATGACTACTTGCTGAAATTACTTGTTGTTTTAGCTAAGTATCTTGTATTATGACTTTTAACTTTTACGCATGGAAATCAAGGAGCATCATGAATAGTTCGAGAAAGGCAACAGTATATTAAAACTAACCCTCTATGCAGCAAAGTGTACAACATTAGCTAATGAACCTATATTTAACCTCTCATCATGCAGAACTTTTTTCTATCATCTGTTTTTCTTGTCTTAATACTTCCTAGTTTATTCTATAACTCAGTTTACCTCTATTTTTTTGTGGTTTATACTGGCCTCTTTGGTGCTCTATCTGCTTTATCCTCTCTCTTTGAGGTCCTTGTATGAAATTAAGACTGCAACTTTGCCATCCTCTTGCAGTATACTAGAACCAAAGTTGAACATTCTTGCTTGATTTTGGGGGATCTTCTCTTTTAGAAGAAAACTTTCGTAATTTTTACCTTTACCAACATATCCAATACCTAATCTGTTATATCTTGTAACTTAATTCTCAGGTATTTGGTGAGCGAGGGTTGTATAAAGCCACTATGTGATCTCCTTATCTGTCCTGATTCAAGGATAGTTACAGTTTGCCTTGAGGGCCTCGAGAACATTCTAAAATTCGGAGAGAGCAACAAGGAATCGGGTAAAACTAATGGAGTGAACGTGTTTGCCCAGATGATCGATGAGTGTGATGGTTTAGATAAAATCGAGAGCTTGCAAGGGCATGACAACAATGAGATATATGAGAAGAGTGTGAAGATTCTTGAGAGGTATTGGGTTGATGATGAAGATGAAGAGCAGAATATGCAAAGTGCGGATAATATGCAGCAGATATTTGAATTTGGAGGTCAAATGCCTCCTCAGGGTGGGTTCAAGTTTGGTTGAACCATCTCATTTTTTTCCGTGTATTCATGGGTTTCCTTACAATTTCATTGCTTGAAGTTTAGTGGTTTTTAAATCACTATAATTTACCACTGAAGGATCAGGGTTTCTGGGCTGACTCCTGAGGAGTTTCTTGCGGTATGGATTGGTTGTGATATTGCTTCTACTCTATTCTCTTGTTTTTATTCTATTGTGTTGGAGAAATGTAAAGCTCCACAAGTTGTAGTCATGATTTTTTGATGTAGAGTCAGGATTGTTGTCAAGTGTTATAAGATCAAACTGGAAATACAGTCAATTTGCTCCAACAGCTTAATTTGATATGAATCTGATTGTGGTGAAAATTTATGAATGCTTACCAAATTTTCAGCATGCAATGTAGTTCATGTACATCAATCTATGATTCTCTTCAATGGTTTCATGATGCAATAATCTTATGTAAAACTAGAGTGTGCTCAAATTTAATGACACGTCTAGTTCGGTGCTCGGCATAAAAACTTTTGAAGTATGTCGCGACTCACAACGTTCACTGGTTTTTGTTGGAAAATGCAAAAAAGATTCAACAGGCAAGCTGTTCTCTTAGATTGAAGTGAAATACGACACAAGAAATTTATTTTAGAATTGTCTATTTTTAAAAAGGGTTAATTGCGAACAGACCCCCTATTGTGTCACCCAATTGTGAATAGACATCTTGTAGTTCTATTTTTGCAAATATACCGTCTGAGTGATTTTTTTTACTCTTAAAATCGTTAAAAAGGTTTGACAGGCAGGTAGACTCCCTATGGTTCTATTGGTGAGGATATACCCTCAATTTTTATTTTTATTTATTTATACTTTTTAAAAGAGTCAAAAAAATTCACTGATAAGAGGGGTGTATTCGCACCTGGACCAATACTATAGGGGATCTATCCGCCACAACTGGAACTATAGGGGTTGTAATCGCAATTGGGTGATACTACAGGGGGTCTGTTCGCAATGAACGCTTTAAAAAAATAGATTTGAGCTATTAAGTTTTATTCTTTCAGTGACTATTGACGCTCATTCACATTATTGAAATCCTTCAAGGAATTACATAGAACAGTTCAAATATGATCTTCTACAGAAGCAAGAAGCTAAAATAGTGAATCTTCCTCGAGTCTTTCCTATAATTATTTTTGGCTATCAATGCACAAAACCTCACTTTCTCTCTTCTGCCAGGTTCTTGTAAACCCTTTCAATATCAGCCTGCAATAATATCGAAGCATTTTCAGTTAAGCATCGTGCAGTTTGCATTAAACATGAACAATACAACTGTTTGCTTGAATGTATGTAAAATATTCACCTGATAATATTTCAACATTTGGGGCCTTTTCTTCTTCATGGTAGGAGTGACTAGATCTCGTTCAATGTCGAAAGGTCGAGCATCGACAATGATTCCTTTGATGAGTTCAAAACCTCTCAGCTGAATAAAAACACCAAGTGAGTGACGAATTAAGTATAACGCTATAGTGAATAATCATTATTGAAACTAATCATAAGGCACATACATAGATAAGATGTGGCATTATCACCAATTTTAGTGCATGTATTTGGAATGTGTTGTTCTAAAGAATCAGTACCTACATATAGTGTGAATATTTCATTATAATCTATATTCGAGAATTACATTCGCATTTGTTCAGCACAAGGTCTAAGACAAAGTTCATGGTATGTGTAATGTATACACAATAACTAATCATAACTTAGTTTTACCAACATTATTATCCGAAAATAGTAGAAAGATAGATGAACCTTTTCAAGCCCATACCTTATTTTTCTCAGCAATTGCTTTCAGCTCTTGAAGAATATAATGTTTGAGTTCCTCAAGCCCACACAGATCTATGAATGAACCCTGGAGACCATTCATTGCTGCCCATTTCCTAGTGTTATCTTCATGTGGAGCCACTACTGCAACCAACATAGATCTGTAGCTATCTCCATATACCCAAATCTATAGAGACACCACAAATTATTATTATTAGCAAACAACATCTTTTACATATAATTACACTGACATGAGAGACTTACATCTTCAATTACAGGAGCAAAACTGTATACTTTCTCCAGATATTCAACAGCAACATATTCCCCTTGAGAGAGCTTAAATATGTTCTTCTTCCTGTCGATAATCTTTAAGACCCCATCAGGGCTCATCTCTCCAATATCACCTGAAACAATTCAAGAAAATTTGATAACATACGCGCACACACACGCACGCACGCACACAAATACACAGATTTAACGATGTTTGGAGCAAGTCTGACATCAGTCAGAAGTCTGGCAAAAAATCTGAATGAGATTCAAGACAAAATACCAATAATATGCATTTTTTTTGTTTTCATAGTATAATATGCATTTAATTTATTCTTTTATGAAAATTTTATTTCTTTTTACCTGTATGGAACCAACCATCTCTTATTGATTCTGATGTTAACTCTGGATTCTTGTAGTACCCAGAGAAAAGAGTTTTCCCTCTGACACATATTTCACCGCGTGATGGAATTGATAATGGATCATAACCCATTTCAGGGACTTCTTCGAGTCTAATCTCACTGAATGTTGAAGCAACACCAACTGTTCCTATTATGGACATCTCATCAGGGAACCCAACTGAACTCAGCCCACAAGTCTCTGTAAGTCCTGAAGAAACAAAGTTATACTATCAAAACACCACTATATATCTTGGGTTTTTCATAAAACGACCGTAAACCCTTTTACTAGAGAAAACTATCATGAACTTTCAAAACTGCAAAAAAAAAAATAATGAACTATTGAAATTTTTTGCGAACAACATTACTAACTTGGATGGAGGATCTAAATTCCACTTGAAAATAGGAGAGGAGGAGAGGATGCATAAAGCACATAAGAATGAAGTTGTCCAAAACATTTCATGTGCAAATCACCTGACAACTTACTCTAAATGTCATCAGATATGGATATTTAGTAAAAAATTTCATGGTAGTTTTCTGTAGTTACAATAAGATTACGGTAGTTTTGTGCAAAACTCTCCCAATGTTCATGGTGGTTTCGGAAACTTCACCCTAAATATTTAGATATCACATATGATGAACATAACCTAAGAATTGGTTTGCAATAGCATATATAAACTAGATATGAAGATGTTTATGATTTTGAACTTTTAATGTAAATTTGGTGGCTTGTATCAACAAATTCGTGGAAGAAAACTTATGTGCCTAACTGAATAAGTAGCATTTTCTGAATTAATTTATAGGAACAGTCATCTCATCATATATCTATTGCTTTAATAAAAAAGCTACATATTACCATATCCTTGAGAGAAATAAGCACAACTAGTGACTCTCAAAAATTCCTCAATATCAGTACTCAATGGGGCGCCTCCTGATATTATAAGGCGAATACGGCCTCCTAACCTAGCCTTGACCTGAAATGAACAATTACAAAAGCAAAATTTATCAAGTTTTTGAAGAGAAATAAGGATGATTATATTGAATATTACCTTACGAAACGCCAAAAAGTCCGCTAATGGTGAAGCTTTCTTATGCTTGTATCCTGATTTCATCCAGTACAATTTGCTGCATTGACAGATTATGACATTTAGCCTCCCCTGAAACTAACTATTAGTTTCTCACAGAAATTAAAAGGGAAATTTAATAAAACTCCCGTGAACTTTAGAAATCATTTAAAAACCCCTTGACCTTTCAAAATGATACTACTCTTATCTGAATACGATACTGTATAAGTTATGTTTAGTAAATAAGAGCAAGATTGGGCAACTTAGAATAACTGTCGTCAATCATGGTACTTAAGTGAGACAATTTCAGACGATACGCCAACTTACAATTTGTACAGAAGATTAAAGATCATCCTTCTGTGTGGTAACAGTTCTGACACTGCCTTCAATATACCTGACAGCCAAAATTTCATGAAATAGGAGGCAAAAGGAACAAGAATGATATCAAAGAGATAAATAGACAGAAATAACTAGCTAATCTTGATAGTTTTTCATGCCTTCATGAATTCTCTCAAAAACTCGAGGGACACCGGCAAGAAATGTTGGTTTCAATTCCATGATATCATCCCTCAAAACATTAATATCCTAAAACGAAATAGAGATAGCAGTGAGAACTGAGAACTGTCCTATAAATATACTAAAGGGTAAATTTCACAAAAACACCATGATGTTGGAGTAGTTTGCACAAAATCTCTCTGAAATTTATAAATAAGACAAATAATAATAATAATAATAATAAACCCTGAATTTGCAAAATTACATTAAACTCCCTGAACTATTGGAAAATCTCATAAACAATGTTAACATGTAAAGTAAAAGTCTAAAATTGTGACATGGCTATGTCTTGTTCTCCAGCATGAATGTTTTTCATTCAAAATTTTTATCATGAACCTTGATTTGTTATAATTCAAACTTATATGTTGTTAAAACTGTTTATGAGATTTTTCTAGTAGTTCAGAAGGATTTAGTACAAATTTTAAAGTTCAAAGAATTTTGTGCAAAACCCCTCAAAGTTCAGGGGGTTCCGTGCAATTACCCTATAATAAACTTATCATTGTTATAAAAAAAAGGAGAAAAAAGAAAAAATTACCCCCTGATAATATCCAACAGAAGCTCCCTTATGGAAGAAATACTCTTCAATCATGCGGTCAAGGATGTGAGCAAGAGGGAGGAAAGAAATGTAGACATCATCCACTGTCATCTAATAACAATTAAAATATTTAAATGAATGCATACATAAAAGTAAATTATTGTTTCACTGAAAATTTAAAAGAAAATAAACCTTTACCTTTTCTTCAAATTGTTCCATATATAAGTCCACCCCTTTTACATAAGTTGCAATATTTTCATGAGTCAAAATAACCCCCTTGGGTTGTCCACTAGTTCCACTTGTGTACATAATTGTGCATATATCAAGAGATCTAGGGGGAATAGGCTCTGAAGGAAATTCTTTTCCCTGGTAAATGCCAACACATTTGGATTAAAACTTAAAAACTAAATCTTAATTCAGTGATATAAAATAGGGTTCATCTCATATTAGACCCTAAATTCTATCAACATTTCTACATTAGGCCTCTAAAATCTTCATACTTTTAATTTGTACCCCAAATTACTTAAGTTGTTATAAATTACATCCATATATGAAATAGGAAGATTTTTCACTCAGGGTGTATTTAGAACAACTAAAGAATTTGAGAGTGTAAATTAAACATATGAAAATTTAGTGGTCTAATATAAAAATATAATTGAGTTTAGAGCCTAATGTAAGGGGGAAAAAACCATCACATAATTTTTCCGAGGTCCTGAGACACTAACCATCTGTAGAAACTCATTCCATGAGTAAATATTCATGCCTGTGTTTCGAGCTCTATCATTTTGTTCCTTGGTCGTTGATGTGAACGATATTATAGCTGTGATTTCAGTGAATAAACATAAAAAATTAAAGACCATGCATTGCAAAAAAGAAATATATTACATTTTAAATATTTTACATAGTGAACCTCACATTTCAGACGTCGAGCTGATATGCAGTCAGAGGATAGAATCTACGAAGAACGGATGAGTTGTAAGATTATGTCATAGTAAAATTATATATAATATTCATGAAATGTTGATTGCTAAAACTTACTTGTTTCATTTTCTTATCCTGAACAAACACAAAATCTATTTCTGCATGGTCTATTATGTAATCCACAGCCCCTGGCCCTGTTCAATATTAAGAAAAGAAAAGAATAAATTAGCGAAAATTAATGGCATCTTAATCAAATGGGTATATTTCACAAAACCCCCTTGATCAAATGACTGACCCAATGTATCATAGAGAGGAACACAAATTAAGCTGTATCCGTTACAAGCCTGTAATAATTGAAAAACACAAACCGCATAAGGAAATTATCACAACTCTAATAATATAATGAAATTATCAATATAGATGTATATGAACCTGCATTGCCGCTATCCACTGAGGACAATTTGCTCCATAAATTCCTATTCTCGAACCCTTTATTAACAATATCAACAAAACAGCAACGTTATCAACAATAAAATCGCATATTAAAATTTCCCGAACTGGTTCCATAATTTTCATCTTTTAATATCTCTGATGAGCTTACAGGTTTAGCACCAAGATGCAACAGAGCTGAACCAAGATGAAGGACTTCCTCATATATTTGCTTATAGGTTTTCCATTTATAAGGCCCTGCCTAAAACACAAACAGTTAACAGCTAGTTATATATATGTCAGAAAAATGAAGAAAGTACAGAAAAATGCTGGTAATATTAGAAGCTAATGTTTCTAAATGTACTGAAAATTTTTGGCACGCATTAGAAAACTAGATACCTTTCCATTTGTAAACTCTCGCCAGCCGAGCATTTTATTTCCAGAATACTTCTCTGCTGAAAATCTGCAGTATAAAAGAAAATTCATACAAATTTTTTTTAATATACTTAAACTATCATAGATGAAATTGACATATCCAAAGTACAATGTTATGCCCAAAATAGTTATAAAAAAATCATGAACTATTCCAAATTACAGCTATATATACAAACTTCATGAATTTGCTCCTAATTTTTTTACTGAGAAATTACCGGAAAACTTCCCATGAGGTGGCCATGTTAGAATCTAAGGGAGGAAAACCATCCTTTGCAAGTGCATTGCGGAACACTGGACCAATATTTAGCTCTCCAGTCTGGCTCCCAGCTCTCCCACTCTCTACTTGAACTGTATTCTTCTCCATGGCCAAGCTCTCTCTCTCTCTCTCTCTCTCTCTCTCTCTCTCTCTCTCTCTCTCTAACTTCACGCACAAACAAACCCTTAATTTATAAGAGCTTCAACAAGTTATCAGTAACATAAAACTATCTACTGGATAGTTGGTTTTAAATCGAATATTGATAATTTTTATTTACCAACTATCTAGTGAATAAAACTTGAGTAGATATATGTTAAGTTAATGGAATCCAAAAGATAAAAGAAAACAGTATTTTTGAACAATGAAGGATAACTAATTAGTTTAGCCTTTTCACGTGTCTCAACAACCAAAATTAAGGGTTCACCAAAGAATCATGTTACTCTTTATTTTTTATCTTTTTTCGGTAAATTACAAGAAACCCCAAGAAAACATCTACGTCTATTAATTGTTAACCCATCATCTATTAACAATTGTGTAAATTTGTAAATAAATGCAATCAATTCATCTCACCCATAAAGAACACAGTCAAATTTAAATTTAATCCTCTTACATGCATCTCAAGTTTATTCTGAAGTTGTTTAAGAAACCAATGCTTTTAATTATAGATAAGGGTCTCTGTGTTGAACTTAATAGACGAGGGGTCTCTCAAAATCTGGGTATAGATGAAATATATTTTCTTATAATATACCATTTTATTTTATAGGGCTTATTTCATTTCAACTACTCATTCTTGTCATTTTATTTTTGAATTATAAATGGGTTTATCTTTTGAACTGGACTCGAGTAAAAATATTTGGTATTTCTTCCATAATTCCATCTGTTCTTTCATAATTGGGTGAGGTGCATGCATGCAGTATTTAACCAAGATGTATTATCCCATTTGAAAACCTAAAACTCAATCAATTCTGACAAAAATAAAAAATATTATCTTCTAATATCATTAATCAATATTGTAATTGTTTAGTGTATATATGTTTCCATTAATTTATTTTAGATCAATTTTTATTTTAAGATGAAAGTCGTTAAGAAAAACCGTGATGAGAATTTTGGATGCCAATTCGATTTAACAATCTTTTCAATAATAAAGTAAATATAATGATTTCATAGCTACCCTCTCAAAAATCTAGAACAAATTTTTATTGTAGAATAAAAACTACAACATTTTACAAATCTTTGTTTAGTACTTTATTCAATTAAAAATTGCATGTTTAAATTTTCATACTGTATTTCAAAAGATTGAATTAATAAACTTTCATCTTTTAAAAAAATTAATTGCTTCCTAAATTCTAAACTTTTTTTTTGGGAAAAGAGTTTTTTTCCCCATGTTATGTTATGATTGAATGAGTTTAATTGGTGGGCCCGTTCGTAGGAATCCTCTGCGGTGGATAGTGTAGAAGAGTAGAGAGCCATTTATGCCATTCTGCAAACGGTTCGGCTTCCTTTCTAGCTAATAATTTTATGAATTCACACCTACCCCCCCCCTAATTAATTCGACACATCATTTAACCAAAGTTTGGTAGGGGGTACAAGGAACGAAGGTGAGGTGAGGCAAGGTTCAACGGGGTTGAGGGTGGGACACTCCTCTTGACCTTCATGTTTGGTTGGAGGTGAGGTGGTAGCGTTGGCGGATCTACATACAGCAAAGTGGCTTCCAATGTCAACTTACTATATTCATATCCACTTTAAAAGACCACCCCTACTAAAAAACTCGCCACTAAAACTCTTATGTGAACCCTAAGTTTTACCATTCATTTCTTACAAGCCCCTAACTTTCTTCTTCTAACAACAAAGCTCCTACATTTTACCCTCTTTCGTAAGAAGCCCTCAACTTTCTTTTCTTGGTAATGCAACCCTAAATTTTACAATCTCTTTTCTAAAAAGCCTTCAACTTTCTTTTTCTTTCTGACAAGAACTGTGATACCCCAATATTTAGTCTCACATCGGATATTGATTGAGTGATTGAATGATTTAAATGATGGGTCTTGAAAGCCAAGTGTAATATTGGCTAGCCAATTTTGACAGTGGATTGAGCCAAACTATGTGTTGCACTCGATGGTTCAGGACTTACATGGCATGCAGCCGCGGGCGGCGACAAATGGTATCAGAGAAGTTAGCCAGCCAGAAATATAGAGCTAAGTGCTATGCGGGACTAAGTGCTACACCGCATGAGTGCGGTGGGAGCCACCTCCAGAAGTCCGTAGGAGTCACCTTTAGAGTCCACATCACCTGGCGGTGATACTACGATGGACCAATTGTCATGCTACGACGAGTCCTCGTCGCAGCAATTAAGGTGGGGTGATTGTGATACCCCAATATTTAGTCCCACATCGGATATTGATTGAGTGATTGAATGATTTAAATGATAGATCTTGAGAGCCAAGTGTAATATTGGCTAGCCAATTTTGGCAGTGGATTGAGCCAAACAACGTGTTGCACTCAGTGGTTCCCAGGACTTACATCGCGCCAACGGGTCCGTGGGTCTGGGGCGTGACAAGAACAGTTGGGCTTCTAAAATTAGGGGCTTTGACAAGAAAGTTGAGGGTTTCTTAGAAGAGGGTAAAACTTTGGGGTTTCTTTGTTAAAAAAGGCTGGGGTTGTTAGAAAAGCATAGTAAAACCTAGAGGCTCTTTACACTTTAGACTACCTTTTCCACTAAAATCTTGGATCACGTGACTGACATCACTAAATGTGTAGCCACTAATTGAAAAAATTATATTTGACCATGTTACTAATGATAAGAGTACGTACTTTTTTCAAAATATGAAAACTTGACGTGGACAATTATAAATTTCATAATTATTAATTATATAGTGACACCACTTTCTAGAAATCCTAGATCCACCACCACTGAGTGGTAGGAAGTGCATCCTGTTTTAGTTCATTTCCTTCTAATTTGAGGAATTCTTCTCTCTCATCGTTTCTAATTCACCTTTGCTTGTTCCTCGCCTCTCCTCACCTCCCCCCCAAAAAAATCCTCGCCCAAACACAACACCTCACCCTGTACCAAACAAACTATTAAACTATAGTTGGAGGACATAATGAATGCTCCTGGGATTGCAACGTCATCTGCCACTGTGCAACCAAGTGACGTGTCTCGTTTTGATTGGCGATACATTTGGTGGATTATAATATAAGAAAGTATCCAATGAACCTGGTTCATAACATTAAATGTATATCAAACGGGTATCAATTGGATCATGAACCTCGTGATTTGTGCACTGATCCAATGATTGATATTATTTCAGTACGCATTCAATGTTATGAATCAATAGCTAAACAAGAGCTGAAATTAATTTCATATTTATTAGTGGAACAAAAACTATTCTGGGACTAATCATAGTTTGGTAAATAACTAAACAAGGGCATAAAATTAATTTCGTTAGGTCAGTTTTTCACCTCAAACCAAATCAGGATTGTTCCACGTCCCCGTCCAACTGAACGTCGGATATGCTGTGTGCTTTTTCATATTTTGTGGTTGACGAGACCGACGTTAATGCGTAATTTACTTACGGACGTGAAGGGGTAAAAGTAAGGCTTAATTGCACTTAAATACCCTATAGTTTCTCCTACTTGACACTTACATACCCTCACCTATTTTTTGCAGTACTTATATACTCTAAAGTTTTTAAAACTTCCACTTAAATAGTTATGATTAACTAATTGTATTTAAGTGGAAGTTTTAAAAACTTTAGGGTATTTAAGTGCCAGTGTTGAAAAAACTCTAAAGTATTTATTTGCAAGTTTTAAAAGCTTTAGGTACATAAGTGCTGCAAAAACCAAAGTTGGGGTATATAAATATAAGTGAAAGTTTTAAAAATTTAGGGTATATAAGTGTTGCCAAAAGCAAGTGAGGGTATATAAGTGCAAAGTAGGAGAAACTACAGGGTATTTAAGTGCAATTAATCCTAAAATTAAATGAAGTCCATGCCATTGCAGACCTTGCGATGAACTTCTTAAGGTTCTGACCCTGAGTTGGAACAGATCTGTTATTACCTCTATCATATCTTATCACATGTCATTTTGTCGGTTTGTCCTTCCATTTCTAGTTCTGCAAATTAATATTTGACCCTACTACTGTACTTTTTAAGGGAGGCTCAAATTTATGGGACATAAATTCCTTTTCCATTGTTGTTGCATTCAATCATGGTGGCAGTTGGATCTTATTAATATGACCCATGTCTACTTACCCCCATGAGGGGAAAAAAAAAATGAAAAGTGAGAAAGGAAAAGAGTTTTGCATGACTAGGCATTAATCCTATAATCATAAAAAAGGGCCCTACCAAAATTCCTTTGTAGAGCAAACAAGTTTAAAGAAGGTTAGAAAAAGGCATTTAATATGGGTATCAATATGTAATGACATTAATTTCTTATTTTCTATCTCTATGACCTTCATGCACTTTGAACATTAAAGATGCCATGATGAACTTGCAATTTAAAAAAAGTTTTAAAAAATTCAGGCTAATGACCATGGGAGTATGTATAACGATTAATCTAAAACAAAAATACAAATACTTACAAATAGTTGGAACTTAATCTGCGTTCAATCAAACATTATGTGCCTATCATTTACTATTTTCCTTTAACTAGATTTATCATCAGCATATCTTACTTACAGGTTTAAATTCATGATTTAGTTTTTTATTTTATTTTTTTATAACCATTTCAGCAAGCTTTCTGCTCATTTATCTGTCAGCAAGCAAGCCAGTCTGTGTCTCAGTTATGCACTGAATCAAAACTCTGTTGAACATTTGCCATGTGACAATTTGATTTAGGGGTAATTGCACATAGAACCCCAGTAGTGTACCGCTGTAATTTGATTTTGGCAGATGAAACCCAAGTGAAAATTTTGAACTCTTTTACCCCTCAGGGGCCATTCTCTTTTCTCTGAAGTTGAAGGAGTCAAAAGGAAATTCACTCGCGGCTCTATTGTCAAAATCAAACTACACACGCAATGAGTACAATGACTTCTAAAGTCCTTCTATGTGCAAGTAACCCTTTGATTTATACTCACTCATAGCAAAAGCAGTTGAACATGAAATAAAAGCAAGGAAAATTATATCAAAAATTGGATTAAGTTGAACAATGATAAAACTTGGCTAGATTATATCCTCCCATTTATACACCATTCCTTCAGCCCCTAATAATAAAGGGGTCAAACTGAACAAGATTTCAAGGCCTCAAAGCAAATTCCTCAAACACAAAACTTGTTAGCTTGGATTGAGAAACATTAAGACCCTTTTGAATAATAAAAATGAAACAAGCTTGATACCGTAAAATTTCATGTTCACCGCTGTTTTTTCCCTTTCCTCTTCTTCTTCACACTGCTACTTCCCTTTGGGCTCCCACCATTTTTAGCAGTAGGGCTCTCGCTTGTCGATCCCCCATTGGCCTCAAAAATGCCCGATTGCACCGCATTCTGTAGCCAATCGAAGAACTCTTCCTCTGTCATCGACTCGTCAATGTTAACATTGGGCATCGGTTTGCTGCCTCTTTGGGATGAACCGGCTCCCTTTGCATTGCTACTGTTGTGTTTTGAGCTTAGATTTGTGTTTACATGGAAGCTGGCTCTGTGGGTGTTTGCAGGACATCTCATTCCCTGTATGAAAACATTAAGTAGATGGTTTGATGTCTAACTATACTCAAGAAAATGTTGGAAAATGAAGAGGGTTAATTGAACATAGATCCCCTGTAGTTTCTATGTTTTGGACTTACTAGCCCTGTAGTTTCATTGTTGCAGATAGACGCCCTGGGTTTTTTTTTTATTACTTTTTTAACCTCAGATACACTCACTAATTTCACCAAGGCGCAATATCTGCCAAATTTTACCGAGATAAGAGAGTGAAAACAATTAAACCCAGGGGATCTATCAGCAACCATGAAATTACAGGGGTAGTAAATGCAAAACATCAATAATGCAGGGGTTCTATTTGCAATTAATCCTGATGTTACCTTTAATAGAATGGCAGATCTGATATCTAAAACTTTTACCTTTTTCGTTCTCATTTTAGACTTGATACTCTGTCGTTCAAATTAACTTAAATGATTCCCACAATTTCACCAACTCTAACTTTAGTGTCTTCCGCTGCATGACCTTTGAAGATTTTGTTTAAAAGTCATCATGTGAATAACACATGATATATTTTTCGACTTTTACACCCTTATTTTAAAAGGATTCCCCTTTCGATCCCTTTCTTTCTTCTCCAGCTATTTAACATAGAATCCATTTACAACATAAAAGTCTAATTCATTTCTTCACTTGTCCCAAACACATAATCGTGAAATTTGGTAAAAAAATTCTCATTCCCCTATGGAAAGGTGAGGTTGATTTGCTACAATGGTTATTGGTCTATCTTTGGCAACTCATTAGCAAAATGAGCAACAAACACATACTCATGTTTTCCGCATATAGACACACGCACATGTGCACGTGCACATGTACATACATGATATATATAAGATTCAATTCCATGTAATTTGTTAATACATTATCATTATGTGCATAATCTGTTTTATTCTTCTTGATCTTCTTGATTGAAGAAATAATAAAAATGTTTTTTTTACGACATTGCTTCTCACTTGATTGTGGTCCAAAGGAGCCAAGTCTACACTGATATTATTAACTCATTAATTGTTAAAACCTCAAGTCAACGTATCCAACTTTTATAGGTTCTATTATCTATGCATTTCATCCATATCAGATTCATCTCTCTTGCTGGTCAGCGTCATTCAATATTTGACGGTAAGAAATTACAGAGATGTTTTTTTTTAAAAAAAATAACACAACCCGAAATTGAACTTATTTAGCTGTCTTGCGCTTTTGGGGAGCTGAAATTTGGAATCTCTTCTTTTAACTTGTACAAATACATCACCAAGCTCTCCTTATCTTGTTTTAATCTACCACTTGGAATAATTCAAAGTACTAGAATTTACCTAGATAATGGAGAACAATACATAAGAGTGGTCCTTTTGAAATTCATGTACAAAACTAATGGATGGTTCATTCAATAGTTCGGCTTTAAATCTCAAATCAAATAAGAAATATGCTCTTCAATGTGATGGCTAACTTTGGGTTACGACTATCTTGTATATATTTAGAAGATTATAACATCTTTCTAACATAAACCACCCAAAAGAAACTAATTACATGAATGGGAAAAGAAGGATGATATACAAAAACCTAACCGTGAAGCAAAAGAAAACTGACTATGTACCTGACAAATGAACCATTCAGTCACGTTGTAAATTCTGCCTTCGGCACAAACATATGCACATGGTGCATCCACCTGGAACATTATGTTCTTGTTAGATGCAAGACAATTATTATCAATCACTAATTTTAAATGTCCTAAAATATAAAGAATCTCAACAATGACATTTATGGCGCTAAAGTGTGCAACACATAAATATAAAACTTAGCTAACATAAGAACAATGGATATTCTTACACCTTATGTATGTAGATACCTAATAAACATTGAATGAAAAATAAATGCAATAAATTGTTTTTACCTTTTGCAGTAAACCAAACAAAAATGGGTGGGCTGATTGTTCAAGCCATCCATCACCATCTTTAGCTTGATGAAAATCATTGCAATCCTAGATAAGGGGAAAATTTAACTGAGGAGCACTAATACAAATGGAACAAGTTTCATGACAATTAAGATCAAAACAAAAGTTGAACCTGACACCATCTTGCTTGGGATTTTGATCTCCCTGTACGAGTCCACTTATGAAAATTACCACAATTCTTGCAAGCTATTCTTCTTGATTCTTCAGGGTTGCCTTCATCATCAGCCTCAAAATGAGTGGAGCCAGGACTGAAGATGTTATGCTTTCCATTCTGCATGACAAAATTTAGCCACCTTTGTAACATAGGGATATCTAGATAGTTTCTTTATCAATGAACTAAAACAACTGAGGGATACACTATGGTATCGAGCTAAATTAGCCAAAGAAACAGACTACATGAATCCTTTTTCTCCATTCAACGTTGTTAAGTTAAACTAACAATTACTATATCCTTCTTATTACCTCAATCCATGTTTCTTCAGGTTTACTCGTCGTTTTCTATGCATCAATAAGAACCAGCTTGAATAGCATACTTATTGGTTTCTGCATATGTGTAACATCTCAATCGATTTGCCTTCAATTTCTCAAGGTTTCGAGCTACCTATAGCTTCTTATGGATCCACTCATTCCTTATCCTATCTTTTACCATATTATAACTCTCCCGTTTCAACATTTTGGCCTATGGTTTCAAGCTACATTAAAAAAAGAAACAGACTACATGAATCCTTTTTCTCCATTCAACTTTGTTAAGTTAAACTAACAATTAGTATATCCTTTCTTATTGCCTCAATCCATGTTTCTTCAGGTTTACTTGTAGTCTTCTATGCGTGAATAAGAACCACCTTAGCTCCTGACTAGCATATTTATAGGTTTCTGCATATGTGTACCATCTCAATCAATTCGCCTTCAATTCATCGACATTTTGAGCTACCTATAACTTCTTATGGATCCACTCATTCCTTATCATATCTTTTAGCATATTATAAAACTCCCGTTTCAACATTTTGGACATTTTTTTTTCAATTCCCAATGTTCAGATCCGTAGTCATGGTTGGTCATATAGCCATCCTACCAAAGTTTCCCTTCAACTCCATGAGTTTATATGATCATTGATCACATGATACTTTTTTCTCTAACTATCCTTCTTTAACTCTAAACATCGCTACTAATCTCATGATAATGATGGACAATAGGACCTAAGTATGGAAAATGATCATTCTAAGGTATTCCCTCATTCTTCTTGCAGCTCCACTAGAGTGGTACTCCATTCTGTTGTGCTCCATCTTATCCAAACTTTACTAGATTTACACTCCTTACTCTCTGTTTTTGCTCTATTGATTCTAAAGTGTTAAGAGTCTAAAACTTGTCACCACCTTCCTACTTTGATAATTATTGTTCATCTGTAAATAGCAATATAGCATGCATGACAGTAATTCATGTGTAAGTTATTTAATAACTAAGATAAGGACTTATATCTTTCCTTGGTGTATGCATATGGTGATAGGTAATAGCTTTGTCACCTGATTGTTCTCATGAAATTTATTATCTAATTCATATCTAATCTTATTCACATTAATGATAAGTTAATAACAAAGTACTAAACACCTTTCTTTTAAAACCTACCACTGCCACATTATCTCCCCATGAACCCTATCATAATCTTGAACCTATATGCAGATTGCAGATCTCATTTCTTCTCTCCGTATCTCTCCATCCATGGCCTTCACAACTGCATGGCTTCCATGATCAACCTCCCTTCAATAAATTGATTCCCGGACACTACATCCATGTTCTTCGCTCAGTGTCTCTTCCAAATTAAGATTATTTGTGTCACGAACTTAATTTGACGATAGTATGTATATCCTTGTCTCTCTTTATCTTATATATAGATGCCAATAAGATTCCTTCATCCTTTAGGCATTTTATCATTTGATAGTTTTATTGATAGCCATGGTAACTTCTCTTGCCCCCAGCGCTTAACAAACTTCAAGCATATGAAGTCCAATGGCCATCCTTTTCATTTTCTTTAAAGCATCATTTATACCAATGAGCCTAATTTTGCCACAATGTTGTAGTTCTTAAACTTATTGGTTCTATATTACGTTCACCTGAGTGATTCTCATTAAACAATTAAAGGAGTAGCTCCTCAAACTTTCTTTAGCTTCTTCTACTTTTTACAAGGATCGGTGTTTTAAAAACGCCCTGGGCGTCCGCCTAGGCGCGGTGTCCAGGGCGTCTCAAAACACCCTGAGCGGCACTGTTTAGGCGCTGGGAGGTCCTAAGTGCCCGCCCAGAGATAAGCGGGCCGTTTAAGCGGTCCGCCCAACATTTTCAAAAAAAAAAAAATTCAAATGTGCCTATTTAATTCCAGCCCAAAATGTAAAAACCAAAAACTGAAACCCAAACCCAAACCCAATTAACTAAACAATACATCCAATCCAAACCCTAGTTCTCAGTTCTCAACCCGAGATCGCCTCCTCTCTCTGTTGACTACTGCGATTTTCTCACTCGTCGAAGCCTAATCCCGAAACCCTAATCCCCTTTCAAAGCTGTTGAAGCCCCCTCCAAGCTCTCCCCTCCTATCACCTCGTCGAAGCCTCTTGAAGCTGTCGAAGCCTCGTCGAAGCCCCTTCACATCGTCGAAGCCCCTTCACCTCGTCGAAGGTGTTGAAGCCTCGTCGAATCCCCCTTCAACTCGTCCGCTCGTCGAAGCTCTCCGATCTCCCCTTCACCTCGTCCGCTCGTCGAATCCCTCTTCAAGGTAACTCCGATCTCCCCTTCTTCGATTTTCTCTTGGGAACCAAAAATGAAAAGAAGAAACAATCTACAACCTTTTAAGAGTCAACATAGGAATTGCAAATTCACATTCCTGTTTAACTTAAAGTTAAGTTACTGTTCAATAATTAGGCATTAGGGTTTATTACATATTAACTTTATTAACTTTCTTTATTTACAATTTAATTAATACTAAGTTACTAAAGCATGTTTAAGTTAAAGTTTAAAAAATGCTTAAGTTACACTTACTGTTAACTTAAGTTTAAGTTAACAGTAACTTAAATCAAAGTTACTATTAACTTAAATTTAAGTTAATAGTAAGTGTAGTTACTGTTAACTTAAACTCAAGTAGTGAGTTAAATTAATTAAATGACATTTTAAAGGTAAATTATAGTTAAAAATATTTGGTTTAATTGTATATTTAATAATTAATACTTTCGTTTATCATGATTTGATTTTAATCTTTGATTGACTATTATAGTTCGATAGCATATGTGTTGGTATTTAGTATTTATGCATCTTTGATTGAGTATATATATATTTATCTTCAAGTATCACAATTAAAAAAATAAAAAAGAAAAAAAACCGCCTAGAAACCGCTTAGGCACCCGCCTAGGCATCTAAGCGTTGGGCGCCGGGTCCGGCGCCTAGAGGTGCCCAGCGTTTAATGTAACATTGACAAGGATTCTTTTTGATCTTCACACTTGCTAAACATAACTAATGTATCAGCTCAATGTTATCCCACAAGTTCATATAATGTAGACAAACTTTTTGGTCCAAAAAAGGCATGGTATGGAACTGACCACAAGTGTAGAGGTGAAGAAAGAGAGGTACCTTGCTTGAAGCACCTTGGAACCTCCGGAAATAGTTCAACAGCTCCTCCCTCCTTAATTCATCATCATAAGTTTTTCGTTTCAATGTATCTAGCAGAACCTGCATACAAGAATTTCATAATGAATAATGCAGAAATTGTTTCCTTGTTCACAAGAAAGTAAGTTCTTCACTTTTGCTGAAGAAAAAAGCTACATGGAGTATACCTCGTATGCATTTTGAAGTTTCTTGAATGCTTCTGCAGCTTTCTCATTACCCATATTTTTATCTGGATGAACCAGCATAGCCTGGAAAACCCATTTGTGGATATAAATAGTATTTCTGACTGGAATCAGTGATTATGATTGAACATCTGAATGTTAAAAGTTATACAGAGAAAAGAGTATCAAACGTTTAAGGCAAATTACCTTCTTTCTATATTCCCTCTTGAGCAAAGATATATCTACGTTCTCAAAGCGGGTGAAGCCAAAAGCTGAATAGTGATCATTGCAGTTCAACAATCGAAGAACTTCACCTTCAGAAGTTAACTCTGCATCACATCCACTAGGTGAAGGAACAGCTGAGCTTCTGGAAGCAGAAGAATCATCAACAGATGAAGAATGTGAAGGTTCACCATAGAAATGCCCTGCTCCAGTAGGAGTTTGCTTATCTTGCTCTGAAGAGTAATAAGATCCTTGTCCTTGCTCATTAATGTTGTTCTTTAGGAAGTATGCAAGAATATCACTCGATATAAAAGATAGGTTCAATCCCAAGAGTAAACCAAACCACCCAACATAGCATTTGGCACAATACACAGAATATGTTGTTGTGATCAATAGTGCAACTCGTTCATGACTCATAGCAAATGAGCTACCTGCAAATGTAAAAGTTTGAAGGTGTTAGTCTACAGTGAGCATACTAGATAAATACCAATCCAATTCCAAGAGAAGGTAACAACCTCCAACACAAGTGATAAGTAGTGTTGTCCAAAAGCTTCCATAGAGCCACAAACTAATTGCTGAGAATATCGCAAGGATCAAAACCCCTAGGGCCAAGCCAATAAATAATCCAACAACAGCAGAAATAACCTGCATAAGATAGAAAGAATTAAGCTTAAAAAAGAAGAAGTATTGATAGCCAGAACAATGCAGACGTTAAACAGTGCAGATATAGATCACGACATTCAATATTTTGCAAGTCATCAGAAGCACTAGTTTTCAAAAAGACCATAACTAAATCAAAGAAACTAGTTTCCTTCCAGTGATATATACATAGTTTCTTACTTACAGCATATGTATTTTATCCAAATTGGTGCCTGTGCGTGTGTGTAGAGTCGAGCTATGCTACTATTAATTGTATCCAAAATATGGATATTATCATCCAATTTTATAATTTGGATTTCAAAACTGAAAATGTACTGTTAGACATGATATTTTACACACCAACTATTAGGAACAAAATTTTGAAGGATTTCAACACATTTTAACAAAACAAAATGTAGTCAAAACCAGTGCTTCAGAATTTTCACAGAAGTTGCTTAATTTTTTGCTCCTTATACTTGGTTAAAAGACAATGGAATCATTAAAAATTTTGTTTCTAGATGGTTCATGTGTAATACATCGCATCCAGTTGAAATTTTCAATTTTGGAATTGAATTTTTAGATTTAGATTGGTAGTATCCACATATTATATAGCATAGTTGCACGATTCCCTGGACCCCCTTCAACCTGCGAACCGATTCCCTCCGATACACGAACTAGTTCTCAAAAATTAGCATACCGCTTATAAGTACGCGAAGCGTAAAGTCTTCTAAGTCTACATGCATAAGATGCAATGCAACATGCGCAATCAAGTAAAGGGCAACAGACAATAGAATTTATGAGTCAATTACTTTACTATAACTAAATACCTATGTTAATAAAATGTGAAATGAAACCATGATCCTGGACACAAGCTATGTGAAAAGAAAAACAGAACAAAATAATGAACTCCATAAAAAAGAAGCATTTTAAGTATTTTGTATGAAAAAATAAAATGCATGATTAGCTTTCTTCTACTATACACTTTCAAAAATGGTAACCACCCAAAAAAATTTACTACGTACCACTGATCGAACTTGCGTACCAAAGCAAGCTACCTCCCATCGAATCCAAATTTTCTAAGCAGCGAATTCTGTACTCGAATTCTTACCACGACCCGCTATGTACCACGTACTATGTAACTATGTTGTATACTATTAATAGTAGCATAGCTCGACTGTATTTAAATTTGAGCTATGCGTACTATTAGTAGTATCCAAAAATATGGATACCATCAATCCAAATTTATAGTTTGGACTTTAAAATTGAAAATATGTAGCGTTAGATATGATCAATTACACATCAACTGTCTAGAATAAAGTTTCGAAGGATTTCAAAGTTTACCCATGTATATCATATGTTGCAAAAGCAACATTTCAAAATTCTCATAAAATTGCTTAAAATTTTGCCCCTTGATTACATTAAAGGACACCGAAATCATTGAAAAAAACAAGCCAGATAGTTCGTATGTACATCACATCAAAGGTACAGATTTTCAAATTGGAACTGAAATTTTAAATTTGTATAGATAGGATCTACATATTGTATATTACTATAGAGAATTTCACTCTCGAATATCATAATAATAAATATATTAATATCCAAAATATGGATACTATCAATCTAACTTTACAATTTGGATTTCAAAATTGAAAATATGCACTGTTAAATATGATATATTACACATCAACCATCTAGAAATAACATTATGAAGGATTTCAACATATTTCACCCATGTATCATATGTTGTCAAAATCAACATTTTAGATTTTTCAGACAGTTGCTTAATTTTTGTCCCTTGATACATGATTAAAAGACACAAAATCATCAAAAAGTAGATCGTGAAATTCTTGTAGGCAGTTTGTGATCAGCTAATTTTATGTTCCACAGAAATTTGTAATAGTGTTATAGTGGTCCATTTTAGAGGGCACGCATGAGATGATAATGATATTCATGGTAGAGAACATTAGAGGCTTGTTTAAGTTTGATTCCTGGTTATGTATTTTATGAGGGTTCGGGTATATATGTTATTAATTTTGGAACTCAAAAATAGCCCATTAGATGAATTTTGTAAGTGAATGAGTACAGATAAAGCGCACACAGAAAAAGTTTTTGCATCATTACACATAAGAATTTCCACATCCATGTATACTTCACAAGTGAATTTGGAATGTCACGATAAATCAAACAAACCTATCTTCTTGGCCTATATTTAGGTCAGCATCCTGTCTTACCCAACCTAAAACAAACTTAGACAAAATTCCACATCTTGATACCTTCTGCTCTTAAACAGGAGTTTCTAGACTAGCTGTTTCTAGAACATGCAACACTGTGAGCTAAGGTGTACCTCTTAACTTTTAAATGTTCATTTGGACCTACCTTGAGGCATGACGCCAAAGAATCATGAAGAAAATTAAATAGTGACTATATATGAGATCCTTTTGCTATCCTTTAAACATATAATGCGCATGCCAGAATTTACATAGAAGCTGCAAAAAAGAAGATAAAGCTTCTTAACTATACTTATAACCTGAAAGGAGACTGAAGAAGAAAAACAATATTGCAATGCAAGCAACTGATAAAAATAAAAACATCAAGAACTAGAATGATTTATATATTAGCAGGATGAGGCAGTTCTATACCAACCATGACAATGAGAGCTTTTGTAAATCCAACCATTGAAACAATTGACAGGATGCTGCACCAAATAACTGTAAAGAAGGATGTTGTACCCAAGCGCAGTAAAGAACTAATACCCCGTATATTGCAATCCAGCCAAACCACCAACAGAAGAAGTACCAACTGTCCAAAGTGCTTAATCCATGTCCAAATAAATGGATATACATGCTTGATTTGAACAAGAATATAATCACGCCCATTGCAAATATACGTTTTGAAAATTAAAACCCGCGGTTTTTGCTGCTCAAGCCATCCATTGGCTGCAGTGAGGACATCCAAAGTGAGAACTCTTAATCTCTGACCAGCCACTGTAACTGAAGACCGAATATGACCTGCCATAGTTTCCATAGACAAGCCCTCTGACATGTAAAGATTTGGATTATGATTGCTTCCAAATAGTACTCCATCATTTTGTCTTCCTTCACTATCCTCAAATAAAATGTCATCTCCTGAAGCATTTTGTACATTACTCAAGGATTCTACCGTTTGTTGAGGTTCAGGGGTTCCAACTGACTTCTCTTTGCAAGGAACATGCTGATGTCGCTGCTTGTTCTTGTTTCTCTTACTATTTCCAGAGATTACCCTTTCTCCGGTGTCAACAGTATTTTGACTATGAACTTTTGACTTTTCTTTCTCTAAAGAAACATTCTTATGTTGGTTTCCTTTTCGAACCATGATATATATAAAATTGACAATATATGCTGAAGAGAGTTGTGCCCGGTTTCAAACTTTAGAAAAAGATTGAACTACATCCATCCATTCAGTTTCCAAGTGAAAGATTTGCATCTGTAAACCCAGATGACGATTCATCATGCAAAAAAAGATGTAAATAAGAAAACCATATCTAGCAAGAAAAAATCATTTATCAAAAATTCAGAAGCAGCAGAAGGTAACCAACTGATTGGTTTTATCACAAATAGTCATTATAGTCAGTTATAATTTGTACAGAGACAAAGTTGGAAGTGTTGAGAGAAACCTTGCTAAGAATCTATACTTACTATACTAATAAAGTAACAACCTGGTTGCATATTTTTGCCACTTGGCATTTTAAGGGATCTAATAATTAATGACTAATAATCCTTTTATCCACCATCTCATCTTAATCCACTACTCCCAACGTCTTGGAAATCTCTATCCTTTGTCTTTCTATTTCCTATCATTGATTTTGTTCTCCCAGACCAACACAAAACAAAAAAAAATATCTTTCATTCTTTCCCAACATTTCGAATATACATACAACAATATTAATTTAAATTCCATGCATCGCATGGGTAACAACTAGTGTTCAATATAACAATGCACTGGGCATGTAGAGTTGAGAGACGATAAAATCTGAGGACTGCTTATTGGCAAAAACCGAATATGGACAACAATATTATATTCCTTGATGAAATCAGACTCATAGTCTAAAATGGGTGCAGTACATCCACAGATATTATAAGCTTATATTATTTGCTTTGGAGGTTCTAAACCAATGCTTATCTCTAGGAGTTACCAAAAGACTGGAATCAGTCGTATACTCAATGTAGATGGCCTTTAAAGTGGTAAACTCATCTTTTACTTCCTGAACTAAGTCCACAGAAAGGAAGGTCTTAAATGAATCAGTAAGCCAAGTCAAAGAAGAGATACGCCTTCAGTTTGCACATCTAACCACATTAGACACTTAACACTGACCCAAGGGAGATGAACGACTGTTTCTCCAGTGAGACTCATGTCCTTATGAAAGTTAATTTTAGTTGGAGTTTTAATTAATTAGTGGCTTCAATAGCGAAAGAATATCCATAACTGATCCTGGACCTAGACACAAACCCAAAAGAGAAATAGAGAGAAACCATGCAAAATTCTCAGTCTATGAATAAATGTTCCATGTGTTTCACCAGAGCAATCTTCCTCACTGAAGGAATTTGTATTTTGTGATATAATGGAAGTGATAGGAAGAGCATAATTGAAGAAGAAGAAAGCTAACTGTCATTTATCAGCTGTGCACGCGATGATATGTTTTCTAACAGAAATTACAGACCCACTATGATTCATTTTGATACCTAGCTACAACCAAACAAAACTTAAGCACAAAATGCAACATTTTTATTCCAAACCCACCTAACCCTCTCTAATTCACTACTTATCCCTTTCTAAACTTGAATAACCAACATAATGATTCTTTGCCTATTAACTTCAACCCAGGTACCACATATCAGCAAATGAAACACTTGGCTTCTGCGTGTTCGACTCAATCATTTATCTCTTCTGAGAAATAAAATAAATCTTAAGGATTTAACATGTGTCTTAAGCTAAATAATAGATCTGATTCAATTCAACATTCCTTGATCAAACAATCCCAACAATCAAATATAAGATGAACGATAGGACATTAACAAGAGCAAACAATAAAATAAACGTGGTGACAAAAATTCTGTCAGATTTTTCATTTCTTCACAAGTCCAGAGCTACGGTTTTGCATTAGCTGAGTCAACTCCAATGCGAATTGGAAATCATTTTACCAAGCAATTTCTTTCTACACAAGCAAACATTACAGCGAGCGACTAAAAAAATGCAACTGAACCCTAAAATCCTTCTACTCCTCTAGCATGCAGATAGTTCTATTCCAAACCACAACTTCCTCGCTGACAATCTCGGATTTTGTTGAATCATCCATCCAGTCAAACTGTAAAACTTCCAAGGGTCCCAAAATTTTCCCCAACAGTAAATAATTTCACAGAATCCAGAAGCAGAATGAAACCCAAAAAATCCCAAAGAACCCTACTCAATTCATAAAAATTTACAGTTCTAACAAGTACCCAGATCATAAAATCGCCCAAATAATCAAACCCAGATGCCAAATCCACTATTTCCACACATAAGTACATATTTTAAAATTAGGTTTTTTACTGACAATATAACAAACTGCGGTGAAATTTAACCAAAGGGGAAATCAATTGAGACTATAGAAAGAGTAATACCTAGAAACCGCGGCCAAGATTGATGCGAGGGAGACAAAATTATTATTTGCGTGAGCAATTTTTGTTTTCTATCAAAAATTTTGGAGGACCGAAGAGGAGAAAAAGAGCAGACAGGAAATAAAAAAGAGAACTTGTGTTCCTACATAAAATGGTCATGATTAGTTTATACAAATTTATTTCCCTGTAGCAGCGCCACATGGCAACATCGCAACCGTGCAAGTGGGCCCTGCCCAATTAGATTCGATGGGCTCTTACAGTTTGGACAGTGTTTTGTTTTTCCTTTGTTATTAAGAGTGGAGATTGTGGTAATTTGCAACATTCTATAGAGTTAATTGGGCTAAATTACCAAATTGGCCTAAAAATTGACACGCGATTTTCAATAAGGCCTAAAAATTAACTCCGTGACGATAAAGGCAAAAGTGACTCACTTAGTTTAAGCCTCGCCGTAGGAATCTTGGATTGGCCTGAAAAGTCTGAAAATTTTTGTATTTTAGTCCAAAATTTATCCTCTTTCTCTCTCCCTCCCCATTGTCTCCATCCCTCCTCCATCTCTCTCTCTCTCTCTCCATCCCTCCTCCATCTCTCTCTCTCTCCCTCCCCATTGTCTCCATCCCTCCTCCATCTCTCTCTCTCTCCCTCCCCATTGTCTCCTTCCAAGACTCTCTCCCCCCTCCTCTCTCTCTCTCTCTCTCTCTCCATCCCTCCTCCATCTCTCTCTCTCTCTCTCTCTCTCTCCCCTCCCCATTGTCTCCATCCCCTCCTCCACCTCTTTTTCTCTCCCCCTCCTCTCTCTCTCCCCCCCCATTGTCTCCTTCCGAAGACTCTCTCTCTCCCCCCTCCCTCCCCCATTGTTTTGGAGGAGGGGATGGAGACAATTGGGGAGGGGGGGAGATGGAGGGAGAAAAAGAGAGATGGAGGAGGGAGGGAGAGAGAGAGAGAGAGAGTGTGTGTGTGTTTGGGAAGGAGACAATGGGGGAGGGAGAGAGAGAGAGAGAGAGAGAGAGAGGGAGGGGGAGAGAGAGATGAAGGAGGGGATGGGGGGAAAGAGAAAGAGATGGAGGAGGGAGGGAGGGGGGAGAGAGAAAGATGATTTAAAGTTTAGAGGACTAAAATGCAAAAATTTTATACTTTTCGCGATCAAATCAAAATTCCGGTCGCCGGAGTAGGCTTAAACGGTTAAGTGATTCACTTTTTAGGCCTTATTGTCACCTGAGTCAATTTTTAGGCCTTAATGGAAACTGCGTGTCAATTTTTAGGCCAATTTGATAATTTAGCCGAGTTAATTGTGAATGGACTCTCTTAGGGGGGGGTTAGTCAATTAGAACTGGTATAATTCGTAGGATAAATTTTTATGGTGTTAGTCAATTAGAATTAAATTTTGGATAATTTTTTAAGGTGTTAATCAAGTAGAATTTTAGAAACACTAGAACTGGGATAATTTTTAAATTGACCCACTAATTGTTCTACCTATATAGAAAAATATGAGTTCTTCTTCCCCAAATTATTCCACTTTTCAACCTAGAATTAGATGAGAACAAACTAGAACTTTTGAATTGTCAAAAATTATTAATAATTGAGTCCAATAAAATGAATGTTGCCAATACATTATGCACTAGTTACATTATAAATGTATGCAAATAGCACTTCCGATGCATATAGGAAATTTTGAATAATTAACGATTGATATAAAAAAAAGGATAAGTAACATTTTGTGGATATACATAAATTACAGAATAATAGATATTTACCTAGAATCAATAATATTTTGTGAGAAGTTTTAAGAAATAAGTAATGCATAACATAACGATGGGAACAAGCATTAAATTTAATTAGTATGAATGAGAAGAGAGTGGAGATGAGCGATTAATAACAAGTGATAAAAAACTTGAGATTGATTTAGGAAATTAGGGACTTAGCCAAAATACATGATTTATATATCATTAAAATTGTTTTATACTTCGTGATTATTATAGTATTTGTCATGATCAAGTATGTTGCACTATTAATTTATAATTCATTATTATTATTATTTTGATGAACTATTTCATGATTATTACTTGGCTAGTTTACATGATTATTGATAGTAATAAGTATTACAATAAGGTTATATATAGTTTAACTAATAGTTACTATTTTATAAGATTTATTAATATTGCTTTATAAAATTAACAATTTATATTCACAAGCTTCAAAATATATAAATTAAAGTCATATTATCAAAATACATAATTATATACTTTCCAATTACTCCAAATTATCCCACATCATTTTAACAAAATATCCCACTTCTAAAAATTATCCAACATTGTTCTATTAAAATATCCCACTTGCATAAAATTATCTCACTTGAACAATTATCCCAATTATACTTGAAAAGTTCTAATTGACTAACACCCCCTGAGTATCACTCAATCGTGAATAGAACCCTGTAGTTCTATTTATGGCGAACATATCCCCTGAAGTATTGGCCTAGATACAAACATATCCTCTCAGGTGAACTTTTTTAACAATTTTAAGAGTAAAAAGAGTTCACTCATGGGGTCAATTCGCAAAAATAGAACTACAAAGAATCTATTCACAATTGGGTTGATACTGCAAAGGGTCAGTTTGCAATTAATCCACCCTATTCTATATTCACCATAAAAACTTTATTTTGGAAAAAACAATCATAAAAATACGAGTTAGGAAATAGGTTTTGTGGAGCTACGTGGACAAGCACTAATGGAAGAAGTTGCGCGTTATATATTTGTTAATGACAAGAGAACATGTATTGTATATTTATTTATAAAGTAGAATGTTGTGATTATTTATTTGCATTCTTATTGTATGTTATTAGTTATTATTATTTGTGTTTATAGTTATATTCTATTGAATTGCATGGTTCTTTTCAATCGCTTAGCATGCGAATATATGTTGTAGGTGGCATATGCTGAAACTCGAGAACTATATAAAATAGGACCCAAAAAAAAAAGTTTGTTTTCCCATATCTGTCCCTTAGCTCTTTCATATTTTCAACTAGTCCCTCAAATCATTAAATTACTATTAGGTTTTTCAATTCTTAAGTTATATTAAAAATAGTATCTCCAATCACTCAAATTGCTTTTTTGAAATTATTTCCTCCAATTAAGAGCAGAAGTAGCAATCAAAAGAATTAATTTGAAACAACTTTTTTTTGGGTCACGCACAAGGCTCATGACATATTAGACTTTTGGCGGTGTTACGTTAAGGGTTTAAAGTGAAAATTATTCAAAGTGCTTTAGTTGAGAAAAGAAGTTCAGTGGGTTATGTGTAAAACCCCTCAAAGTTAAGTGGGGTTTCGTGATATTAAAATACTTAGGGGGTCCATCTAATAAAGGCTAAATGAAGGGGGGGTTTTTGAAGTTTACCCATGATTTATTTGGGGGGTTTTGTGAAAGTTACCTCTGCCCTCACCCTGATCTTCTCCATTGCCTTCCATCAATTTCTCCTGTTAATCCTAACCCTAACCCTAATCGCGCACTCTCCAATGATGAACGAGCACCTGAATCCAGTTCTCACAGTGAGGTATGCTAAATGAATTCTATATATCTTTTTTATCGAATAAACCCTAAATATAAGAATCTAATTGAATTCTTTCCAATTTGTTTTATCTTCAGCAGGATCATCATAGAATTCAATCAAAGCCATTATCTTTATGATCATTTAATTTGACATTTTAAATTGGTATTCTGAATGCAATTTAGTTTCAGCTAACTTTTTGCACTTTGATTATCAAATTGATGAGGAAATGTGGGTTGTTAGAAAAAAAGTGTTTATGGCAATGTTCAGTTAACAGATGAATTAAGCAAAACCCAATTTCTTCCTCTCCTTTATTTGATTTCCTTTTCTTTTTAAAGTGTTTCTTGCTTGCTGTTAAAATTACCTGTTAATAGTTTGCTTATGTCAACAGCTTTCAGTGTTTTCTTTGACGGAAAGAACCTCATCAAGGTTGGAGCTTGCTTGACTAATATCGAAAAGATTGGTGTCTTGTTTATAAAAGAGTGAGTGGATTGCAAATTTGATTGTGGTAACTGCTATGATTTGCTAAAATTCACTATGCAAACAAGGAAAGTTCTGGAAAAAGAAATCATGTTTTGATTCTAGTGGCATGCTTCATAACAAAGAACTTTGACAATTTGAAGCTTCACGGAAATCGGTGATTTTGAGACCATGACTAGAAAATTTTATTCACTATTCCATTATTTGGTTTATTGTTCTCATAGTGTTGTTAAAGTTACATTTGTTATATTCTTTTTGTTTTTGTTCTTTTCCCCATCATGTGAATTCCAAATCACTTAGTTTTTAAAACTTTTCCTGTTATTGCACGTAGAAAATTATACCGTGTCCAGTCTCATCAGTTTAGACAAAAGTATCATCAAACATCATGCACACTGTGACTTTATTCTGCATACCATTGCCAAGTTCATTCACAACAAATGAAAAGAGAGAAGCATTTAATGTCGATATTTTGTTTTAGCCTATGGTGATAAAGGACTATGTGTCACCTCGAGGAGTTCTCACACTAATTACTACTCTATCGCACATATCTTTGATGGTAAATAATTTATACACTTGTTGCTTTCTAAAATTCACCACCATTATCTCTCTAGGCATTATGCCATAACCTTTCGTAAATCAAAAAAAAAAAAAAATTCTATCTCTTTTCTTCTCTTTACATCTTCCAATCAACCATTTCAATAAGTAAATAGCCTTTAAATGAAACATTGATGCTCAGAGTAACCCGAGCATGTCTTGAATAAGGCTTAGGAATTTATTGGGTTCATTTCTTTGGCTGCTAAACAATTGCTCTCTATCTCCACTAGTTTTGACCAATTCTGGTAACACTATTAAGGCAATATCCCTTTGGTGGTCATATGTCCTTATAGGTCCCATGTTTTAATAGCTAAAACTTTTCTTAGTTATGCCTCTCTTGCTGACCAACTGTCTCATATACCGTCAAATTTCACAATCTGCTATGATAGAATCATATACTTTCAAATGTCGACCTGTTGATATAGATATAACACATATATTTTCCATATTCATTGTGGTCAATATTAGTATATATGTCCAATGTTTCTATCTTTTAGGTTTGATCAAATTATTAGCATTGACCCCAAAGACAATCTTGAGAGGCAAAACACTTAGTTAACAAAGGAATTATTAAGTCTCGTACCTTCTAACCTTTCTTCCAATTTGTACTTATTTACTCATATACACCGTCAAGATTATTCTACTTGGTTGAGATTAAACTATCACTTGTTCTAGCACTGGTACTGAAAAACTCTTGAGATAAGAGGCAAGTCAGTTAGTTGCAAAGACACTATGAAGTTTTTATTCTCTACATTCTTCCCAGTTGTAATTGTTTTACTCCGGTTATGTGTTGTCCTCTGACTCATATTCCACAGTCATCTGTTACCGGGCCCAAAAAAAAAAACTTTTATTCCTGAATCCTGCCCTGAAATTAAATATTAAATAATGGTGGACTGGGAAACACCTTTCCTTTCTCGCATCCATTCTCTATTGTATTGCAGAATATCGGATTCTGAAATCAAGGGAAGATACTGAAAATAGATTTTCTAATAGATTATACTTTCTTATATCAGTGTTTTTGGGAGTTTACTAGGGAAAGGAAAGGGAAGATAAAATATGGAAAGGGAAGGAAGAGAAGGTGAGGGAAAATATAATATCTTGTTTGGGAGTTTGATAAAGGGAATGGAGGGAAACTTGTTTCATCATGTTTGGGAGCTGTTAACTAAGGGAAGGGAAGGGAAATGTATCATAATGATAGATGGTCAAACATCTTTTATGATTAATTCCCCTTTCTTTCCCTCCTCCACACCCACCCCAAATTGGTTTTCTTTTTTTTGGGGTTAGGGGGGTGGTGGGGGACAAAATGGCAAGATTTTTATGAAAATTTTCCCTTCCCTCCCTTCCATTACCCCTCTAAAAAAAAACTCCCAAACAAAGTGTTCCCAAATTCTCTTCCCCTACCAGCTCCTATATGTATGAGAGAAGAATAGAGATTTACCTCAATGGTGTAACCATTAACTCAACAAGAAGATAAAATGAAAAATATTGAATATCAACAAATTATTGTCTTGGAACTTTTGCAATCCGAGGAAATAGGAAAATGCTTTCTACAATTTAATATATATAGAATTTAAATATTCATAATAGCTGATATATTCATGATTCAAGGGGTCAGGTCCACATCTGTTTATTTATAATTTTATAGTGGAGATTAAACTATTACTGCCTTCGCTCTTTCTGGGATTGTATTCCGTAAGGATCATGATGTAAGTGTGATTATATACAAGCACTTTTGAATACTTTATACTTCTAAAGTGATTACGTTATTCTAGAGTGCTAACATCTCAACCTGGTTTGAGTGTCTGCAGGCACTGAAACGTAATTGAGAAATCCACTACGAAAAAAACGACTAATCCAAAGAGATGACATGGCAGCGAAATCTTCAGGTATGGAAACTGGGAATAACTAGCTACTCCACTGCTCTCAAACTCCAACAACATCTAGCATCTGAAAGAAAACTCGGTAAAATTCCAGACACCATCTTGTCTCTTCAACACCCACCAACATATACACTTGGAAAGCGAAGAACCAGTAACAATCTACTAATCCCCGAGTCTGATCTCAAATCCGTCGGCGCTGAGCTTCACTACACTGAAAGAGGAGGGGATATAACATTCCATGGTCCTCGTCAAGCTATACTATACCCCATAATTTCCCTTAGGGATATTGCCTTTGGTGCTAGAAAATACGTCGAAGCCCTTGAATCAACAATGATAGACTTAGCGTCTGTATACAACGTCAAAGCGCAAAGAGGAATGAAATGTGAGACTGGGGTTTGGGTTGGAGATAGAAAGATTGGTGCAATTGGTGTTAGGATATCTTCGGGTGTTACGTCCCATGGATTGGCTTTCAATATTGATCCTGATTTGAGCTATTTTAAGCATATTGTGCCTTGTGGGATTGAAGGTAAGGAAGTAACTTCCTTGAGAAAGGAGGTGGGTGTGGAGATTCTTGATGATGAGGTGATACATGAGCAACTTATTCAGTGCTTTGCTAAATTGTTGCGTTACACTGATGTTCAATGGAGACAGGATATGTCGATGATGTTTACTGATTATGAAGTCAATTGAGAGGAAATTGTATTTGTCCTGGAAATTCTTGTTGTGGAAAAATCTAATGTTAATTGCTTTTATGATGAATGGTTTCGATTGTATTTGTGAAGATTGTTTTGAATTCTTACGAGTTATGAATAATGATGAAATTTTCTGCAGATGGTGCTATACTTATGCAGTACTTTAATTAAAGTGGGCTTAGTATTAATGATATAAGCAAAGTCAACAACAGCGTTTGTAGTCCAACGGTTAGGATAATTGCCTTCCAAGCAATAGACCCGGTTCGACTCCCGGCAAACGCAATGCATTTCATTTTTCCACAAAAACAATTGAAAATTTATTTTTGTTTTTTGGGAAAATTGTGTCAAGGCCCCAAAGTCCAAAACTTCATGTGCTGCAGCCCCTCAACCTTTTTCCCATGTGATTCAGCCCCAAAAAGCATCCCAAATGCATCAACCCTTTTGTCATTCAACTGTGCATTGCGAGAAAAGAAACAAAAGACCCCAAAATACCCTTGTCTCCTCCATTCTTTTTCGACTCCTAAGAAGATGATTTCATTTTTCCACAAAACAATTGAAAATTTATTTTTGTTTTTGGGAAAATTGTGTCAAGGCCCCAAAGTCCAAAACTTCATGTCTTTGCAGCCCTCAACCTTTTTCCCATGTGATTCACCCCAAAAGCATCCCAAAATCTGTTCCCCTTTTTGGTCGTGAGTGCGTATGCAAAAGCGTGGAGAGAAAAAGAAACAAAAGACCCCAAAATACCCTTGTCTCCTCCATTCTTTTTTCTTCTAGATCGATGCCATGACTCCTTCCTCCTCTCTCTAACCCATCTCCTTCCTCCTCTCCCCATCTTTCTTCTTTTTCTCTAAGACACCGACATCCTCTCTCCACCACCGCCGATCTTGAGTGCACACTCCGACCATATTTTTCGACACTAAAGGCGAAGAGATGGCAAAGAACACGACGGATGAGGCGGAGAGCCCAGTTCAAAGTTCGTTGGCAAAGAACCGGTTCATGTTAAGTGCAACTTTGGTTCATGTTAAGTCTAAAAATTAGACTTGACATGAAACATGTTAAGTCTAACTTGGTTCATGTTAAGTGCAACTTTGGTTCATGTTAAGTGCAACTTTGGTTCATGTTAAGTCTATTTTGATTCATGTTAAGTCTAAAAATTAGACTTAACATGAACCAAGATGGACTTAACATGAACCAAGATGGACTTAACATGAACCAAGTTGGATTTAACATGAACCAAGTTAGACTTAACATGAAACAAGTTTGAATTAACATGAACCAAGATGGACTTAACATGATCCAAGTTAGACTTAACATGAACCAAATTTGACTTAACATGAACCAAGTTTGAATTAACATGAACCAAGTTGGATTTAACATGAACCAAGTTAGACTTAACATGAACCAAGTTAGACTTAACATGAACCAAGTTTGAATTAACATGAACCAAGTTTGAATTAACATGAACCAAGTTAGACTTAAGATGAACCAAAATGGACTTAACATGATCCAAGTTAGACTTAACATGAACCAAGTTGGATTTAACATGAACCAAGTTTGAATTAACATGAACCAAGTTGGATTTAACATGAACCAAGTTAGACTTAAGATGAACCAAAATGGACTTAACATGATCCAAGTTAGACTTAACATGAACCAAATTTGACTTAACATGAACCAAATTTGACTTAACATGAACCAAGTTAGACTTAACATGAACCAAGTTTGAATTAACATGAACCAAGTTTGAATTAACATGAACCAAGTTAGACTTAAGATGAACCAAAATGGACTTAACATGATCCAAGTTAGACTTAACATGAACCAAGATGGACTTAACATGATCCAAGTTAGACTTAACATGAACCAAATTTGACTTAACATGAAACAAGTTTGAATTAACATGAACCAAATTTGACTTAACATGAACCAAGTTTGAATTAACATGAACCAAGTTTGAATTAACATGAACCAAGTTTGAATTAACATGAACCAAGTTTGAATTAACATGAACCAAGTTAGACTTAAGATGAACCAAAATGGACTTAACATGATCCAAGTTAGACTTAACATGAACCAAGTTAGACTTAACATGAACCAAATTTGACTTAACATGAACCAAGATGGACTTAACATGAACCAAGTTAGACTTAACATGAACCAAAATAGACTTAACATGAACCAAGATGGACTTAACATGAACCAAGTTAGACTTAACATGAACCAAAATAGACTTAACATGAAACAAGTTTGAATTAACATGAACCAAGTTGGATTTAACATGAACCAAATTTGACTTAACATGAACCAAAATAGACTTAACATGAACGAAATAGACTTAACATGAACCAAAATAGACTTAACATGAACCGGGTTGCACTTAACATGAACCAAGATGGACTTAACATGATCCAAGTTAGACTTAACATGAACCAAGTTAGACTTAAGATGAACCAAAATGGACTTAACATGATCCAAGTTAGACTTAACATGAACCAAATTTGACTTAACATGAAACAAGTTTGAATTAACATGAACCAAGTTGGATTTAACATGAACCAAGTTAGACTTAACATGAAACAAGTTCGTGTTAAGTCCAGCCATTCGTGTTAGGTCTAATTTGGTTCATGTTAAGTCTATTTTGGTTCATGTCAAGTCTAACTTCGTTCATGTTAATTCTATTTTTGTTCATGTTAAGTCTAACTTGGTTCATGTTAAGTCTATTTTGGTTCATGTTAAGTCTATTTTGGTTCATGTTAAGTGCAACCTGGTTCATGTTAAGTCTATTTCAACTTAATTTTAAGTCTAATTTCATGTTAAATTTAATTTAATTCATGTTAAGTCTAATTTAATTCTATTAAAGACGCCAAAATGCCCTTATCTCCTCTATATGTTTTCATGTTAAGTCTAAAAAATTAGACTTGACATGAAACATGTTAAGTCTATTTCAACTTAATTTGAAGTCTAATTTCATGTTAAATTCAATTTAATTCATGTTAAGTATAATTTAATTCAATTAAAGATGCCAAAATGTCCTTATTTCCTCTATATTTTTCATGTTAAGTCTAAAAATTAGACTTAACATAAACCGGATTGCACTTAACATGAACCAAGTTAGACTTAACATGAACCAATATAGACTTAACATGAAACAAGTTTGAATTAACATGAACCAAGTTGGATTTAACATGAACCAAATTTGACTTAACATGAACCAAAATAGACTTAACATGAACGAAATAGACTTAACATGAACCAAAATAGACTTAACATGAACCGGTTGCACTTAACATGAACCAAGATGGACTTAACATGATCCAAGTTAGACTTAAGATGAACCAAAATGGACTTAACATGAACCAAGTTTGAATTAACATGAACCAAATTGGATTTAACATGAATAAAAATAGATTTAACATGAACCAAGTTAGACTTAACATGAACCAAAATGGACTTAACATGAACTAAGTTTGAATTAACATGAACCAAGTTGGATTTAACATGAACCAAATTTGACTTAACATGAGCCAAAATAGACTTAACATGAACGAAATAAACTTAACATGAACCAAAATAGACTTAACATGAACCGGGTTGCACTTAACATGAACCAAGATGGACTTAACATGATCCATGTTAGACTTAAGATGAACCAAAATGGACTTAACATGCACCAAGTTTGAATTAACATGAACCAAGTTGGATTTAACATGAATAAAAATAGATTTAACATGAACCAAGTTAGACTTAACATGAACCAAAATAGACTTAACATGAACCAAAATAGACTTAACATGAACCAAGTTAGACTTAACATGAAGCAAAATAGACTTAACATGAACCAGATTAGACTTAACATGAACCGGGTTAGACTTAACATGAACCGATTAGACTTAACACGAACCTAGTTAGACTTAACATGAACCGGATTAGACTTAACATGAACTGGATTAGACTTAACATGAACCAGATTAGACTTAACACGATCCTGGTTAGACTTAACACGAACCATGTTAGACTTAACACGAACCAGGTTAGACTTAACACGATCCTGGTTCGTGTTAAGTCCAGTTTCATTCGTGTTAGGTCTAATTTGGTTCATGTTAAGTCCACTTTCAACATTGAATTTCCTACGAAGCGGAACCCGGTTTCAATTGTGTTAGGCTGCTTCTTCTTGGACTTCCGGTGGTACTAGAACTTGGCGTGGCGGAGGCGAGGAGGAAGAGGAGTAGGGAAGGAATTGAAGGGGGAGATGAAGTGCTTTTGGTGTAATAATATTCCATATGTACGTGAAGGAGTAGTGGTTATTTACTACCGTGGAGGGAGGAACATGTGATGGAGGCGGTGGAGGAGACACGAGAGTAGTGTCAGGTGATGGTGATGGAGGAGGATGGAGAGGAGGAGAGGAGATGGAGGAGGATGGAGAGGAGGAGAGGAGATGGAGGAGGATGGAGAGGAGGAGAAGAGGAGAGGAGATGGAGGAGGATGGAGAGGAGGAGAGGAGATGGAGGAGGATGGAGAGGAGGAGAGGAGATGGAGGAGGATGGAGAGGAGGAGAGGAGATGGGTTATGACTAGAAGAGAGGAGGAAGAAGGAGTCATGACATCAGATCTAGAAGAAAAAAAGAATGGAGAAGACAAGGGTATTTTGGGGTCTTTTGTTTCTTTTCTCTCCATGCTTAATGCATGCACTCATGACCAAAAAGGGGTCTGCATTTTGGGATGCTTTTGAAATTTGAATCACATGGGAAAAAGGTTGAGGTCAGCAAAGACATGAAGTTTTGGAATTTGGGGCCTTGACACAATTTTCCCTTGTTTTTTAGTACTTCATAAGTTTACTTCTCCTACTTTATTATCATTAAAATTATAAAACAGCAAATTCTATGTAGAGCAAACATTTCATTAAACTTTGCTTTTTGACTTGGATTTTCGGGTATATATTTTTGTTAAGTTTACACTCAGATTCAAACAAAGTGAGGGAAATTTGCGATTTAAAAGAGCGAATAAATTCTATAAAAAATAAAAAAATTAAATTAATAGAGCAAATAAATGATCCGAAGGTTAAACGATAATATAACAAGAGGCTGAATTTGGAATAAGTTTATGAATTGGATGACTAAATAACAATTTCAATGATTTGGGGAACTAAATTAAAAATATAAAAGATTTAAAAGAACCGATATTTAAAAACCATAATATAATTAAAATTGAGCTAGGCTATTATTAATAGTATCCAACATGTTAGTACTATCAACCCGTTTTAAATTCACAACTCAAAATAAAAATCCAAACCGGCGGATGTGATTTACTATATATGAACTACTTATAAACCAAAATTCTAAAGGACTTCGATGTGTTTTGAATCATATATCAATATCAATAGGCGAAAAAATTAAGCAACTTTATCAAAACTTTTGACGACATATTATGCATGAGTTAATGATGTTGAAATCTTTTGATATTTTGTTTATAGATAATTCATGTGTAGTAGATCACATCCGCCAGTCTGAATTTTCATTTTCATATTTCGATTTTTAAAATTGACTTGAAGTATCCCGATGTTGAACACTAGTAATAGTAGCCCAGCTCAACTCATATAATTATACTTTGCTCAACTTCGTCTTCTAACAGAGCACTGAAAAAGAAAACTTCAACATTAGTGAAAGAAAAAAAAATCTTCTAAATCATTAGTTTGCATGCCTAATTTTTTTACTAATAAAAAAGGAAAATTTAAAAAATATTTATTAATAAAAACTGAGAACAGGAAATACGATAATTGTACAACAATTTCTATACTGCTTTTACACTCCCACTAACAAACGTGTGGAGTCCTTTCTCAAAATTTGTAAAGAAAAAAATATGAGTCGCTATGGCACCCACTCTTTCGTTGGTGTTAGTGTAAAAATAGTATAAATTGTTATGTATAGTTATCATTACGCTTTTGCAAATAAAAGTTTTTTGTGAATTTCTAAATCCACGTAGTTGGCAAATAGATCCACGAGTTAGGATTTGCAACTTTACCCGACCCAATAAGATAATTATAGATTTTCACCCGAAGCTGCCAATATCTCAATCCTCTCCTCGTCTATGAATCCCGCCAAAATTGCTCTAAAACCCTCGATAAGTCTCCAAATTCTTGAAACCCACCTCAAAAAATGCGGCGATCCCAAGCAATTCCTCCAAATTCACGCTCAAATGACATCCTCAGGCTTCATCAAGGACACCTACGCGGCGAGCCGCCTCCTCAATTTCTCAACGAGCTCTCTCTTCTTCAGTCTCGATTACTCCCGCCAAATCCTCTCCCAGATCGAAAACCCAAATGGGTTCTCTTTGAATTCACTAATGAGGGCCTGCAACCAGAGAAACTCCCCTCAAAGTTGCCTCCTTTTGTACAAGCTGATTCCGAGGAGCGATTCGTTTCCTGATAATTACACTTACCCGATTGTAATGGAGGCGTGCACTCTTCGGTTATCGGCGGTTGAAGGGAGAATGGTTCATGCTCATGTCGTAAAATTGAGTTTTGATGCGGACGTTTATGCTGTGAATAATTTGATTAGAATGTATTCTGTTTGTGGGAGTTTGGAGGATGCACGGGCTGTGTTCGATAAAAGTCCTGTTCTGGATTTGGTTTCATGGAACACGATTCTTGCTAGCTATGTTGGGATTGGTGATGTTGAGGAATCGATGAGATTGTTTGATGGAATGCCTGAGAAGAACATTATTGCGTCGAATTCTATGATTGCTTTGTTTGGGAAGACTAATCTTGTTGATGATGCTCGTGAGCTGTTCGATGAAATGCCTGAGAGAGATGTTGTTACTTGGACTGCTGTAATTACTTGTTATGAGCAAAATGGGAAGTTTGATGAGGCCTTGAAGGTTTTTGTTCGGATGCATAGAGAGGGAATTTCGATGGATGAGGTTGTGATGGTTAGTGTTTTATCTGCTTGTGCTCAGGTGGCTTCTAGAGTAGGAGAATCGACTCATGGTTTGGTCACTAAAATTGGGCTCGGAACTTATGTTAATCTTTCAAATGCATTGATTAACCTTTATGCTAGTTGTGGGAATGTTGATTCGGCAAAACTATTGTTTGATTTGGCAATGTCGGGTCATTATGCAGACCAAATATCTTGGAACTCTATGATAGCTGGCTATTCAAAATGTGGATTGTTGCTGGAGGCAAAAGATGTCTTTGATAAAATACCTTTGAAGGATTTGGTCTCGTGGAGTACTATGATTTCTGGCTATTGTAAACACGATAGATTCTCGGAGGCATTATCATTGTTTCATGAGATGCAAGTTGGAGAAATAAAGCCTGATGCTACTACATTGGTTAGTGCTGTTAAAGCTTGTGCACACTTATTTGCCCTAGAGCAAGGAAAATGGATCCATGCATACATAAAGAAGAATGGGTTTCATGTAAATGTGTTTCTAGGCACGAGTCTTGTTGATATGTACATGAAATTAGGATGTGTTGATACCGCATTGGAAGTTTTTGATGGGTTGGAGGAAAAGGGAATTTCCACCTGGAATGCCAATATTATGGGATTGGCCATGAATGGGCTAGTGAATGAAGCATTCGAGAAGTTCTCCGAGATGGAGAAGTTTGGAGTGGTACCAAACGAGATAACTTTTGTTGGAGTTTTAGGGGCATGCAGGCATGTTGGTTTAGTAAATGAGGGTCGTCGCTATTTCAACTCGATGATGCATGTTTATAACATAGAACCCAATATTGAGCACTATGGATGCATGGTTGATCTCTTTGGTCGTGCTGGCTTGCTTAAAGAGGCTGAGGAGCTCATTGAAGGCATGCCAATGGCTCCCGATGTGGCCACTTGGGGTGCTTTGCTTGGTGCTTGCAAAAGCATGGTGATTCAGAGATAGGGGAGAGAGTAGGGAGAAGGCTTATTGAGCTTGAGCCTCAACATGATGGGTTTCATATTTTGCTATCTAATATCTATGCTTTGAATAAAAAGTGGGATGAGCTCCGGGATCTCAGGGGAAAGATGAAGCAAACAGGGGTCATAAAAGTGCCTGGTTGTAGCATGATAGAATCCGACGGCATCATTCACGAATTCTTAGCGGGTGACAATTCTCATCCTCGGATGAAAGAGATTGAGATAATGTTGGAAGAAATAGCGATGAAATTGAAGGCAGAAGGATATGTACCTAATACTTCAGATGTTGCATTTGACATTGATGAGGAAGAGAAGGAGAGTTCTGTATATAGACACAGTGAGAAGATTGCTATTGCATTTGGGTTGATTAGCATTAGTCCATTGGTGCCAATTAGGATAGCGAAAAATCTAAGGATTTGTAGTGATTGTCACGCTTCTGCCAAGATTATATCAAAGGCTTTTCAGCGGAGATTGTGGTTAGGGATCGACACCGATTTCACCACTTCCAAGATGGTGTATGTTCATGTCAAGAATATTGGTAGTTGGTTCGCATATTTGGTACGTATATGGTTCAGGGATTAGTCCTGATTCTTGAACACAATGATGTCAATGTCCTCAATTTTCCTTTCAGCAAGAAGACTGAAACTTATTCTTAGAGGATGCACACGCCTGCATTGTTGAAGGCAGAAGTGTTGATGTTCTTTCCATCATGGATACACTCGGCTTCTCCAACTTGAAGGTTTTTTTTCCCCACTCATCCTGCATATACTATTTGGAATTGATAGAACTGGTTTCTACTGATGGATAACTATTTCTCTATAGGAATCAAACCTGTTTTAAATGAAAATTGGACTGTGCATCTTGTTATACTTATTCTCAGGTTAAGCTGTTGCATTGCCTCTGCTTTAAGTTTTCATTCTCTTCTCTCCTTGGACCTGTGTCATTCTTGGTTGGGTTTCCCTTTTATGGCTATGCATCATACTAGATCAGTTTCACCTTTATCATTATTTTTATTATTTGCTGAAAGATTCTTTTAAACAGCTCAAACAGATATGCTGAGTATTGAATTTCTCCATAAGTACTTTCAGTGTGTGTATGATCTTAGATGTTTGTGGGTAGTTTTATCCATTAGTGATTAGTCTGTTCGAGGTTTCATCATATTCTAACTCCAAGAGAAAAGTAATATTTATCATATATGTCATCTACTTTCAGTGTGCGTATGATCTTAGATGTTTGTGGGTAGTTTTTATCCATAGTGATTAGTCTGTTCGAGGTTTCATCATATTCTAACTCCAAGGGAAAAGTAATATTTATCATATATGTCATCTAAGTTATTTGATAAGAGTGGGAGTATATTTATAATAGATGTATATGTCATCTAAGTTATTTGATAAGAGTGGGCGTATGCTCATAGATGTTTTGGGTGCTCTTAGATGTTTGTGGGAGGTTTCATTATATACCTGCTTCTCTGTGATTGCGGTATTAATTGCAATGTAACTCTGTATCCGGCCAATGGCGAAATATTGTGTACTGTCTTCTGATGTCGAATAAATGTGAATAATACACCTTTAGGATTTTTATGCACATCAACAAGCGGTCTATGCGCAACTGAGTTGAAAAGATTTGGGGCTTTCGTGCATCTTGAGTTAACATTTTTATGCACATCAGTCAATGAAATGTAATAGTATCTCGTGAAAAAAACAAGCGGTCTATGTGCAACTGAGTTGAAAAGATTAGGGGCTTTCGTGCATCTTGAGTTAATAATTGGGAAATAAACAAGGATCAGAAATAAAATTCTTATGTTAGTCATGCAGGACCAAGTGAGAACTTAAGTTAACTGAGTATTAACATTGTTCACAAACCAGGGGGTTTATGTTCTAATTTACAAGTTCACGGATAATAAGTAGTGAAACCCTTTGCAATTAACCCTTGTTTCTATTTACTGTGAATTAGAAATGCTAACTTGATGTTTATAACTTTATAAATGTGATTATCTGGCACAAGAGAAGCATAAATGTGCCAGGTATTATCTTCATGACCATTTTTTTAATGGCATTCATGACCATATTTAAACAAGATGTCTTTAGACATACTCTATTTGAAATTTAATCTCAAACTCATGCATGCAGTTATCAGACCTTCGAAACTAACCAGGACATTCATACTTGTACGGCTACTACAGTCATGTGAAGTTTCTTTTCCTTACCCATGATCTAAGATTATCCTCAAAATCTAAATTGTCACCTTTTATATCATTAACATAGAAGTTAGGATAACTTTAAAGAATTTAACAGTAACAGTTCAAGTGTACATGTAAACTTCATATACTTTTAAGTGTATACATGCAATTGGTATTTTCAGGAGCAATCGAGAAAAAAACTAATCTTGGGAGGGTATACGAATTAAAAAAGAAAAGAAAAGAAAAGGTTAATTTCTATTAGAGATAATCAGATCAAGTTCATGCAATTTTCTGCTCTATTTGCAGAGTTGAAGAAATACTTGGTGCTCTTTTATTGAGATAGTTGCCTTAAAATGTATATTTCCTGATTGCCTTGTGCCGATGTCTTTTCTTTTGTGTCCTCAAATATGAGTCCTATGTTCTGAAATATGAGTCCTATGTTGTTCCCCACAACAATGCTTATTTCACTTTTAACTTCCATTTTTTCTCAGCAGGCATGCTTTTTCCTCTAAGGAAATGAGAACTGATCAGCTGCGGAATGAGAAACTTGTAACTCTGAAATTATATGTTCAATACAATTTATTTGACAATACTTTTTTCCCTTGCATTAAATTTTTTATTTGTATAGTTAATTTAGCAGGCTATCAAATTCATCTGGATGTGTGCTCCGTTTTGAACTGAAACATTGTGCAGCCATCAAAGAGTTTGGATATTATTTTTGAATCAGGAATGAAGGTTGTGAAACTCACAAAGGTCATGGCAAAGCCTTCAGTAAGGTATTTATATGTGCTTATATTTTTTCTGTGTCAGTACTTGTGTTTTTATTGAGCTTAAAACCAGAATTTTAGTGTTTTTCAGTAAACTCTGTAATTGAGGGTGCGCTAAGTTTCAGGTTATGCTTAACTTCACTTCTTGCTGTTAATAGCTGTTGAGTTTTTCTTGGCATCTTTCTCACTAATAGTTTCTTTGCAGAAGCTGCTGTGGGTTGCTGGAGAGTGCATTACGATTAAGGAGTGAGCTCGACTAATATCATCATATTGTCTGAATGAATTGTGAATAAGCAAGAACAGAGCAAGGGCTCGATGGTATCAGCTCGAGTATGTATTCACGTGATCCAGAACTACATTCAGGCAAAGCTACAGCTGAAGAGGATTGAAGTTGCGAGTTGTGCCAGTTTTTTTGAGTTGCTGCTGTTCGATTTCATGTACAAGGTAAAACTGTTGAAGACTTTGCTTGAGTTGCAGTAACTCAAGAAACTCACTGCTAACTGAACAATGTATCTCTTTCTCAACATGTTTTGCACTGTTTAGTTGTGTTTGAAAGAATGAAACATTTCTACTTGGCTGTTAAGTAATGTGACTAAAAATACAATTGCAGCATTTGATTGTTCGTAGAGACAGTGTAGGTAATACAAAAGTATGAATACTTCAACTCTAAAATCATATATAAAGGAAAGATGGACAACGTGACACCTTTCTTAAAACCAATTTTAAAGCAGTGCAAATATAATATGAGTGTAGGTAATACAAAAACTATGCATATGTCAACTTTAAAATGGCATTTGAAACATTTTAAATTGGAGGTTATCTGAAAAACTTCAAAGGGGCTAAGTAACCCTTTATAAAGGGTTCTAAATAACACTTAAATATCTTATAGTTTCACTACTTTAGCATTTAGATACCCTCAGTTGTAATTCATAGTATTTACATATTACGAGTTGTTAAAATTGACATATTAATACCCTCTGTTATGCAAATGTGAAAACTTAAATCTGAAAGTTCTCTTCTAGGACTTTTAACTACTAATATTTATTAAATTATTATTAAACTTATCCAAGTTCCAATTTAAATGTGTCCTAATTCTATTTTAAAAATAGAATTTGGAAAGATTTAACAATGAATTCAACAAATCTAATAGATAGAAAATTATTAAATTAACATATGAATATTATATGAGAATTTAGATGAAAATTTTCATATTTGTAAAACACAAGATATTAAGTACTAATTTTAACGACTCAAGGTATATAAATTACTACGAAATACAACTGAGAGTAATTAAGGTATTTAAGTCAAAGAAGCCCTCAGTATTCTCTAATTTCTCTGCGCGTGTAATCGCTTTGTTCTTCTCAGGAAACGATGACCTCTCCCCATTCTCAGCCAAGCTCAAACTTCCCTCTTCTCTCCTCCACAAATCCCAAAATCCCATCAATATCCTCCCTCTCCTCCTCAAAATCCCCAACTCCACAAAAGCGAAGTCTTTTCGCATGCGTCTCTTCTTCAGCCAGAGATCCCGTCACCGCCCAACCAACGGAACCCTCTCCTCCTCAAAATCCCCAACTCCACAAAAGCGAAGTCTTTTCGCATGCGTCTCTTCTTCAGCCAGAGATCCCGTCACCGCCCAACCAACGGAACCCTCTCCTCCTCAAAATCCCCAACTCCACAAAAGCGAAGTCTTTTCGCATGCGTCTCTTCTTCAGCCAGAGATCCCGTCACCGCCCAACCAACGGAACCCTCTCCTCCTCCTCAAAATCCCCAACTCCACAAAAGCGAAGTCTTTTCGCACGTGTTTCTTCTTCAGCCAGAGATCCCGTCACCGCCCAACCAACAGAACCCTCTTCTTCTTCTTCTTCTTCATCTGGCCTCTACTCTGCCAAGCTGTACGATCTCACCGCGGAGAACGTGAACCTGGTGCTCGACGACGTCAGGCCGTACCTTATTGCTGACGGCGGGAACGTCGATGTCGTGTCCGTCGAAGATGGAGTCATCTCTCTCCTGCTCCAAGGTTTGGGCTTTTTCGTTGATTATTTGACATGGGTTTTGATTTTTGTGAAGGGCTGCAAATGGGGTTTTGATGGATTGTGATTTTATAGATAGAATTCAGTCTGAAAGATAGAAATTTGGTTAGATTTGGTGGGTTTGCTTGATCCAAGGTTTGATCTTTTTCGTTGGATTCGATGTTTTTGTTGCTAGTTCGATGTGGGTTTTGTTTCTTCAGTGATGATAAAAGTGTTCCTTATTGGAAAAGGGACGAGGGATTGTGGTTTATTAGAGACTGGATTGGGCCTTAAAAGCTGAGAGTTATGGACTCATAAGAGTTGAAATTGTTGTTTATTTTGGTTTACTTCTTGTCATTTAGATAGATAGCCAGTGGGATTTTGCAGTAGACTAGATTTCTAATTTAGATAGTTATGCACTCATAAGAGTTGAATTGTTGTTTATTTTGGTTTACTTCTTGTCATTTAGATAGATAGCCAGTGGGATTTTGCAGTAGACTAGATTTCTAATTTAGATAGTTATGCACTCATAAGAGTTGAAATTGTTGTTTATTTTGGTTTACTTCTTGTCATTTAGATAGATAGCCAGTGGGATTTTGCAGTAGACTAGATTTCTAATTTAGATAGTTATGCACTCATAAGAGTTGAAATTGTTGTTTATTTTGGTTTACTTCTTGTCATTTAGATAGATAGCCAGTGGGATTTTGCAGTAGACTAGATTTCTAATTTAGATAGTTATGCACTCATAAGAGTTGAATTGTTGTTTATTTTGGTTTACTTCTTGTCATTTAGATAGATAGCCAGTGGGATTTTGCAGTAGACTAGATTTCTAATTTAGATAGTTATGCACTCATGAAAATTTTAATCTGAAAGTTCTCATATAACGTTCATATGTTAACTCTAAAGCTTTTTAACTACTAATATTTATTAAATTATTATTAAACTTATCCAAGTTCCAATTTAAATGTGTCCTAATTTTATTTTAAAATAGACAATGGAAAGATTTAACAATGAATTCAACAAATCTAATAGATAGAAAATTATTAAATTAACATATGAATATTATATGAGAATTTAGATGAAAATTTTCATATTTGTAAAACACAAGATATTAAGTACTAATTTTAACGACTCAAGGTATATAAATTACTACGAAATACAACTGAGAGTAATTAAGGTATTTAAGTCAAAGAAGCCCTCAGTATTCTCTAATTTCTCTGCGCGTGTAATCGCTTTGTTCTTCTCAGGGAAACGATGACCTCTCTCCCCATTCTCAGCCAAGCTCAAACTTCCCTCTTCTCTCCTCCACAAATCCCAAAATCCCATCAATATCCTCCCCTCTCCTCCCTCAAAATCCCCAACTCCACAAAAAGCGAAGTCTTTTCGCATGCGTCTCTTCTTCAGCCAGAGATCCCGTCACCGCCCAACCAACGGAACCCTCTCCTCCTCCTCCTCCTTCTTCATCTGGGCTCTACTCTGCCAAGCTGTACGATCTCACCGCGGAGAACGTGAACCTGGTGCTCGATGACGTCAGGCCGTACCTTATTGCTGACGGCGGGAACGTCGATGTCGTGTCCGTTGAAGATGGAGTCATCTCTCTCCTGCTCCAAGGTTTGGGCTTTTTCGTTGATTATTTGACATGGGTTTTTGATTTTTGTGAAGGACTGCAAATGGGGTTTTGATGAATTCAGTCTGAAAGATAGAAATTTGGTTAGATTTGGTGGGTTTGCTTGATCCAAGGTTTGATCTTTTTCGTTGGATTCGATGTTTTTGTTGCTAGTTCGATGTGGGTTTTGTTTCTTCAGTGCTGATAAAACTGTTCCTTATTGGAAAAGGGACGAGGGATTGTGGTTTATTAGAGACTGGATTGGGCCTTAAAAGCTGAGAGTTATGGACTCATAAGAGTTGAAATTGTTGTTTATTTTGGTTTACTTCTTGTCATTTAGATAGATAGCCAGTGGGATTTTGCAGTAGACTAGATTTCTAATTTAGATAGTTATGCACTCATAAGAGTTGAATTGTTGTTTATTTTTTTGCCCCTTTTCTATATTTAGTTCCACAACAGACGTTTCCCCTATGTTGCACGGGTCGAGGTGCGGGTGCGGACATGGACACAAGTATAGATACAGGACACGACAAATCTGTAAAAGTTAGGAAACGCAGACACGGCTCTATATATACATATTGAAATCAATAATTTATATGAGACCGATATATATTTTTTTCTTCACATGTTATGAGAATTAAAATTGCTATAACATTTTTATGTTTCTTTTATTGAGCATATTATAAATTGTAAAACCGCTCGTTTTTGAACTAGATACCCAAACGATCATTTAAAATCATACTTATGAACATGGTATGGGCTGATACTGTCAGGGGCCAAATTCTGCCCTCTACTGCTTCTTCGTCTAGCCATAATTCAGTAAACGCTAACTTACTGCAATAGGAGAAAATGAGAAGAAAATAGAAGGAAAAGAGAGAGAACAGAGGGAATATAGAGAAGCAGAGGAAATTTAGAAAGAACGGAGAAAAGAGAAGAAGGTGGGGAGGAGATAAAGACAATATTATTATTCATTCATACCCAACATTCACATTACAACAACTATATATAATCTACTCTAACATTCTCTTAACCCACTAACCCCACTTCTATTTCTACAACTACCAGCAAAACAACCAAATAACAACTATCCATAGCTCTAAAACTACCCACTTATATCCTAATCTCCACGATCCTGACAAGTCTCCCTCCTTTAAGTGAGCTCGCCCTCGAGTTCAATATCGTTGAAGCCCCAATCTTTTTCTTCTTCTTCTATTGGATTGCCTTCAATCAAGAACAATTTTTGTAATTTATATCGATGACCCATGACATACTTTTCATCGTAATGGTAACACAATCCTTTTTCTCCTCTCCTTAGCTTCTTGGGGTGTTAGCCTTTTGATTTGTGCTGTGAGAGGCAGATTGTTTGAAGTAGGTTTGGACGATGCTATGTCTTGACTGAAGAGGGACTTGATGGACCAAGATTTCTTCTCCAGTGCTAACTTATTTTCATGAATTCTTGCCGCTTGGTTGGCCCTCTCCAAGGTAGCTGGTTCCTCCAACATGACGTTGTACCGAATTTCTTCTCTTAAATCACTGACAAAGCAACTAACAAGATAGTCTTCGGGAAGACCATCAACGAAGTTGGATAATTTCTCAAATTGTGCTTGGTATTCTTCTAATGATTAGGTTTGTTGCAATTTTGATAGCGACCCTTTGTAATCTAAGAATTCTGAGGGTCCAAATCAAGCTAGCAGTGCTTGCTCGAACTCCCACCAAGATATGGGTCTGCCCCTTCCTTTTTCGAGCCATCTGTACCACTGTAGGGGTGTTTCGTCAAGGAATAGAGTGGCATGACTTACATGTTGCTCCACAGGGATTGCATAGAACTCCATTAATTGCCGAACTCTATACAACCAGCCATGGACGTTTTTCCCAATAAATATGGGGAAATCTAGCCTACATATGGCAAACTCTATACACTCAGTGCTCGCTCTGATACCAAGTTGTCATGGCCAAATTCTACCCTCGACCTCTTCCTCGTCCAGCCATAATTCAGTAAACGCTAACTTACTGAAATATGAGAAAATGAGAAGAAAATAGAAGGAAAAAAGAGAGAACGGAGGGAATATAGAGAAGCAGAGGAAATTTAGAAAGAACGGAGAAAAGAGAAGAAGGTGGGGAGGAGATAAAGACAATATTATTATTCATTCATACCCAACATTCACATTACAACAACTATATATAATCTACTCTAACATTCTCTTAACCCACTAACCCCACTTTTATTTCTACAACTACTAGCAAAACAACCAAATAACAACTACCCATAACTCTAAAACTACCCACTTATATCCTAATCTCCACGATCCTGACATACGAACCCGTACCAAGTCCAACAAGCAACAATAATTTGAGGTCAAGTGTAAGACATACGTCCAACGGTCCAAGAAGTTATTCACGGGTGTAAAAAATCTAAAACATGTATTGTATAATTGCACACTTGTATGCATAAATGTATGTACATACTCAAGAAGTGTCCAAGGAGTGTCGGATATGGACATGGAACGGGAAGTGTTGGACACGGATACGGGAGCTGACATGAAGTGGCTGGGTAACCTAGCATTTCCCCTATCAAAATCATGAAGTCATGGTGCGTAAATAGGATTATGATTATCTAGTGAAATTTGAATCCTAAAGCTAGAGTTTTGTGTGCTTATTCCATAGAATTCCGGGTTTCAACTGGAAAATAGGACAAATTTTGATTGGATTTTCTTCTCAGGATATCATAAAAAAATTATCTGTTGAAAAATAATGATGCTATGTCATTGATATGCGATACGGAGAACCACAAGCTTTCTTGAGGGAACTGTGCTATTAATTATAGATGTATGCATTCATCTATGTTGTATGGATACGAGTGCGGGTGCGGACACGGACACGGGTGCGGCTACGGGGCACGACAAAATTGTAAAGAGTTAGGATACGGGGACACGGCTATATACATACATATTGAAATTAATAATCTATATGAGATCCTTATTGTTTCTCATTCACATGTTATGAGAACTAAAATCATTATACCATTTTTATGTTTTCTTTATTGAGTAAATTATAAATTGAAAAGTCGCTCGTTTTTGAACTAGATACCCAAACAACCCTTTAAAATCATACTTTAAAATCATACTTATGAACTAGGTACGTGCTAAAATGAACCTATCGTGAGTCCAACTAGTTGCATAAATTTGAGGTGAAGTGTACGATATACGTTTAAGAAATGTATCACAAGTTTTTTTAAACTAAAACATGTGTTATATAATTGAGTACAAGTCTGAATAAATGTATGTATATATTTAAGAAGTGCCCAAAGAGTGTCCGACATGGACATGGATACGGGAAGTGTCGGACACGGATACGGGAGCCTAGATGAAGTGTCCGTGTAACCTAGGCATTCATTCATCATAATTCTCAAGATGTTTCCAAGTTCATTATGGTTTATTGAATTGGGACAAATTAGTTCTAGTGAAGATTATATCTGATGATAAATTGTTTTTTGAGAGTATATGATTCTGGCAACATCAAATAGTAACTGTGATTTCTTAAAGGAAAATTGAGCCTTAAAGCTGCTTCACATTTATGATCTTGATATGAGAAGATGAATGAAAATTATGAATCTAAAGGATCTTACTCTAAAGAATTTGAAAAATGTAGTTAACTGTAGCCTTGGTGAAAGTCAGAATCAAGGCTGCTGCTTTTACAGGAATTCCAAAGGGAATTCTTTAGACAAAAGTATATGAGTTGATAGCTGGGGTTTTTTAGTTGAATTGATAGGGCCATTTTCTTTGTCCCTGTTGGTGATAGAGAGTACAGGGTACAATTTGGAGCCTACATGTAATCTTCATCTATATGTAACAGTTTCAGATGCTTCCAATAAATCATATAGGATCTACCTTTGTGTGTAATGCTAAATTATCTAGAAGACCTACAGATGTTCAGATACATTGCTGCTCTCTGACATACACTGTGTCTTTAACTGTCAATTTCCTTGTGATTCGATGAATTCACATGCAAATATTTAGATTTGTTGGAGACAATCCTTCATCGGTATTCTATGAGATAATTGCTCAATGATCATACTGTCCAAAATGAGGCCAGAGTCCTACAATGGACCGGCATTGTCATTTGAAATACCCTCTTATGACGGTAAAAGCATGTTGGAATTTAAATTATTCTGTGCTGTTAGGATGCTGGCCCCATATGACTTGGCAGTAAAGTCAGATCTTATATGTAAATAGCACTTTTGTTATCTTATATTATCTTATATGTAAATGGTCTTTTTACTAAGCTTGCTAAAGAACAAATAAGGTATATGGAAGTACAAGGTTGGGTAGAACCATAAGGGAACATTAAAGAAACAAACTTTTCAAATCATGATTTGGAACTCAATTATTCGTGAAAACATCCTATAGGGATCACTATGTATAAAATCATTTAGGGAGGAAGGAGATCGTAACACGCATCCCACTATAAATTCTAAAACAGTGCAATCATTATATAATATTTTAGCATAATTAGAGTATTGGATCAATGTGATCACAATCACTATGTCATGCAATTAGACTATTGTATTATTACAATCATCAACTTTAAAATATGTGCTAGACTTTTCATAAGAAGCAATCTCCTTCCTCCCGATATTATTTTCTATAGAGGGTCCTCTATGGAATCCGCTGAAAAGGTACGATATGCTCTTGGCTTAGTTTTCTTCATTTGATTGTCACTGAAGCTTTGATCAACAGGAGCATGTGGAAGCTGTCCCAGTTCAACCACAACCATGAAAATGGGAATTGAGAAAGTGTTGAAGGAAAAATTCGGGGAAGCAATCAAAGATATCTGCCAAGTTTCTGATGACCCACAAAATGCACTCACTACGGTTGAGGTGAGCACACCAGCACTTCATCTTCTCTTAAAGATCAAGTTGTTTTTTGTGGTTTACTGATTATAGGAACCCTATGATTTTAGGCTGTGAATGGGCATTTGGACATACTGAGACCTGCCATTAAAAACTATGGCGGAAGTGTTGACGTGGTTTCTATAGAGGGTGGGGATTGCCACGTCAGATATGTGGGGCCCGACTCGATTGGGTCAGGAATCAGAGCAGCCATTAAGGAGAGGTTTCCAGAAATTGTGAATGTTGTATTTACCAGCTAAACCGAGCCAGAGTGCTTTCAATAGCTATAGATGGTTATACTTTATACATACCTGATACCTGTAAGATTTTATCACTGTCAAAATTATGTAAATTTTCATATATTTTTTGCATGTGATACTGAAATCATGGCTTGTGTTCATAATTTTTGCAGCAAAACTGCAACTTTGATCTGTATGCGCTCTTGAATTGGTTTGTTATTAGCTTATGCTGGTTTGGTTGTTCTTGATATAAAAAGTATTGTGAATGATAAATTACATGCAAGGAAAAAGCTGGTCTTTTCTATTTCTTAATCGCGACATTTGGGCTTGTGTAAAAAATCATTGGATTTGGATGATATGAAAATAAATTTTGTACACAAATTTCACACGGATAGGTCCAACAACTCAAAGAAAAACTTTATCAAATTTTGATCACAACAGTATTACCCCCTCAATTTCCATTTCAAACAAATCCACTGTCCTATCCATATGAACATATAACACCTCCAAAAGCTCACAGGCCAAACTCACACACAAACTCCCACTCCTATCCCCTGCAACAAAACCACAAACATCTCCCCTCACCTCAACCCAACTCCTCCCTGCCTCCTTCCTCCTCCCTCCCCCTCTCCTCATCCTCCTCCTCATCTCCCTCGCCTCGCCGAACTCCCCCTCAGCCGCCAGCACATGCGCCACCATCACGTACCCCTCCGCCTTCTCCGGCCTCAACTCTAAGACCCTCCGACCTGCCAACCTCCCCATCTCGACGTTCCCATGGACCCTACAAGCCCCGAGCAACGCCCCCCAAATTGACTCGTCCGCCTCAAATGGCATCGATTCTATCAGCTCATACGCCTCTTCGACTCTCCCCGCTCGCCCTAGGAGATCCACGACGCACCCGTAAACCTCCTTATCTGGTTTAACATTGTATTCAGTAGTCATTCGGTTGAAATAGCTCAGGCCTTCATCGACGAGTCCAGCATGGCTGCAGGCGCTTAACAGGCCTAGAAACACGACGGAATCTGGTTGGATTCCGAAAGAAGTCATCTCTTCGAACAAATCTATCGCTTCTTTGGCGTAACCATTGAATCCGTAACCTACCGTCATCGACGTGTAGGATACTATGTCCTTATGAGACATCCCGTCGAATATTTTGATTGAGTCGATGATACTTCCGCATTTTGTGTACATGTTGACTAGTGCATTCGATACCTGTAGATTTTGGCAAAAGCCTCTTCTTATAATGGATGCGTGTACTTGCTGGCCACAGTTTAGGAGGGCGAGTCGAGCGCAGGCTGAGACAATGCTGGTGAATGTGAAGCAGTTAGGCTCTACGGAGTGCAGACTCATCTCGGGCAGCAGAGTTATCGCCTCATGGGACCCACATTGGTCGAGACGAGCGATCATGGTGTTCCAAGTGATGAGATCTCTTTGATGCATTTCCCTGAAGTACTGTTTTGCTTCTGATATGCAATTGCATCTGAAGTACAAGTCGATGATGGCGTTGGACACCGGCAGACTGTGCACGTGCCCGGATTTTAATGAAGAGCAGTGGAGCTGCGTGCCAAGGGTCAGGTCAGCCATCGAAGCGCAGGCATGGATTGCGATGGAGGAAGTGAACGGGTTTGATTCAGCCCCCTCCTGTTTCGACAAAAATCGATTTGATGTTAGAATTGAAGAGATCATTCAGTCGGTTTGAGATGTTATTTCACTTCTTATAACCTGTTTCGGAACTTCACTCAAACTGGTTCAATGGAGCAAAAACAGTTTAAGTCCTGACCCTAGTTCGACCACAAAAAAAAAAACTGGACCAGGACTTAAACCGATTTCTGTAGGCCAATTTTGGTTTTAAACTGGTTTTGTTTTGGCCTAACCCTCTCCGTAGTCCAGAACTAAACTGGTTTAGACTAAAGCTGGTTTTAGAGGAGTTGCCAAAATGACACTTCGATACCTGAGTCATCCTCTGATACACTCGAATTGCAGCACGTGAATCTCCCCACCGTGCATACGATGCAATCATAGTCGTCCATGCCACAACATTCCTCTCCTCAATTCCTTCAAACACAGTCGTCGCATCTCCTACCCCCTCTCCTCCCAACGTCGCATATGCATCAAGAAGTGCGTTCTGCACATGGGCTACCTTATCGACGCCCAGCTTCACGGTCATCCCATGGGCCGTTCTCGGGCTCAGTTCGAGCCCTTTGCAGGCCTTGAGAATGCTCGAGAGCGTGTATGCATTGGGCTTCATATCGTCAAAGAGCATGTTTTTGAACAAGGCCCATGAATTCGTGTATTGGTTATTGGATGTGTAGCCTGATATCATCGCGGTCCAGACGACTACGTCTCTTTCGGGCATTTCTTCAAACAGGCGGCGGGCGGCAGATACTGCCCCTGAATCGCAATATGACTTGATGAGGTTTGTGCATGAAATTAGAGAGAGGTTTGGGTTTGAATTGGGTTTGGCGGGAGAGGATCTGTAATGAGCTTTGAAGGGTATTTTTGTCATTTTACGGGCTCAGTTTCATTCCTAATCTGAAGTCTAACTCGATCCAACGCAATATATAGAGGGGGTTTAAGGTTCAGTATTTGCAAATTATGAACTCAATATTGGGCTGAGCCTTACCCCATTATACATTGAGTTTTGAGGTTTCTTTTTTTATGTTGCAAAACTACCCCCCAAATCATTTGTATTTGCAAATTTTGAACTCAATATTTGTTTTGTAATGAGCTGAAGGGTAGTTTTAGTTTTAGTTTTTCCCAGATTTTTTTTTCCAGAAATATTATTAGCTAATAAAATAGACATCCAAATTATGAACTCAATAGATAAGTGGTCCGAGCCCATATTTTTTTAGCAAGCTTTTAACTATAGAAAAAAAATATTTTTTTATTACTTTTATTACTTTCTCAATTAGAGAGAATAAACAACCAATCGAACTTAATATTTAGGCCTGAGAATCATTAGGGTCAAGGGATAACAAATTATTTTAACAAAAACTTGAATATTTGCTCAATTAGACCCATGAAATAAGGCATAACATTTGTTAAGCCCATGGGCCGCTACGTTTGTTAAGCTATTTTGGGCTTTCTATTAGGAAAATGCTCATATTCTCTCCCCTACTCCCTCCCTCCCTCCTTGGAAATACACTGTAGTAACTGCGTCAATGTTTTTTTCCTTTTTAAGTAGACTAGTATAATGTCTGTGCTTTGCACGTGAATGTACATGTTTTAAATTTTGAATTTTTATTGAATAATAAAACTATGTGTTAATAAATAAAATTGTATAATAAGATTGCTTACAAAGAAATATAGGAATTAATTATTATTTTGTAGTTATTGTAATTGAATGTTTTTCTTATAATGATCACCCAGTGTTAACCTTTTGTAAAATAAGTCCCCAAATCTAAAATTATTTTTAAATAAAATTTTCAATTCTATAAGTTCTCTTAAATATGCTCATCCAACTTGAAAGTTGTTAACTTAACTCTAAATTAACTAAGGCTGCATTAATCTTGCTAGCTTTTTCCTAATGTTCCTAGCCTAGATAGTTACACTTGATACACGCAACATGTTGCAACAGTTACTTCTCATAGTAATTATTTAATAGGATAAATTACATTAAACCCTTATAAACTTTCAGCCCATATGAACTTTCAAAATTACATTAAACCCTAATGACTTTTACGTTTCAAAGAAGACCCCAATAACTTTTTGAATTTTGCAGATAACTCCTATAAATTAGAACCAAAAATGGCATAAAAGGCATTTTAAAAGTTATTGGGGTATGGTGTAATTTATCTAAAAGATATTGGGGCTTTCTACAAAATTTATTAGGGTTTAATGTGATTTCGAAAGTTTATAGGGTCTATTTACTACAAAATACTGAAAGTCCATGGGGTTTCTTGTACTTTACCGATTTAATATTATAATTCTTAGTTCAAGTAATACTATTAAAATAATTATATTGTCAGTATACTATAAAATATTTATCTAATTTAATTTTTTAATTATGCTCTTAAATAATTTAGTACTATAAATATTTTATAAATTTTTATTATACTATCATTAACAATTAATAGTACTATTATTAATATTGAATAATTTTTTGTAAAAGTTAGTTTTCAATCATTACCAAGTATAGATTATTCAATATCATGTAATAATCTTTGAGAAAATACTATAAAAATAATATTAAATTGTTTATTTAATTTATTTAATAAGATAATACTAAATAAATAGTATAATTCGTAATTTATGTGATATTATTAAAATAATTATACTATTTATAAGATTTAAAATTTATTCTACTTATTTTATTGCTCATTGAATTATAATATAATAATTTAATTTAATTGGCTACTATTAATAATTGTGTATACCTATTTTATAAATTATTTTATTTTATTTTATTTTACAATTAATAGTTATAATATTATTGATAATTATAATTATATAGGAAGTTGAGGAGATGCATAATTAATTAGAGGTTATATTTACTTAATGAAAGATTAATTAGAGATAATGGCATAGTTAGAATTTATCAAAATTTGAGAGGGCAAAAAGAAAATTAAAAGTTTTAACACCCCAATCCTCTTTTTATAGTAGTAAGTATAGTTATTAGGGGTTTAGTGTGATTTGAAAGTTTATAGGGTCTATTTACTACAAAATACTGAAAGTTCATGGGGGTTTACTGCAGTTTACCTTATTTAATATATAATTCTTAGTTCAAGTAATACTATTAAAATAATTATATTGTCCGTATACTATAAAATATTTATCTAATTTTATTTTTTAATTATGCTCTTAAATAATTTAGTTCTATAAATATTTTATAAATTTTTATTATACTATCATTAACAATTAATAGTACTATTATTAATATTGAATAATTTTTTGTAAAAGTTAGTTTTCAATCATTACCAAGTATAGATTATTCAGTATCATGTAATAATCTTTGAGAAAATACTATAAAAATAATATTAAATTATTTTATTTAATTTATTTAATAAGATAATACTAAATAAATAGTATAATTCATAATTTATGTGATATTATTAAAATAATTATACTATTTATGGGATTCAAAATTTATTCTACTTATTTTATTGCTCATTGAATTATAGTATAATAATTTAATTTAATTGGCTACTATTAATAATTGTGTATACTTATTTTATAAATTATTATTTTATTTTTTACAACTAATAGTTATAATATTGTTCATAATTATAATTATTTAGGAAGTT